>JALBCR010004317.1:350000-359625 GCA_030710515.1 Abscondita cerata | reverse complement strand
AACCAGATCTATAAATGACATCTGTACGCAGGCTCTCACATTACACCCCTCTCTAAACCATTTCTGTCCAGCATCAGCCATAATTGCATCAAGGTCAGTTGTACGTCGGAATCCGATGGAGAGCGATATCAGTCACGGCCAACATTTTTCATCGTGAAGGTCAAAGTGCAAAACTCAGTGTGCTTCGTTCGGTTACGTATTGCTAGGTGAGTTTTTTCTTGGGGTTAATCATGATAGTTAGGGGCTCTAGAATCTATCTTGTCTTTGTTGCTGGTTGCAATTTTATGTTAAAAATTGTTGAATTTTGAAATTAATCGTTATTGCCCTATTGTGAGAATATGAATGGGGGTCCGAATGTGAAATATTCCACATTAGGGCTGTATATATCATGTCTGAGAAACTTTTTAATTTTTTCAGGTGAAATGCCGTTGAAAAAACAAAAGAGCAAACGTGGAAGGAAGAAGACATGAGGAATGCTGTCGAAGCAGTGCGATCTCATAGAATGGGTTATTTAAAAGCTTCCAAATGTGTTCAAAGTGCCTCGAGCTACTTTATTTAGATATTGTAAGAGCGGTAAAAACATCGAGGATATCAAAAGAAGCCCTAGGAAGGAACCCTATTTTGCCAAGAGAGTTGGAAGTTAAACTTGTGGACTACATTCTAAAGATGGAAAAGCAATTTTTGGTTTAACGAGAAGAGATCTACGTACTCTGGCATTTCAATTAGCGAGGTGAAAGTAATGTTCCGAATAAGTTCTCCTTACTTAAGGAATCTGCGGGGAAAAAAATGGCTCAAAGGATTTCTGAGAAGACACGGCGATAAAATTAGCGTGAGAAGACTGACAGGCACATCAGTTGTACGAGCTGCTGGCTTCAATAAGCAAAGTGTTGATGAGTTCTTTGACTTGCTTGAAGCAGTTATGGACGATAAACAGTTTTCTCCCAAACAGATCTTTAACGTGGATGAGTGTGGCATATGCATTGTCCAATCCAAATGTCCCCAAATCTTGGCACTCAAAGGTAAACGTCAGATAGGAGCATTGACGTCTACAGAGCGGGGATCTTTAATCACTGTATGCATGTGTATGAGTGCAGATGGAGTATTTGTGCCACCAATGATCATATTTCCCCGAAAAATTCTAATGAGCAATTGAAGAAGGGTGCTCCACCTGGAACTCTATTTAAATTCCATCCATCTGGGTGGATCCAAATGGATCTCTTTACTGCTTGGTTCGAGCATTTCATTGAATATGTTCGGCCTTCTCAAACTAACCCAGTCCTGTTAATACTGGATGGTCATAACACACATACGAGAAACCTAGACGTTATTGTGAAGGCAAAAAGAAAATTTTGTCACTATCCTAGCTCTACCTCCACACACCTCCCATAAAATGCAACCGCTCGATAAAACGGTCATGGGAGCATTGAAGACGTTTTATAATGAGGAAATAAGAATTTTCTTGAGAAATAATCAACGTGCTGTCTCTCACTTCGACATCTCTGAACTCTTTGGGAGAGCCTACTTGAAGGTTCAATCAGCTGAACGAGCCGTCAAAGGGTTTGCAACCACGGAATCTATCCGACAAAGAGAAATATTTTCAACGAAGAAGATTTCATAGCTAGTGAGAATCAAGAGGTGGTTCATCAGGCTTCTCCTGTACCTCAAGCATTACACAATGTCATCACTTCAGAAGAAGAAAACGAATGCGAAAATGAACAAGCATCATTGGTGGTTTGTCCAGAAGATATCACACCAATACCCAAATTACAAAGAAAAGTGGGTACCCGAGGAAGAAAGCCAGGAAAAGCCAAAATAATAACTTCAACTCCTAACAAAGAGGAGCTTGAAGAATCTGCCAGGGTGAAGGTGGTTAAACCAGTTAAAAAAAAGAAAGCAGTTAAAAAACAGGTATTTCCCGAAAATCCAGGTTGCAGTTCAGCTCAGAAATTGGATCAGAGAAGACAAAGAAGAGGCTTATTAAACAAAACAAGAAAGAACTGTCCTCGTCAGACTCAGAATCCGAATCGAGCATTTCAGTTCACAATTCTTCGTCAGATGAAAACGAATTTTTCCGGAATCATCCAATCCCAATGAAGATGCTGAGTGTATTTTCTGTGGTGAAAAGTTTTCGTGCAACAATCGAGGGAAATATGGATTATGTGCGTATTGTGCAATTGTTGGGCACATGAAGAGTGCGCAGGTGCAGATAAAGACCCATATGTCTGTGACTTTTGTCGATAACTTTGTCTGTACTTGATAAAATTGTACTGAGAATAACTTGACGTTTGAATTTATCTAATACCTAAAGGAATGTTTGATAGTTACCATATGTATAATGAATAATAATAATATTTCACATTAGGAACCCACCTATTTCACATTTGGAACCAGGGTATTTCACAAAAGGAGCCCCGTTTTGAAAATTCCGAATAATGCACTTTTGTATGTTTTTATTTTTTTGGCATTTTCAGTAGGTTCCAAGGCTCTGAGTTAATGATCATACATACTTGATAACCAGATCTACTAGTATGCAAAATATCTTAAGGTTCCATTGAGGAACTGTTATATTTTGACCTGGAAATAAAATGGTATTCCACATTCGGCGACTTTATTCTACTTAACTACGGCTTTCTCTAAGTTAAAGAATGGAAAAATTATGGCCTGGAGTTGATGTTTTCAATAAACATCTCATTGATGATCCAACAATAGAAGTCCCGGACTTTGATCAAACAAGAAAGATTTGGTCAAAAGTAAATCGCATAAGAACAGGCCATTCGAAGATGCAACTCTATGTTGTTCAAATGGGGTGCGATTTCTAATCCAAATTGTGACTGTGGAAACGAACCAGAGACCGTTACACATATTGTAGATGATTGTCAATTAACGAAGTTTAAAGGAGGGTTACCAAACATTCATAATTTAACGGTTGAAGCTATATTATGGCTTACAAATCTGAAGGACATCTGAAGTTCAGCAATATATTTTGTATTATCTGTCCTGATTATCTGTTTTTCCATTATTTTGTTTTGGTGTTTCTTTAACCTACTATTTTTTTCGTCATTGTCGTTACTGGCGCTTGGACCGGTCCATTATATGTCGTCATGCAATGGCTGTGCTATTTTTATTTACCTTCTATAATGTTTACACACTTAATATTATTACGTATGAATACTAAGGTGGGTAAGGGTTGGCATGTTTAGGTTTTAGTGGTTTTCTAAACTTTGAAGTAAATGTTTTGCCAACTGATCAAATTTTAAACAAACTAAATGACTATAAAATCCATTTTGTAATTGTAATTTACAAAGTCTTTATCTGTTTTTATCTGTTCATACATTTCACTGTGATAAACTTGATTGATATAAGTACCTGTACACATAATTGTTTGTTTTTGATAATTTCAATAAACAGTAGCCCGAAGAAGCATTTGCTCACAATGCGAAACGTCGCCAAAATCCAAAATCGAAGTTGTTACTCTAATCATCCTCAATCAGAAGAGTCCGCTTAGAAAGGAGGAAATCCTTTTCTTTTCCGGCAAAAATAAACATCAAAATTATTCAATCAGAGGGAAGTTTTCAACATTTCCCCGAACATAAATTGAAGAAAATGTGATAGGTAAGTAAAATCTACAAATACTCAAACCAGACATAAACTCTCTCTCAAAAATCTTAAAATTTAGATGTGAATGTATGAATTAAGATATGATGGTGATTGTTGATTACGAATTCTATTATTTCATTGCGCATACTACAATGAAGCAACAAATTTGCAAACGTCAGTTTATCAAACCAGAGCTTTCTCCCCAAATAAGAATTTTTTCCTATTAAAAATATCATAGTAAATGCGTACACCTATTTTTTGCTTGTCACTGAATTGAAAAGATTTACATTTATTTAGTGGGGACACACATTTTGTAACGTTTGTTTACGTGAATTTTGGTGTTACAATTGCATTTTTATGGATAACAAAAGTTTTTTTTTCCGAATTCGTCGCCATCCTTTGTAAAAAAGTATTGTCTTTGATATAAAATGATATTGAATTAAATCCGTAAATCAAACAACATTTGTCGTAACAAAAACGAATCAAATGCATTATTTTCTCACTTCTTTTTCTAAATAACTCGTCGAAAATCAATACTCATTGTTTGTACTTATTTTGTGCAACGAACACATACCGAAAAATGTATTATGTTCAGCTTTGACAAGAGAAACTGAAACTCATATCTAACAAAAAAATAAAAATCTCGTAACATGGAATTGCATCAAAAGTATTAAATACCGGAACTGGATGGTTTAGAAACAACAATTTTCTTTCGGTTACATTGGTAGAGACCGCACCGCAATCATCCACAATAAGGGCTCTTTTGGGAATATATTGTCTACGTATGCTTAAATAAACTCAGATTGCGGCGAAACATTGGATCAATAGTTTTGTTATTTTTTTGTCATTATACAGGGAGGTGTTGTATAGAGTCTAAGTCGCCAACCTAGCCGAATTCGTTGTTGCTTTATTACAAAATCTGGAGAAGAATGTTACTTATTTAAACGATACGAAATTAACGACCTCAATTAAAACCACTTTCAGAAACAAAAAAGAAGAAATATATATATTCAACGTTATACCTCTATATATACATCTTCACTATTTTACGATTATATGCACATAATTACAAAGTTTTATGAAGACCTAAGGGCTATTCAAATTTACAACCTTCTCCTTAAACCATTTTTAAGTATCAATACATACTGGTAAAACAAGTAAAATACATAACAAAGCAGCTTGTAAAAAAAAGTATATTGCTCTGCAGCGAAAAATTGTTGAAACAATTATTGAGGATAATCAACAATAAATACAAATCCCTATAGTTTTACAAGGAAGCAATTTCGTGTTTTAGAACGAGCCACGCCCCAACTTTTGGGCGTTCTGTAACATTTCCGTTATAAGTGGCGCTTTTATATGCGATATCATAAAAATGCTAATTATTTTGTTCCTTATATTTAAGGGTTATTTAAAAAAGATGTTAACAAGTCTTTTATTTCATTGTTCTTTATAACATTTTATGTGAATTTAAATTTTTCTTTCTTAATCTAATTAGGTGTAATAAAAGAATTCTTTTCTCGCAGTTCTAAATCTTTTTGAGTTTACTATTAATTACTTGTATATCATTTTAAGTACTTTACCTTTGGGCGAGGTTACAATTCAATGGTTGTTAAATGTAGATGTGCCGATTACATTTAATATCTACGAAACAATAAAAGTCTTTTCCAAAAAATCATAAATTATAGCTGTCAGGTTTTTTAAGAGAGTCAAAATTTCAGAATAATTTAATTTGAAATGACTTCTTTTGTAAATATTTTTTTCTTATTAATACTTCTGAGTAGTATCACATCAGTTTGTAATTTGTTTTTTACCAACGGAATGCATTCAAATTAATAATAATTTACAATAAAGTTTCTCATATCTGTTATCAAAATTAGGAACTGAAATAACGAAATAAGAAAATATTATATTCTGCAATAAGTTTGGCATATCCGCATGAGTGGAAAGTTCTTTGTTCATACTAGCCGTAAGATCAGTATAATTAAATGTTACATTATAGGTAAAATAATATTTGTGTTACGCACACGCACGCACCGTACGCACGCACGCACTTACCACGCACGCACGCGCACGCACGCACGCACGCTCGCACGCACGCACGCACGCACGCACGCACGCACACGCACGCACGCACACCACAAACACACGTACGCACGAAGCACGCCACACACGCGCAAAACAACTTTTTTTTTTCACACACACACACACTTGGCACACTGTTGCGACATTTTCGTAATTTTGTGCCTGTAATTAAGTTAGGTTGTTCTAAATGTGCTTCTAAACACCATTTTCTTTAAAAGCATCATGGCCTCTAATATGCCCGGTACTAGTACCTCCTAATGAAAACAGAAATTGGTTTTGTTTTTGGCACGCCCACACATTAGTCGTGTTTCAACCAGTAAATCTACGGATTCTTTCATTTCGGGAGTTAGAATAATGGGTACTTTTCGCCCACGTTTTCCTACAACTTCAACTAAAACTAACTGTTCGGCCAAATTTTTTTCAAAAGGTGTTAAGTTTTTAAAAGAATCTTTAAAACTTCAGTTCCTGTAGCGTTCCAAATAGGTCTTGAAATATATTGCTGGACTGTCATTCTAGCTGCTTCACCAGATCTTCGTTTGTTAAACAATATTATCTAGCTAAAGTTAAAGATGCCAATTTTGCCCAAACATTCCAGGTTTTTAATTTTTTAACATCATTTTATTGCAATGTTGATCTCTTTAATTAAAAAGTGCTAAGGAGTTACCAAATCATTTGTTACAGGCAATAAGTTCAGTTGTATTAAATTTTTTTCGTTGAAGCGTTGATAACGCATTTGACGATATTTTTACCGCTCCATTCAAGTTCTAACAATTTTTCAAATGCCACAAGTTTTTTATGCTTTATAATATCACCTTGGCGTAGACATTGTCCTCTTTGAATGCCAATACATTTTTTAGAGCGTATCCAATTTTTAGAGCTAAGTGATGGTATACCAAATTCAGATCGTGACGTTATGCTACCTTTTAGTGACACACAAAGTTTTTTTTTGTGGCGTTAATTACATAATCAAAATTTTCGGGTGTTAATGCATCGGATAAAGATTGAATTTTAGAATTTATTGTACGAAGATGCAATATTAATCGACCTAATTGTCTCATTGATTGGCGTATAAGTTCTTTGCTGTGTATCACTATACTTCTCATACAAAAAACTTCCCAAAGCGCATTACTAAATCATCACCTTTCAAAGCAATATCAATATCGTCAACCCTTAACTTATCAACAACATTGTTTAGAAATTCCGGAGATAATTGAGATGAAAGAATTCCGTTTAATATGCAGAACTTTCAATTTGGGCAAATTTGGGATTATCACAGTCTTCATCAAGCATGGATTTTGCTTTTGGACACCCGTATTTAAGGTGATGCCAAAGATGTTTTTAATAAAAACCCTGAGGCATTTAGAACACGGGCCGTACTCTTCATATGTTAAGTTAAAAGCTTCTGCAGGTGTTGTTGGACGCCTAACTAAAATAAGTTCTCCAGTTTTCGATGCCAATACCTCACAATATGATAAAAATCACCCGCTTTAATTATTTCTCCAAAATGCGTCTCTCCTTTTTGCTGTTTTTGGAGATCGCAAGAACTTGAGCTACTTCCTATTTCCTGAAAGTGTTTAGTTTCAAAGTGCCGCGACATATTTTGTAGTAATTTGTGACAAAAATAGCAGCAAGCGTGTCTTTTGTTTCGAATTCTTTTTCCAAAATTATTCTTTTCTGCGTTTTGAATGACAACTGAATTGGTATCTACATCGTTTACAAAACCTTGACCTTCGTCAGCAGTATATTCTTCTGAATTTTTCTTTTAGAATTACAAGGAGTAATTGAATACTTATCAATGTATGCACGGTTTGTAATTTGAAACATAATAGGACTTACAGTTTGAATTTCAGGACTAACAGTCCCATCGGTACTGTTACTTACTACGCTGCTACTTTCATCGGATGGTATGTACTCACTACCAGAATCACTATAGTCTGATGTTCTAAACTATCACTTGCTTCATAATATAAAGAAGGACCAAAGCTTCCATATCATTTTTCACGCTATTTCTTTTTATGGGAGTGACGCGTGCAACAGGTATATTTTTGCTTTTCGACACTATCGGAACCTCACCAAACATCAAATTTGGAGAAAATATTTTCTGTATTGCTTGTTTTTGGTGGTACATCTATTCAGTTTATTATTCACATTCTCTTCTCTTATTTTTTGTTTTGCAAATTCTCAGAAAACAATTTTTAAAAAATTTTATGATTGTAAATTTTTTTGCTTAAAAATGAAATACCCTATACATATCTATTGGTATTGATGTAAAGTGTTTTTAAATGTAAGACTATGATGATATTTACTTAGATGTTATTCTAGCGACAAACCTAGCTAAATAGAGTGAACTAGTCGTACTTTTTCTCGTAATTTGTTAATAAAATTACACCAAATATAGAGTCTTAACCTTGCTAATATTATTGGTAAGGAGTTAATAGGATCTTGATGAAAATAGATTTGTTGACTAACCATTAAATTTAAGCTATCCAATAAGTTTTAAAAAGTGGTGGTTAACATATTAGTGTACCATCAGTTAATGTATTTTGATAAAATATAATCGCTGAGTCGATCAAACCACACCAGACATTAATACTAAAATAAATTTGGGCATTACAAAAACGGAAGAAACGTCAGAATTTTCTCGACTCCAATAGATTTTTTATCCTATTAAACATGTTTGACTTCACGTCACCCTAAACCATAAATTATGATTTCAGTATGAATGCATTAATAGATCGCCAAACATAATTTAGTTATTAAGGTGATTTTTAAATTAATCTAAGATTTTGATTACAGTAGCTCACAAATTAAGCATTGTTAATGGTTGTAGTTTTCTTCAACATATCTACCTTAGATCTAAACTTATAATACAAAACGTAATGTAGCATCAATGTGGCAAGCTATTGTGGTAAGTTTCAAGATTGGTTGGTATTTTTGACAAAAGATTAAGAATTCCATCATATCATATTCTTTTGTATTCTTGAAATAAGAATTTTTCTTTAAAAACACTTGATTAGCTAAACAGAAATTTGACATAATCTTGTTCTCATACAACAAATGAGTTTTGTAATGAAATAAAGAATATATAAAGAATTTCCAAAATCATCAACCAGTTTTATCATTTTCAATTTTAGAATAAAGAAGGTAATTTATCTATAGAATTTTATATTGAATGTCTCATCAGAAACTCTGTACACAAATTTGAGCTATTTTAAACATGTAAATAAACAGTTATTTCTGAAAGTAAGTGCCTAAGACAGTATTTAAAATGATTTACTAAATTTACTAAAGTACCTCTAAGATTAAGGTGTTAAATCTTTTAACAATTCTAAAAGATATGAAATTTGTTCCTAGAACAAAGAATATTTTTAAGGTAGTGCCGTGTTTGAGGTATATTATTTTTAAAGTAAACATATTACGTAGTCATTCCTAGAGTAGCGGTAGCACAACGTCGAACACCAAAACCTATTAATTGTTTATAAGAAAAATAGAGTAAGCGAGAAAAATCGATTAACATATAACTAATAGTTGTAAAGTGGTTTTTAAAATTGGTTTAAAATAGATTTATATAGTGGTTTTAAATTCTATTTTGAAACCGATCTTTAAATGAGCGTTTAAGATCACATTACAAATAATTTTAATTTTCTTTGCTTAAATTTTTTAAAAAAGTATTCCATCATTTTTTTATATTTGGAGCACATCATAATTTATTAGTTGTAGAATGTGTTCAAATCTAGACAGCGACGACCAAAAAAGTTATATTTTACTCGTGATAGAGAAGTCACAGCTACTGAAAACGTTTAATAAAAAAAGTAGATTGTTTTACAAGAGAGAAAAAAAGCGACTCAAAAACCTGACTTTAAAACCAGTTTAAAGATCAATCTTAAATATGAATTTAAAAAGACAACATTAAAAACAAATTTAATAATTCACTTCAAAGCCAATT
>JALBCR010004317.1:180000-345000 GCA_030710515.1 Abscondita cerata | reverse complement strand
CCCCCCAAACTACCCAACATAAGAACGCATACAGGTACAGTGGCTTTGTATCAAATCTTTTTTTAATAGTATGTGTACTCTGTAATGAGCCCTCCTAGGGTGGGCAGGAAACGTCGGCAATAATACCGACTCTAGTAAGTTGCATCTTATTGCCGACGCTCTGCCCACTGTTGGGGGCTTTACCAAAGCTGTTTATACCAACTGTTTTTTTAAACCAGCCTTTGATAGCAGCTTATACTGTAGGGAGAAAATTGCTCAATAAATCAATTATGTATGAAATAATCCCGGCACATACTGTTAAAACAAACGATTAATTTATTTTTAAGAAAAATTGAAAATGCTTTTTAAATAAAAACCAACATTTCGCGCAAAATTCTACTTTGTTTTTATATCAACAAAGATTTAAAAGGTGTAAAAATGTTCAGCGACACAAAGCATATCTCCAAATAATTTAAATAATATAACTCAAAATAAAGTGAAATTGCTTTTTAAGTTTCTTGACTTTGACGATGTTTATATTTGATTTTTAATTTAATGACTTAGATGATAATTCTAGCCATGAGTTTCCAATACTATTGTATTAAATATGAAAAAGGAATAGAGGTGTTGTAAAAGGTGGCACATATATCGGGTTTGTATTTCTCAAAGTTCAGATGATAACTAATTTTATTATGTAAGTAAGGTGACGACTTGTAGTAAAGAACTCTATGAAAGAAATAGTAACTATATAAATGAACTCGATTCCTCATGTTTAACGAATCAGCTTGCTGTAGTGTGTGAGACACTCTCTGAAATTTCCTTATTCCAAAAATGAATCTCAAAAAATTATTTTAAACTATTCTATTAAAAATCTTGTTTTGTCAGAAATTGGGCATAAATTACATCGCAGTAGGAAAAGTTTGAAAGAACTAGTGAATTACACAGTATTTTTTTTGACATCTACATTTAAAATTTTTCTACTAGAATATAATGTATTAAGTTTACCATTTGATTTAAAGGTTACAGAGTTTAGGTGTTGTTTAAAGTAAAGGTAAGAATCGATTGTTAGCCCTAAATTTCTAGTTGACTTGATTGTAGTAAGTGAATTACCTTTTAACCTAACAGAGATTTGTTTTTTTTTTCTACCAAACAACTTTAAAAACGGTTTTCAAAAATTTATTTCTAAAGAATGTACTACAGATCAATTGTATAATCGTGCAAGATCCTCATTAATGTGAGAATTAGCATCTTTAATTTTATATGGCAATAAAGTTGTGTGTCATCGGCATACATATGTTATTTAAAATGATATATTACAGATGGTAAATGACAAGTGTAAATTAAAAACAATAACGGACCCAATATGAATCCTTGAGGCACTCCACGTTTTGATTGTAACTATTTTGATGTTTAGTTGCTTAGTTTGACGCATCGCGTAAGTAATTAGCATGGAAGCAGTGTTATCAAAACCTATATGAATTGGGATTTGGAAAAGCAAATCATGATCAACCTTATCAAAGGCTTTAGAAAAATCTAATAGAATCAACAGAGTTAACGCATTCCAGTCTGTAGCCCGTATAATATCATCCATAACTCAAAGGAAAAGTTAAATTTTGCTCTAAAGCGTGATGCATTAGCAGGTAGGATGTTATAAATTTTTAAGTGATACATAATTTGCTTAACCATTATCTTTTCTAATACCTAGAAAAACCGATAAATACTTATAGGTCGGAAGTCATTATATTGATATGATTTTACATATTAGTATTATTAGTGCTTCTTTTCATTTTGTTGAAAAATATTTTTCTCAAAGCAGAAGTTGATAATATGCGTTAAGTAAGGTATTATGATGGACCCACATAATCGTATAATGTTGATAAATGAATTTAATATAAAAAATTTGTGGTCGCAACTATAATTTAGTGTATTATTTGCGTTAATATTAGCAGTATTAGAATTAATAAAGTGACTATTTAATTTATTAACGTCTTGCAAATGCGAAGGTATTTCAGTCGGTTTCGTAGTACTATACAGGGTGTTTCTCGACGATAGCATGTTAAACAAATATTGAGAACGAACAAACCAATTAAGCTTGAAAACTTGTAACTTTATACAAATGGACATGATCTACTTACTGAAAATATTTTATTACGGTGTCATTTCCGGTTATAGCGGAAGTAAATTCCAACTTTGCTATTTTAAATACAAATTTCCAATTTTTATTTTATTTTCGGGGCGTTAAACGAAAATTTGATCAACGAAAAAAAATTAATATTTCATGAAACATAAAAAGGCAGATGACGAATCTTATACAATAATGGGACATGTATTGGACCATGTTTTTAAGTGTTAGACATTTTTGAAATTTATTTTTAGGGAAGGGTCAGGAGTACTGGTAGTTAAGAAAACTAAAATTGTCAAAAGAAGCAATGGTTTTTAAATTTCATTAACTTGGTATTTAATTACTATTCTCATTCAATGTTCTATACCTAATCTGAATAATTATTGTGTTATCTGCTTTTTTTTCTTTACTTTTTCTTGGAGATGATGTAGTAAATTATTAATAGTATGATTTGTAATCTGCTTTAGTAATTGATTGTAGCTATCATACGACTGGTAGTAAAACAAATTGCAAAGCACACTATTAATTTACTACATCATTTCAAAAAAAGTAGAAAAAGAAGATTCGAGGAAAAAGAAAGTAGAAAAAAAACAGATAATACGAAAATTATTCTGTTTAGGTATAGGAACATTAATATATCAGCGGATAGATAATTAAATTCTGCATCGCATGAGAAAATAAAAATATTCACTTGCAATTTAAAAAAAATTGACTCCTTGACAATTTTAGTTTTTTTAACTACCGTTACTCGGACCTCCTCTGAAATAAATTTCAAAAATGTCTAAAACTGAAAACATAGTTCAATACTTTGTCTGCTCCGTTGTACAAGTTCAGCTTATCGGCCTTTTATCTTTCATGAAAATATTATTTTTAGAAGTAGAATTTTTGTTGCTAACACCTAATAGTATATTATACACCAAGGTTGCTGTTGTCTTGGCTACGCACCTTATTTTAGCTAAGGCAATAATGGACTTCACAACCATGGTGTATATCCTACTTTTTCCACTACCCAACAAATCAACTAAGGCAAATAGTAAAAATAAATATTTTTCTTGTAAAAATCAAGTAGCATAGGAATGCAAATAAATCAAAAGGATTAAAAGCTGCCATACATTGATAAACCAACTGTACTGATTTACTAAACACTTGTGTGGCATATTTCACCTTCATTTTTCTGGAAATTATTCGAGTAATATGTAAAATTAGTTGATTTAGAGCCAATCGCAACGATTTACAATTTGTCTGACATGTAGAAATTTTGAATTGTCTTTCCAATGATGCTTTTTGTTATTAAAAGGTTATATCGTATTTAATCAAGTTATAAAGCACTGACTTCAATAAATGGGGGACATCGAAGAAATAATAGATTTTTCTTATCGTTTACGAGAAGGTATGGTTTTTCAGGTAATACATCTATTCTTTTAATTAGGTTTCCGAAAATTTTACTACTGCCCTATTCATTCATGTAGTTGTAGCTTTTCTATGCAGTTTAATACTGTTCGGCTTCAATTTGTTGCAACCCCACATATCGTATTTGTAAAGATGTATCACAAGGGTTGTTTAAATTTTTAATATATAACTCTAACCATGATCACGTAGGAGTTTGAGCTGGCAAAAATTTAAAACCTACTTTAAAAATTAACATTTTGGGGCTTGTAAAATATAATTTTAGTTGAAAATTGTTGTATTCCTCTGTATATCTCCTGCTTCTTAGTGGTTTATTTTTAAGTCTACTTTCGCCATTTCGGAGAAGTAATTGTTGAAGATACTAACTTCAATTGAAGTGCTTTCTTTTCACGTTGCAATTTAAGAATGTTCCTCCGTAATTTTCTTTACACAGGAGTATTTGAGCTGCAAGCTTGAGCAGTTTTGGTATAGCTAGAGATGTTAACGGGCATTATTTGGATTGACTGAAAACACTTGTATAAACATCTAAAATTTCATTTATTGCTTCGCCAATATACCTTGCATCATTTGAATATTAGGTTTCAGAAATTGACACTCTGTAATTCATTTAGGAATGGCAAGTGTTCGCCAATACTCGTTAAGTTTTTATAGTCGACATTTTTATGCAACAGATCGGACCTTCCACATTCTGTTAACCATTCAAAAGCACCTACAAGAAAATGTTTGTAATTTACTTAAATTCTTCATGTAACTTAACTCGCCTGGTGAAATCTCCTTTGGGAAACCTGAAAAACTGATTCTACCATCATATTTGATAAATAAATAAATTCAGGTTATGTATTTGCGGTTATGGGATGAGGGCGCGAATTTTAAACTAATGGCATTATTTTATTCAAATAATTTTATCGTGTTAGGTAATTTTAAGCAGCAAAGATAATCTCCTGGATATACAAAATTATGTTTCACTCGTTTTTGTTAAACAGCTATTCTTGGATTCTCAAAAATTTGAATTTGTCCATTATTAACCTAGGTCAACAATAGAAAAATTATTAACCACTAATAGAGAAATTCAACTTCAGTTGGCTAGGAGACGCAATAACTGTCCACTTCACAGCTAGTAGTGGAAAAAATATATTTTTCTTAATAAATGGTAAAGATAAGTAGGCCAAACCTGGTAGTAGAAGACGTAAAATTTTATTCGGAAGCCTAAAATAAAATAAAAGTTGGGGTATTGTATTTAAAATAACAAAGTTGGTATCCACTTCCGATATAACCGAAAGTGACACCCCCATGAAAATATTTTCAGTAAGTAGACCATGTCCATTTGTATAAATTTACAAGTTTTTAGGTGAATCGGTTTTTTCGTTCTTAATGTTCGTTTAACATGCTATCGTCGAGACCCACCCGTATACAGTGCGAACGTTTAGTCCGGAATAATGAATATATCTAAGTTTCAGATCGTTTACGACAAAAACCCCCCGGACACGTCTATTTTGTTTTTTAAAGCACTTATTTCCTGAAATTGAAATTAATTGGTTACCTTCTCTACTTTTGTAATGACGTCATCGATATTTTTTTAATAGCATTACCTAAATTTTTTGGCTGTTTTGGGTAGATTTAAGCATTCTGAGTTCAGATATGTGTTACTTTTTGACATTGACGTTGTCAGTTCCCAAGATATTAATTTTAAACTAAAATAAAAAACCAAAAGATATTTTACAAATATTTTTGAAACAAATGATAAAAATGTTTTGTAAGTCAATTTGACAGTTGATAATGATCACTTTTACTTTAAAGCAAATGGTTCCGAAAAGCCAAAAAATTGGAATTTTGATTATGATTTTTTGGTTTTTCGGTCAAATAATGAACCAAGATAAAGATAAAACAAAGGGTAAAGAAATGATCGCTACCAACTGATAAAGTGACTTAGAGAAATTATTACTTGTTTCAAAAACTTTCTAGTTTTCTATTTCTTAAGGTTATGATATGCAGAGTTTTAATGTAATACCAGAATTTAATTAGATTTAGACCAATTGGACAAGCATCAAACTGTGGAAATGAAATTTCTCAGCTATTGGTAGTGATTCTCAAACCTTAATCAAAAGTTGTTTTAATTACGTTTTCTATAACTTTTCCTCAAGAATTACGAGTCAAAAATCATGGTTGTATAAAAATTGTCAGTACAACAAATGATCGTTACGAAGGATTGGTTTATGTCAGTTAGGATTAATCTTAGTTTTATGTATGTTGAAAGGATGTTTCTATACGTAGGTTCATGTACAAAAATAGTAAAAGATGTAAAACCAAAGTTTATAATGTGATAAATACAGAAATTCTATACCGATGTTTATGAGTGGTATGGGCGTTAGTTTTTAATTTTAAAGTCACTAAAAGCAGTCAGTCGTAAAAGCTATATCTACCCTTAAGCACTATTTAACAGTTACTCGAGTAAAATAGAATATTTTTCTCGTAGTTACTGCGACTGTGTACTTTATATAAGAACGTTTAATATTGCATGATACAAAAGAGTATTTTAATAAAATAAGAACGAACTGGAAATCAGAAAGTTAAAAGCTTCGTTCGGAACAATCTACAAAGACATATGCAATTGTTGAGAAACACACATCACTCAGTTTCAAACCACTGCAGGCATTCAAAACGAATATAGACATTCCTATACCACCGTTATTAATATTAGATGATGCCGATTGAAGAGTAGGTAAAGCCGTACCCATTTTCGGTCTCGCAGGTTGAATTGCATTTGCATGTATATGGGATACAGGAAGATATATTCCCCATAGGCTTATATTCGTATATTCCTATCCGTTCCTTCACTTAGATCGAACAAGAAGAGGCGTCGAATTTAAATTTTGCTGATAATATAAAATCCGCGTGCTCGATACACTCTTATTTTAGCAACAATATTTTCCGATTAAAATATTACAAGAGAACATAAAACACGCAAAAAATCGATTTAGAAAAACGTCTTTTCTTATCCGAACTGTTTATATGTTCTGAAACACTTTGTAATTCCCTCGTAAAAATGAAGAAAAAGTCACTTAAAATCTCACTAAATCTGTCGTTTTTAGCTTACGAGTTTTTTTTACTTCATAAACAAAATAAAGTTACAGAGGTCGCGGGTCCCTGGCGCCCTGTAAAAACCTACTTTTATTAGGACACCGAAAGAAAATGAAAGAAAAAATAATAAATTTCGTATACACGAGTAGCACGAGGCTCATCCTATAAATCATTTGAACATGACACCGCAATAAAACGAAAATAAAATTGTATTTCACCTGCTATAATTCTTCTTAACCTACCATGCATTTGGACATTTTGCTTTACGAGACGTGCGTAATTCATAGATATTACATATGTTTTGTTTTACTTTTATTCTTTTTAGTTTATTTGGGATCACTTGTATTTCATAAATTGTAATGCGATACCCAGTCCTACATACGCGCTCGTATCCTTTAAATTAATTTTTGTCCTCGTGCTTGGTTCCAGAACTTTAAATTAAAATTCCATTTAAATTTTTGACCGTAATTATTGTAATTAATTTTTGTCTATTTTTATATAGGTTATAACTTGAACAATTTAATTCATTCGTTGGGCTTCAAAGATTTGTTAGCAAACTCGACGGGATCGTTTATTTAGATACATAATTATTTTGGAACTGACAGCTTACTATTTAATTATTGTAAATTACAAAGCACAAATTAGTTTACTTTGGGAAACTCGATCCGGCTGTAATATTAAAAAGCCACTTGCAAAAAAAGTCATAGTGGTAATTCAATTAAAAGCACAACAGTCAAGATCATTTGCTAAAAAAAAATGATGAAATACATACTCTAATGGAAAATTAAAAAAAAAGTTCTAAGTTCTACATTGACAGACAAAAAATCCTGGACACCTAAAATTCTGAACCATCAGGAATGTGAGTGTGTAGCTGATTCTTGAATAAAGTTAAATTTTCATTGAATACGTGGTGTTAAAATGAGTCTATTTTTTTTCAATAAATCACAACACCCTGTGGAGTATACCAGCAGTAGAAGCCAATTAGAATTAAGGGATAATTACAGCCTCATCTGTTTTTCGCATTTTCTTTTTTTTTTGCTTAAATAAATAAATGGTTGCAATTTAAGGTTATAATAAAAAAATATCAAATGACAAACGTTTTATAAACTTTAACCTGCTTGCTTTACATATTATACAAGGCTGTCTCTTGTGCGACCTAGTAATGATGAAACTGTTTACTTTATTGATGCAAACTTGAAACTTAAAATCTAAACGTTTGCTAAATTAATGTTGGTGTCGAAATGTATGCCGCCACAGTTATTCCCTGGCCAATGGTGAAAATTTTACCACGATACAGATGCTGGGTTGTATGGAAATTTATTTAACGCTGGTTGGAAAATGTACATGTCTACCAGAACGGATAATGGTGTGTGGCTTTGCTTCCGTTTCTGGTGGTCGTGTCGTAACGGCTGCTGTACTCGGTGATGTTCTTGATGTTGTTGTTTGAGTTGCTTCGGTTGCGAGTGGTTGTCGGCTGCTGCGGATGCTGCTATGGATGCTGTGATGGACGTTGCTTACTTTAAAGGCGATTGTGCGATGCGAGTGTTGATAAAAAGTCTCAACTGGGCTTTGTAAGCTTCGTGAGGTATGTGTATGCGCCCATAGTATGCGACAGGCAGTATTTCAAAGCTTAAGCGAGCAGTTGAGTGACAAATGAGGGTGCGAGCTCGTTGCTCCAGCGATTCCTGTATTTGACAGGCAAAGGTGTCCGGAACCGGCTTCGCAAGTTTCATGTCCTGTAGGTGAGCGCGTTGCTCCAGCACAGGTGGACGATGAAGTCTTGGGCCTGTTGAGTTCCGGTGTCGAATGTGTGCGTGATTGCGGGCAGCTCTGTCATTTCGAGACGTAGGTTTTCCTTATTCGATGTGTCCTTTGAAGTAGCGGATGTGGAATTATGGATGATGCAGCGATTGATTTGTTAGCGGTTGCAGCATTGGCGTTTCATTGTGGCGGTAGTTGTTTGTTGGACGATCAAGTTGATAAAACGGCTTTGTTGCGTTGTCCATCGTCCAATGCCGTGGGATGTGTTACATCGTGGTTGGAAACGTAGGCGGGTTGCAAACTCTCTGTGGTCAGTGGTGGTGGCTTTGTCAAGGTTTTTCTTGGCGGGCGCAGCGATGGACGGTCAGTTATGACAGGCGTAGTGTTGTTGATGGTGTCCATGGTGGGCGCTCAAATTGATGTAGAAGTAGTTGTGGGGCGTTGCGCCAAGCAAGCGATAAAAATTTGCTATCTATACTTGGTTCGCGGCTGTGCTATCTAGATGTAACTTGTATGGAGTCGAATGTGTACCTTTCCATCGTTGTCAAATATCGGGGTCACCACATTAGCATTTTGTAGAGCCAAGGTTGATGGATAAGGAGAATCATACGACGGGTGGTTGAATATTATTTATTGGAGGCACATGGACACGCTCATTTACAACTGGGCTAAAAGTAATAGGTTACTAACGTAATACTGCATTTACGCTATCTATCTTTACTCGATATTGTGTTGCCGTATTAATAAACTGAAGCCTGATGCGTTTGCAGTATTATGAACTTAAACTTGCTTGCTTTACACACATTATGCTAGGCTGTTTCTTGTGCGACCTAGATATGATGAAACTGTTTACTTTATTGATGCAAATTGTGAAACTTAAAATCTAAACGTTCTCTAAATTAATATTGGTGGCGAAATGTATGCCGCGAAAGGTTGTTATTGGTTTCTTGTTATTATTACAAAGTATGGGGATTCATGAGGATAGTTCAAAATCCATACATTTTACACCCTGTTTTTTAGTTTTTCCGACCAATTTCATTTACTACATATAGTTCATCCGTTTAATAGATGTAGCAATAAATCATCATAAGGTGGGGCCATTTGCGCAGTAAGCTACACACAGAAGTCAGGTTTACGATGCATACAAGTTTCACATACATAGAAATGTAATATGAGTCTTGGAAAAGACTGATTTGTAAAAAAAACAAGACGAATTGCAAAAACTAAAGAAAAACTACAGCACTAGGTTAAAAGCATTCATAAGTTATGTCAACCACTGTAATTTCAAATTTCGCCGGTGTGTTGGTACTTTCCGAATTCGGTGCAATTTTTGAAGTAGCGAATCGTAAGCGTTTTTATTACTCTATCTGTTAAACGGATAGACTTTAGTAGAGTAAAATAAATAAGTGATATGTTACCAGAAATTTACATCCAAACTCATAGGTCAAAAAAAGTTATAGCATATTTAATTTACAACAAATTTTGATTTACATCTAAACTTATACGTCAAAAATCGTTTTGATTATATATTTATTTGTATAATTACATACAAACAAAGTTTGTTCAAAATTACATTGATGACTTTTATTGAACAAATATTGTGTATAAGAAATGTACATTTTGAAACATAAATTAATGGGTGATTACACATTGCGAACCATAAATCGGGCGAAGTGGATTATTACGGTTTTTAAGATGTTGACCACGTGTCATCTGCAAGTTTTGTTATAAGCACATCTTGAAGTGGATCGTATGTCTGTAAAGAATATACAGGGTGAACTATTGGGACATAGGCTAAGGGCGGGTTATTTAGGTTAAAATATGACCATAGGACCCAATATTTTTTAAGAAAATATTGCTGTGGCAAAAGATACAGAGCGTTAAATTAATTTTTTTTTTCATTGTTTGTTAATAATTTCACTGTACATTAATCAATTCTTATTAAAATCGGCAGAGAGGCATAACTTTAGATTAAGAACATTATTTTATGTATTATTTTACAATTTGTTATAGGGGGCGCCACGTGAATGATTCCTGGTGATGAAATCGACTGGTAACTTTTTTTGAGAAAATTTTTAGTGATTTTGATTGGAGAATATGACGTAAGCATCATTTTTACACAATACTAGTACTCCTGTTTAAATACGATAATTTTATCTGTTTCCGACAAAAACGCAGTTGAACAATTCGTAGTGTCAGAAGGGGAGTTCAAATATTACCTACTTCATTTATTAAGGGTACGTTTTGGAGTGTCAGATAATTATGCTTCTCTTAGATTTTGATAAGAATTGATAAATTTACAGTAAAATTATTAACAAAAATTTAAAAAATTTTTTTATGTAACGCCTTGTATCTTTTTCCATAACAATATTTGATTAAGGCATATTGTGTCTCATGCTCTTATTTTGGTCTAAAAAACCCGCCCTTAGCCTATGCCCCAATAGTAATGAATCACTCTATATTTGTCCAAATTTGTACAAATTGATCAAAAATTTTTGTTCTGCTCATGTTGTTGGCAAAGATTTCCAATTAGATTCTAAAGACTTGTAACTCATAATTTTTCTGGTATAAGGAAACCACAGGAAGGGTTAACTGAATCTTTGACTTCAATGGTAGATTATAGTTAAAATTGTCTAAACTACAAAGTTATGAAATTCAATTTTAAGAAATGGTCTGGAGTCAAAGGTCACATACTTTTGCTTTTTTTTTTTAGTTTTTAGACCGTTCTCGTTTGCTTTGATAACAACGTCTTGGCAATAGATATTCCACAATTTCGGTGACTTCTAGATTTTAACGCTGTGGTGCGAAATATGGTGATATGAGATAAACTACTTGATACAGACTTGATTTTAGAGCAGTGAAAATTCAGGAGATCATAGAAAATAGTTAGAGTTAGAGATCGTTGATCCCTCATCTCTATGTAAGTTTGGGCAATGAAACTTTTTAAGTGAGTTTTCACAGCCTCAGTCGTCTAATAAACAAGCACTAAAATGATGAAACACAACCACACCAGCAACTCCAACAATCAATCCAGAATATTACGTAGCCGTAGATGATGATGGCCGTTTTCACGACAAGTAACAACTAGGTCCAAAACCTCGAAGCTGTCAAACATAGGTCCAATCAATATTTAAACAAACAGGGTCAATAACAACAATAAACATTAACAACAACAGCAACAAATCAGCAAAACAACCCAAACCACAGAACAAACCATAATAAACATCACATACCTCCTTTTCACGTAAGACTAAAAAGTTTTCAACCTTGGAGCGTACAAACATGCTACTTGGTAAAGTTCATAATGAAATTAATGTTCTACCTGAACTTGACAAACACGTACTAAAGTTTCAGGAAAATTCAAGCTAGTAATCACATGCACTTTTTAGAATTGTCGTGTTAATAACATTTTTTCTTTAAAAAAAACACGAGATATTTGGATAATATATTTAAGGTTATTCTACGTAACGTATTTAAGACGTTATATTTTAGTCATCTACTTAAATACGTGCTTTGATTAACTCTATTTTATGTCGTTGAAACTACCTGATTAAAACGTCAAACTCACCAAACTCATTGAACGTTAATTTGCAAATATTTAATAGTATATTATGCAATAAGTTTTATAAACAGCATTTTAGACACGAGATTTATTTAGGGACGATTGAAGCGTAGCGAAGCGAGTGTCTAAAAAACGAGTGTAAAATGAAAATTGTAGCCCTTGGACCTCTTATAAAAAGAGCTGGAAGGTGTAGCGAATAAAAACTCTAGAATATGGTTGAGTCGTCGTTTCCCACTACAAGTGGCGGCTTCTTCAGGCCATTGACTAAATTAAAATGTTCATATATAAAAAGATGGTGAAAAATAATCGTTATTTTATGGACGAGACTGTTTATCATGTAAAATATTTTATGGTTAAATTAACACCGCACGTATCACGAAAAATTAAGTAATGTGATCCATTAAATGTTATACTCGTACATGATAAACATTTCCGTCCATTAAATAACGAACATCTTATATATGAACTCTTCTAATTTGGTCAACGGCCTGAAGAAGTACTGAATTGTTTCAGTGTGGAATATAAGTTGGTCCATAATGAAACAAAACTGGGTTTTCAATTATTTATAATCAAGTTATAATTAAAAATGTGTATTTTTATAGGTACTGAATGTCAATATATATACCAAAACAATTATTATTATGTATTAAAAGAACCTATAACTACAAATAAAGATCAAAAATCAATAAAATTGTGATTTTGTTTCATTGTGGAATTCACTCTCCCCTATAGTAGTAAAAATTTATCCATGATGGTCTAAAAGTTGTTGGGGCATTATTTACTTCCTGTGACAAAGTGTAATACTTAGAAGTTCCAGCGTAATTGGACCACGGTAATTCAAACTATGGTTGATTACGTGTTGAAGAAAATGTAAAATTTTACCAGATTTCAATTACATTAACAATGTTTTGTTTTATTGGTATGATGTAAATAAAGAACTGTATTTAGTTTTGAATGCCATCATCCAACATTTTTTGTTTGGAAGTAGGTGTTGCTAGGATTAATAAAGAGGAAAGTGATTGACCACCCCCAAAGTTTAGTCCCGGGACATTATCCTGAAAAAGGGTGTAAGTGGGAAATAATTGCTCTTGTAGGGGGGTTATAAATCTGAGTTTTTGGAATTCCAACTTCCCGAAACCACCCACACCCCCCATAATCGCGAACAGAAAGTTCACTTCGTCATCTAGAATGCAATTTTCGCACATTTTATTTGTTGTAAATGTTGTAAAACAATTCAAATCTTATAATAAAAGGTTGACAATTAAATATGTTAACTGGATGTCAGATGACAACTGTTATTTACGTAACATGTGCGGAAACAAATTCTTTCGGGAATGAGTGCCCGTTTGCAAACCCGAGTGCACGCCACTGGAAAAAAACGTACCTATAATTCAAGAATTCTGACTTTTCGTAATTGATGTATTTGTATAAGTAATACTTAATACTTTATTAAGGAAATTATAGATAATTTTACATCGAAAGATTATGTAAGCTTACAAATTTAAATATTACTACGCAAGTAATGGATTTGAAAAGTTACACTTCAGATTTCAAGTTATTTTAAAGTTTAAATATTAATGCAAAATTTTCCTGTTTTAAATGCAGAGTTAAATCAGTTTTACAATATTGTACTAAATGAAATTTAATAATAGAAAAGTGACGGATAAAACTATTAACATAAATTAAACGACACTTATTCCATTTCTCGAAAAATTAAATTAAATTTAATTTTGAAAAATTATATTAGTATTATTACAACTCCAAATAATATGTTGGATATTAAACGGAAAAGTGACTTTTATTCCCGCTATGAAACCTTGTTAGCCTTTAATATTTTTAAGAATTTTTTCATTATATGTTAAAGTAAGGGAAATGAAAAGTTTATGGGCGTTAAACCGCAATCCTGGTTTCTGTCTTCGACAGACACGTACACATGTACTACAATTTTAGATTATTAAGAACTAACTTCTTTCATTATTACGACGTTTATTAAAAATAATTACGGCAAAAGTGTGACATAAGAACGCATAATCGTCCGGAAAATGTTGATATTCATGAGAATTTTTCTAGAGCCGCCGGAAAGGAATAAAAACTGACGGAAACCGTAAACATCGTGCGGACTCCATTAAGTTTTCCGTACAAAATGTTAGCTGGGATGGGATTATAATGAAAACTCCGAGGAATTTGTCTTGTCTCGGTGTGAATTATGCAAATGTAAACCGCCAACGTGGAAACTCGCCTCTTAAATTGCATTTCTAGAGCAATAAATAAGAGCTTTTCTTCTAATAATGAAGCAAAACCTACGAAATCCGACAGTGTTCAATTTAAAAACTGATTTCTGAATTGAAAAATAAATTTAATTTTTTTTCACAATTATGTTTTTGTTTTATATTATTGGAAGGGGCATAAACACTTCAATTACAATTTTAATGATTGTCGGCGTTATTACCGAGTAAAAGTTTTAGCTCTAATGTAAATATAAACGCTTCAATTATCATGTGGTTGGCGGTAAATGTCGATAAACTTTGTAGTAAACTTTAACAAAAACTTTATCCTTCCTAAATACATCAAAACTGCTACCAATTACACGATATGCCTTCAGGTCAATACCTAATGGCTGAATGCTTAAAAACTAAACAATGATGGCGGAAGTCAACCGTGTGACGCTGATGATGCGTGTTGTTGCGGTTTAAACCAATTTCGTTGGGAATGGAAAACACGTTACCATTACGTGACATTACCTGAAGAAAGATTAGTGTAACTCAATGTCGTGGGTATTCACTGACACAACGTGACTAAAAAATTATAAATCGCTTCCGAGTACAGTTGAAGATGACCGTGTTAGCGTGTACGTACCTATTAGATTGTGCTTCTTTCATAACAACTTTTTTAACATTTACCAAACAAAGACATTTCTACATACGCGAGAGTATTAAAATGTCACATAAATTAATATCATTTTTCCTGTTGTTTTAACAACGAAAGCTTTCAAAACGATTAATTTATTATTCTTATGTATAAAAAACATCATATATTTCTATAAATACTTGTTTATGCAAAATATTATCATACCTTCGTATTTCCTAAACATAAAAATTCAAATAAATAAAAACAAAGAACTTAAAGTTGAATTATGACCTTTTATGTCAAAATAATTTTTATTTACTGTTCAAAATAAATAAATATTTCTATAAAAAAATGACTACTTACTTTTTCCGAAAATCCAATAAGTGCTTATTTATTCCAGTGTGCAGTAAATGCCATATCATCGCCAGTTGACAAGTTCAAGATTTATTATCTATTATCGTTTTAATCAGATTTTTTTTGCAAAGGTACGTAATTTATTATCCTAGTGTAACTATTTTCAAGTTACTTTGTAATAAAATATGTTTTCTTATGATTTTCGACTCAAGTTGCATTGTGCTGAATGAAGATAATAAAATTTCGAGTTTTGTATTATTTGCATTCGATGCAAATAGAAGTTTATCCTCTTTTACCGTGTAATTAGTGACAAAATATGAAAGAAAAAAAGATACAATATGAACCCAAAAGAAAATATACTGTAGTAGTATTATATGGGTATCTTTGTTATTAATAAAGATAGAGATTCGGTTACCGATTTAGATGGCGTTAACTAGGATTAAAAATTCCGATCCATTCCGTGATATCCGGAAAAACCGAAAAATACCATTTCCGAAAATATTTCACTTATTAGGACAGCCTTTAAAAAAAGTTCGTACAAAAGTTTCTTCACTAATGAAGGCAAACTGTAAAATATTTTCAAAAAGATTATCGGAAGAATGGTTTTAAAGATATTGATAGTAACTCTCTTATTTGAAATGGGCGCCAATGAGAGACGCCTCGTTATTAAAGAATATTCCTTACATTATATTATTAAAAAAATTGAGCCTTTTTAAAAACATGTGTCGTGTGTAGCACCTTACGACAAAAGTCGAATTTGCCGCGCATGTTACGAATCTTCCATTGGTGGATTTTTTTTAATTAACAAAAATTTCGGAGACGATGAGCGGACATTTTTCTACTTCTTTTTACTTGGGTATTTGGCGTGCCTTTTGAACTTAAAATTTTACACATAAATTATTAATGTGTGCTGCAATAATTCTAAGTCGAATTGGTGTTTAAATTTAAATCCGACCGCATTCATTGTAAGTACTTCTTTTCCTTTTTGTTGTCTCGTAGTTCTAATTACGACGTATGCTTTAGCACATGCGTTGACCTCATATTCTCATCGTGTCTTACACCTGAATAACTCCTGAGAGCGCTGGAATGGCTAATTAAGCACGGTTCCCTATAACCTTAACGACTACTACAGTTTCGCATCCAATTAAGCTGCAACTAGCCGGTGAACTCTACGGCCTGCAGGGGCGTTCATGCTGCATAATTGCTACTTCGAGGGAACCTATTTGCTTTCCGTTTTTTGCTACATACTTCCCTAAAGGATATCCTGGGGCTACCTACCTATTGGAGCTGTCGAATACTGTCGCTAGCAGGAACTTTCATTCTCGGAAGCTAAGTTTTAATGTTTAAGTAACCTATTCAATATTAATGCGTATGAAGCTCACGTACATGTGACATTGAACGGTTTGAATCTCTAGCACTTAAATAAATTTTTGTTTGGGGTAGACTCCACCACCGACGTTTAGTTTTGTTTTTTAAACCAGCTTCATAAAAGCTTGGCGCTTTACATAGAGTGGTTGAAGCTAAAACAAAAACCTTTTGGATTGGCGGGAGGTACTTACCTTTTTTATTCCGAGTTTAAGTTAGTTTTAAGTCACCGTGTGTAAGTGACGTGTGTACGTCGAGCCTTCTTAGTAACCAATCCTCAATGGGAACGTTAACTTTAATTTGGGGTGTAACTAAAAAGCTTCGACACATTAATTGCGAGCTTTAATTATTGTTGTTGCTAACGCACGTAATCTAATGCGACAGTCTCTCTTTCTCTATTTCTGTCACATTCTCCTAGTACTTTAAGTTTTATTTGCTATATTGAATTATCTATTTGTCTCCCTAATTTGTGTTCGTTTTAGCGTATTAGACCTTTAGTAAAACTTGTTGAACTCCTGTTGGTCGGTTTTATTTCTTTCTATTACCCAGCAGGTGGCGCCTTGTTAGGCAGCAGTCTATTTCTTTACAGTTTTTCAAGAACCCCCCACTCACCAACTAAGTCCTTCACGAATTTAGTGCGCTACATCGAGCCAAATTGTCTTAGGTTGTACCGCTAGAGCCATCGCTTTCTTTTGTTACAAATTATTTTTTATATAATTAACTAGTTTCGACTTTTTGATTAATTAAAGTTATCCTTAGAATCTACAATTAATTTAATATTATATGAAATATGTGTATTTACAGTGTATGACCGTTATCAAATAGAACTTAAAAAAGAGGTAGCGTTTAGTAAGATATATGAATTCAACAAATTTTTATTATTATTTTATTAATTGTATTTTAAACAAAGTTCTATAAAGTTTGTTTGATTCTTAAAAGATAATTTTTATTAGCTAAATTAATATAAATAATTTCGAAGTAAGCTAAAATATGTTTAATTTCATGGTTGCAGTTAAAAAGGATGAATAAGGTTGTAATTTTTGATTAAATGTTCTTCAGATAAGATATGTAAAGCGAGTGATAATCTAATTAAATTATAATTGTTTATATATTTATTTTGTTTATTAATGTATGTAGGGTGTTCATTAAGTCTAATTTTAAAGCTTCTGGAAGTTTTGCTTTTATAAAATTTATCACACGAACAAGTTAATTTGTAAATGTAAATTTTGTGTTTAATTAGTGTGGTTAATTTCTTGGTCGAATTGTTAAAGTAATAAATATAAGGAATAGCTAATCGATCGATAAATTGAATTCTCTCACTTCAGAAAAGTCCCAAAAGGACGGAACAGCTGTCGAGTGATTTTCGGTGTTTGTACAACCACTTGGAAACTTACAGCAGATGATTTGAGATTGTTATTTTTGCACATAGTTGACTATAACAATTAAAAGATTGACTTATATAACTGTCGACACAGTTACCTTAATGCAATTGCATTTTCGGACGTGTTCCGTTAGCACGAGATGTCACTAAATGATCTAATAAAAATAAAAAATAAAATCAAAATCTATCTGGTCAAGTGAATGATGTAGTAGTTAAATACTACAGAATACTGTAGCGAGACTATTGGGACCCACCTATTAAATATTACTTCTTTCATTAGGTTGCTTTTTGGGGAATGTCGTGGAAAAAATGTTGTGTCTAACACATGAGGAAAGCCTTTTTCCGCTCTCACTCTAATGTCTCTAATGCAACTCGAGCTCGAGTGGAAAAAGGATCGCTTTCTTCACTTGTTGGATAAATAACTATTTATACACATAAAAACGTTCGTCAGTTGTAATATTTTTAAATTACAGTGTACTTTTTAAAAATGTATTTAATTTGAATACTGAAAATTGGCGCCGTAACAGGTCGTCTACATGGTGGCTTCAATGTTTGTATGAATAATTTAATATGGGTTGTTTGATTTTATGCAATTGTTTTTCAAGTAATAAATTAGTAGTGTTTTACGTAAACAAACCACTATTTATATTTGATTTGTACGAATATTGACGTCACGACCAATGCTAATAAAAATAGTGGTTTAGAAATTTTAAAATGAAAATATTTAATACTGAGCACATTATATATATTTTTGTAGTACTGCAGTTTCCTTTCAAGTTTATGACTTAATAATAAAGTACAATTTTCGTAAATATAAATTTTATGAAAACACCCTTGCATAAAATCATTTTACTCTAAAATATTTTATAAATTGATTATAAAAAACAAACGAGACTCTACGTCCTTAGTAGAATTCGTCACGCTACAGTCTCCCTCTTTGATTTCTGCAGCGTCTTGCGCGGGGATCAATTAGTGGTTTTCTTTGGGCGCCCACGGTTATTCGCACTCTTCAATAACACCATTCTCCAGCATTTTTTAATTTGTACACGTAAAATTTCTTTTTTTGTTGGTGTAAGTTGATACGGTGATGATGATACAGGAGGATGATCCTTTATCAGTTTTCTTTCGAGTGCATAAGGATTTTGTTTAATTGAAGTAATAAGTATACCTAAATCCTTATATAATTTAGGTGTACTTATTACTTCGGATGATCCTTTGTTTCAATTCTATGCTCAGCATAGTTAGTTGTACCTCTCCCTTCCCTAAGCGTATCCTCGTGAGAACACAGTAAAGAATTTAACTGCTCTTTTTCTGCCTAGTTTAGCATTTCTGCTTCATCAGGACGTAAAATATTTAGTAAATTGATAGATAAGGGCATTAAGGATGGAGCTTCATCTTCAAAATATCAGATTCTTCTCTCACATAAATATTTTTATGGAGAACACTGACCGTGATGGGAAACCGTCAACAGCCTTCATTGAAACTACAAAACTCGGTCCTCAAAATAAAGTCCCAAATATATTTTATAAACTGGAAATATTTTACTAAAACCTTTGCGTAGTTTCAATGAAGACTGTTTACGGTTTCCGTTACGGTCAGAGTTCTCCATGAAAATATGTATATATTATTTTTTATCGTACAATTCAAAAATATAAACAAATACAGAGTGATCCATTTAAAATAACCCAACTTTGATATAGTATGTGTTTCTGGAGTACCGTGTACAATCCAAAATATTTTTAAAATGTGGTCTCAAATAATTTCCATATAGATAAAAGAGTTCGTTGGTAGTGACAGACATTGAGGTCCACCCAAACCTTTGTCATATAAGTCGAATTTTGATAATACGGACCAATACTAGGGAATTCCGACCTAAAAACAAAAACTCTGCAGCGGAAATTAATAACAAAACTTGAAGCCGTTAAGAACAATGGCATGACCTATCACATAAATAAAATTAAGTAATTCTAACTAAGAATAAATTAATTTAAAATTGACGAGGGAATCTATAGATACGTGAATTTAACAAAGCTGTTGTGGTTATTTTAGCGATGAATCATCAACATGTGCAACGCTTAAACTTGAATTTATCCAAGGTTGATATTTGGGTTTGAAAACGACAGAATAAGGAGGATCTATGACAAACTGCCGAATTTCCGCTTTCTTTAACTTGTAAGTTGAAATAGGACGAATATCCGTGAAAGTCTAGTTTTGAAGTCAAAATGTCTTAGTGATAAAGCATTTGATCTATAGGGTACACATTTTTGGTAAACTCAACTTCAAAGTCTAGGAACATAAACAATTTAGTAATTTTCTCGACTTACATATGGCCTAAAAATCCTCCGGACTTTAAAGCTTTGTTGATGGTTAGAAATTACCTTATTCATCCCTGTGTTGTCAACTTCGACGTCAAAGTCTATTTTAGGTTATTTTTAACGGTCGCTTTGACCAAAAGTAGGAACTAATATGTCCTTGAAAGTCCAATGGATGTATTATCCAGTGACTAAAATAAAAAAAACGCGACAACATTTCTCCAAAATTATCTACGTTGTGTTTACAAGATGTACTCAGAATTGCTCCTGGCAAAACAATGATTAAACCATCTGAGAGTCGCAGACATCTTACTTATTGCGGACAGTCTACAAGACGTTCAAGAAGTAGGTATAGACTTAAACGAAAAAGCAAAAAAAATTGGGCCAACTATATAAATAAAGGAAAGACCAAGATGACACTAAATGACTTAGTGGAACAAGAAACTCATACAAAATTAGAAGCTAAGACTGTAGAAATAGTTGACAGTTTATATTTGTTTCGGGATAACGGGTTACATTAAAAGAAGAAAAATAAGTTGGATGCGTTTGGTAGATGAAGCGAAATGCTACAAAGTAAAATTGATCAAAAATGTTGAGAAGTGGTGAAGTAAAGACGTGTGTATAGAGCGAGTGAAAATAATTTAGTGAATTATAATTAAAAATAATAAGAAATAATGGTAGAGATAGTGAAATTTCATTAAAGTGAAAGTGTAAGTGGTGAGAGATAACGGGCGGATAGATAAGATTGCGCATATCACACAAAGATTAGAAATAACAACAATTACAATTAAATTACGTTAGATTCCGATGCAAATAAATTAACAGAAAGAAACTTAATAATAGACAATAGTTCAAAAATTAAAGCGGTATTTACAAGTGAATTAAGTTGAAGTCATGTTAAATTATAAAAAAAATAGAAAAATGTCGGATTCATAGGGGTCAACGTCAGATACAAAAAGATATTTAGAAAGAGCTTAAAAATGGGAAGATTGCTAAAAGGAGAAGGATCAAGGGAAGAAGAAAAAAGGAATGAACGAGAAATAGGAATGAATAAAGAGGAACAAACAATAAATATTTGCAAAGAAATGCTGAACGAAATAAAACAGATAAACACGAATCAAGAAAAAATTAATGAAGAAATGAGAGAGATAAGAGAAGACATAAAAAGATAAACGAAAAGTTGGAAAATAAATGTAAAAGATTAGAAGAAAAAGTGGAAAACTTGGAGAAAAGGGTAGAAAATATGGAGAAAGAAAAGAGAAGAAAAATATGGTGTTCAGAGGACTAAATGTACAAGGAGGAAGAGGAGAAATACAAAAAAGTGGAAAATAATTTAAAAGAAAAGATGAAGATGGAAACAAAAATTGAAGAAGCAATTGAAATAGGAAGAGGTGTAGTGTTAATAAAAATGAGAGGCATGGACGATAAAATAGAGATAATGAGAAAAAAGACAATGATGAAAGGTAATGAAATTTACATAGACGATGACATGACTAAAAAGAGAAGGACGTTCAAATGAAGATGAGGCAAGAGGCCAAAAATGGAAAAGGATGGTAAGAGGGTGAAAGTAGGATACAAAAAGTGTGGGTAGATGGGGAAGAATGGAGATGGTCAGAGAAGGAGAACAGATGGAAAAGTGGATGACAAAAACTAAAAGAGAGGAGGGGGGATTTAAAAATAGAAGGGAATAAAGAAAGGGAGAAAGAAAAAAGCGAAAAGGAGTTAATAAAATTATATTTTGAAATGTAGCGGGTTCAAAACAAAGGGAAAGAATTTTGGAAATATGTAAGGCGATTTAAAATGGTGGGATGGTGAAACATGGATGGAGGAGAAAGGTTAGGAGAAGTGGAAAGAAATGTTACCGGAGGAATTTACATGGCAGATACAATTGGCGGAGAAAACGGAGAAAAGGAGAAGAGCAAAAAGAGAAATACTAGTAGGTGTCAGAGAGGAATAAGCGGCAGTAGGAGAAGAAGAGGGGAAAAGTGTACAGGGTTGATAAAAACTAATGTAAAGACAGAAGTAGGGGAAAGATATATGATAACAACAATATATGGAAAATAAATGAAAACAACAAGAAGAGAAATAGAAAAGAAAAGGCGGTTAGTAAAAATGATGATAAATGGAAGAGTTAAAATGAGAAGATCTATGGACAAGAAAATAAATAAACAAAGAATAAAATTGCTAGAATTATGTAAAGAAAGAGGATGAACAATAATTAACGGCAACATGGAGGAAGAGAAAAGAGAGTTTTCGTTTATAGGAGGAATGGGAGAATCGTAATAGACTACATAATAGTGAATGAAAAATGCTTAGAAGACGTAGAAAGTTTCAAGATAGGAGAGGAAGAGGAAACGGATCACCAACCGCTGGAATTAACTTTGGGGGAAAAGATGAAGAAAACGAAGAAGAGAACAGAGAAGAATGAGTGGAGAAGAAGATATGGACAAAATATAGTATAGAAAGGTATAGAGGAAAAATGGAAATAGTAGAGAAAGAACAAGAAACAGCGAATGAAATAGATGAGGAGATAAAAATATAGATAAAAAAATGAAAGAAGCGACTCAAATAAGAAAATTCAGGAAAGAAACAAGGAGAATGAGACAAAAAAATTAAATAGTGGAATAGAGATTGCTAAAGAGCGAAGAGAGAATCAGAAGAGGGAGAAGAAGGTGGAAAAACTGAAAAATGGATATAGATGAATACAGAAGTAAAAGAAAAGAGTTTAGAAAATGTGTAAAACCAGAAAGGAAGAATACAAAAAGAAATTGGAAACAGAGATCATCGAAGAAAACGCAGGACACGCTTGGGAGTTTTAAAAGAAACCGAACAAGAGAAAGAAAGATGAAAATAAAAATAAATGAGGAGAAATGGGAGGAACAGAGGAGAAAAAGGATAAGCAGAGAAGGGGGAATTGAAAAAGTGGAATTAGAAAAAGCAATAGAAAATTTAAAAATAGGTAAGGCGGGAGGTTCAAACGGGGCACAGGGGAAACATTGGAGATTTACAGGAGAGAGGACGAGGAAGAGAATGCGAAAAACATATGAAAGGATATGGAAAGAGAAGAACTACCTCAACAATGGAGGGAGATTATAATATGTCCAATTTACAAAGGAGGGGATAGGAGGGAAATTAAAAACTACAGAGGGATAAGCTTAACAAACGTAGGATACAAAAAGTGCATAGTGAGATTCTAAGAAGAAAACTAGAAAGGGAAGTAAAGGAAAAAAAAATTAATTTCGGATTGGTATAATCGATTGTATATACGTGCTAAAGCACCTGATTAATAAACAGTTGGAAAAGAAAGGAGAGTAATGTTCGCCATTTTGTTGGATTTTAGGGCTACGTTTGACAAGGTGGAAAGAGGTTTGTTGTGGGAGAGGATGAGAAAAAAAAAGGAATCAGTGAGGATGTAATAGATACGGTGAAGGAAATGTATGAGGACACAGTAGCAAAACCAAAGTGGGAGGCAGAATGAGGAACAAGTTTAAGAAGGGAAGAGGACTTAAACAAGGATGTCCGTTAAGTCCGTGTTGATTTTCTTTATATATTGGGATCTAGACGAGGTGGAATGGAGAGAAACCAAGTGGGATAAACAGTGGTAGGAAGAAAAAAGTATGGGTATTGGCGTATGCGGACGACATAGTTGTGATAGCAAAAAGTGAAAAGGTATGAAAAGGGTAATAAAAACTCTAAGGAAATACTTAAAAGAAAAAGTTAGAGGCAAACGTGAGCAAAACAAAAATCATAGAATTTAAAAGTAAGAAAGGTCGAAAGAAGAAAGTATCATGGCGTTTGGGAGAGGAAGAAATAGAGATTGTGGACAAATACAAGTATTTAGGATATACAGGGTGTCTCAGATAAGGGTGGCAATATTTCAAGGGTACATAGAGAAACTCCAGATTAGAGATTTGAGATAATAAATCTATGTCCGGAAATGCGTTGCTTCCGATATACAGGGCCTTGAAAAAATTCAAAAATTAATATGTTTTGTATTGTATTGGTCATATTTATGTGCCAATCCGACTCTTCTAAAAATTTCCAGGACCGGACTTTCGGTTTTTCTCACTTAGTTTAAGAGAAAAAATGTAGCACGCCACTGGTTTTTCCAAATATTGGAATCATTTTTCACATTCCCAATCAATTTGAAAAGAAACGCTCTCTTGTTTTTTCTTCTCCGACGCGTCGTTTCCCGAAAAAAAATAAAATCCATTTGGATGTCTTTCAAAGAGCTCATTATCGAAAACTTCAGGTGACAATAAAATGTAGTGAACAATGAATAATTGTCATGGCGACAACGAAAACAAAACTGAAAAAGCTCTCTAAATTAAGTGCTCCGAAATGATCTCCTTGCACCTGACGCATCTTCTACATCTTTTCAACCCAAGATAAACGAACTCGGGCAAAGACGCCAGGTCGTTTCTAATAGTTTCACCGGCTATCACAATTCTTGCAACTAAATCTTCTTCTGATTGTACCATGACAATATTCATTGTTCACTACGTTTTATTGTCACCTGAAGTTTTTCGATAATGAGCTTTTTGAAAGACATCCAAATGGATTTTATTTTTTCGCGGAAACGACGCGTCGGAGAAGAAAACAAGAGAGCGTTTCTGAATGTGAAAAATGATTCCAATATTTGGAAAAACCAGTGGCGTGCTACATTTTTCTCTTAAAACTAAGTGAGAAAAACCGAAAGTCCGGTCCTGGAAATTTTTAGAAGAGTCGGATTGGCACATAAATATGACCAATACTTTGCTTGACATACTCTGGAAAAATAAATATTGGTGGAAGGACGAGGATAGATTGTGCAGACTGTGCGGAGATGGATGGGAGAACTTGGAACACATGAAAGAAGGATGCAATGAATTGAGAGTGGAAGGAAGAGATACAAGGATATTGTTAGGGGATAATGCGGAAGGGATCGAATGGATGAGGGAAGTAATGGAGAAGACAATGGATGGAGAAACAGAAAAGAAAAATAATTAAGTTAAATTGAAAGTCAATAAGTTATTGTTATTTTATAATGGTAATTTTTTTGTTTTGTTATTGTAATTATGTGTAACCGAATTCTTTTGTTTTGTAAAGAACAAAATAAATATCTATTCTACATTTATTTCGGGATAACGGATTACATTGAAAGAAGAAAAATAGGTTGGACGCATTTGATAGATGAAGCGAAATGCTACAAAATAAAAATTGATTAAAAACTCAAAACGCAATTAAATCAAAATGTACTCTCCGTAACAAAAGTGTGTACAATAAAGGCCAATAATATACAAAAATTAAGAATAATCCAAAGATCGATTGAATGTAAAATACTAAAAGCATAACTCTGAATGATAGAATGGCAGACACATGGATAAGACAAAAAACAAAAGTTGAAGACCATCATTGGGCGATGTTAGATGAACCAGGAAAATAGTACAATAGGAACGAAAGAGAAATAGAGGAAGACCCCTACTTATATTGATCAACAACATTAAAAAGAGTGGCAGACTACAATCAGTAACTTTATAATCAATGCTACAATTTTGGTTACACAAAGCGCAGAACAGGAAACAATGGAGACTATTTGGAGAGGCCTACAACGGATAGATATAAGCGCATGATGTTTTTTACTGATTATTTATTACAAAATAATAACTAATAGTTTTTACATCAGAAAATAATGAGTAGATGAGAATGTTATGTTTTTTTTTCTGCCGAATCATTTTATTTTTGTCTAATTTATTTTCAAAATTATTAAGTAATCCTATATTAAGCTTGTTTTATTAATGATCCAAGAAAATAATAAGAATTTTAAATAACATAATTAAAAACAAAGAACTAGTATGCATCAATAGAAACACAGATAAATTATCTGTGGTAATACGTTATAAGGATGCAAAATGTTGCTAATAGCCATTTAATATTTTAAACATTTTAAGATTAGATTGTAATTAAAATCCCACTTTGTTCAATAAAAATTCCCGTATCTCTACACGAAGTTTGTGTTTTACATTTGTTGGTAGAGAGAAAATAAATTACAATGAATAAAAAGAATTATAAACGTATTAACATCGAACGAACGTTAACGAAAACCCGTTACGTATTGGGGAACACGAAAGTGCATCTGTCGTCCGTAACACCACAACTTTACAAATTAAAATAGATATTGTCATAAAAGATATAATAACTGTTGAGATCTTTTATAACGTAATGTGTGCTTCAGGCAGTCCTACATAAATAACAAGAACGATGAAAACTATTCAGTATTTCAATCAATTTGAAAAGAAAACTAATAAAGAATCAATAAACACCTACAAAGTGCTTTATGTAAATGTTTTTGAACATATTTTATTGAGGTTTCAAAACCGGATTATGTCCATATTTACTATTCACAAATAAAAATTGTTTATGTTAATAAATCTTAATTTGGTATAAGTACGGTCCAGTCTGGAGACCAGCCTTGTTTGGAGTAATAAAGACAAGCATAAATCACAATCAGACAAATGCGATTTTCATCCTACCTGGGTAAGCTGGGAGAACGGAGACGTATGGAATCGTAAATTGCTATTGTATGTTGGGAAATCAACCCTTTGTACACTGACATTTGTTCATAAATTATATCAATTACGTATGCAGACCTTGAAATATTTTGCAGAATTTGTTTTGCAGAAATTCAAGGTGCGTACATATCTATTGATGTATGCGAGTTGTTGCAACCACCTATGATATTGTTATCATTACTTTCCTTGACAGATGATTTCAGCTAAAGATCTCATCAACAATTAGAGCCATGTAATCTTTGTTGTTGTTTTTGTTTAATCACATTCCAATCCAAATTATCTCAACACTTTGTTGATTTTTACTTAACTTTGACATTATTTTCTCCTCTTCTACAGAGTTAGAGATTTACTTTCTCTAATTGTCCAAATCAAAAACATTATTATTTAGTCTATATTCAAATAAAAACAAATAAAAGCTTTATGTGTTTGCGATATTAGTAGTATTTATCTATGATATATTATTAAACCCTAACTTTACCTACGTAAGTTTATTATTCATTGACTAAAGGAAATTAGCGTATTATCGAATACCTTTTTACTTTAGTCCATAACAATTCTAAACCGCCAACAACACGATACGTATACTTTGATATTATCAAAACCCATACTCATAACTCTTTGTTACCTATTCATAATCTGAAATCGTAAAATTGGTTTACTATCAAATTGTCACGATTTCTAATATCACACTGTCCGATATTAGGGGTGACTTCAAAAATAACACAGAAAATAAGCAAGTGTTAGTCGGTGTCGCCATCTCATGGACAGATTCATCAAATTGTAAGAATTTGATCTGTAGTATGCAAGACGCAGGCTTGGAACTCTTCAACATTGCGAAAAAGGTTAAGCGCATTTTTAACGCAAAATATCAAATTCCAACCGAATAAAACATTAGGCAGTGATAATTGCAGAATTACGAACCGCACCTACATACGCGTGTTTTGAGGCTCATCAGAGTAGGGTAGCTCGGACACAACTTTATAGAAAATCTCACTGGACTACTGTTTTATTCGGTTGATAGGAATTCGATATATTGCATTAAAAAATGCGCTTAGCTCATATTTTTATTAAATTTGTCTATGGTTTTGAATAATCCAGAATGATCCATAATTAAATGACATATTTCGAAACTGTACCTTAATTTCAAACTGTGGAATTCCGTATTTGGCTTTTCATACCCTATTTCGCATGTAGATATAAAACGACGTGTAACAAAAGATTGTTTATTTATGCACACTTCTATGACGCAATGCCATGACGGCTAGGTGTCAAGTTTTCCTGACATGTTCTCGTTTATGTGTTGGCCAATTTGGTTTTTTAGTGCGGTCGTCTTTCTATCACATGTATCTGTTGAAAGTAGGGCGTCGATTTACTTGGAACGTCAGGGGCCACAATTTGGTCTTTAGGGCCAATTTCGGATGTATATGAAAACCGATCTGTAACAAAAGATTGTTTATTTATGCACCCCTACTGTATAATTACACACTAATTGTATACGCTGACTTTATTCGTTGCGTTGATGTGCAATTTACTAAGGTTAGGTTCAATGCAATGTCTGGAATTGTGCAAGGCCATCTACACAACCTGGGTGCAAAAACTGGAACTACAATATTTAATGTTAATAAATTAACGTATTCGTTAGTTGTGTCAAAATATCGTCGCAACACGTAGTATTCATATCGTGCGTCCCGGAAAATCTGAAGCATTCTGTTTAACATGAGGAATTAGAGAAGTAGATTTATATGTCCCCAAAGTGTTCTTAGGATATTTTCAGTATCAGAACACATTATGTGTACTATAAGTCGTTTTGCGTAATAATTTTTAAAATTTAACCAAACATATCAAAAATATATCAAAAAAATGCATCGCGTAGGTAACAGCTTACTTTAAATGAACGTGTAAGACTTGTGTTGTCGATGTCCGGCGCATTATTTATAAATTATTGCAATTACGTACGTGGGTTCAAGTCCCCAGTTTGATTTCTTTTTTTAGTTGTATTATTATTTTAATGGACAGCGTTTAATTTCTATTGGTAAAGAGACATAATTAAAATTTCAATCTTTACTTGAACTCCTTCGTTAAAGTATCGTCTCCCTAAATAGAGTTTAGCCAATAAACTATGTGTCATATTTAGAGTTTTGCTAAGAAGAAAATTAAACTAATAATTTATAATATGGTCTAACGTCCGTTTTTGGTGGAGTTAAACACAAAAACAAATAAAATCGTTGATATTGCCGACGTTTCCCTTCTAAAAATTTGAGTTGTTCTTATTTTTCACCTCCACCAAGAAGGGGTCTTAGACCATGTTCTAAATTTTTGGTGGAAATCTGACTTTTATTAAACTAATAAGTATGACCAACAAATCAGAGGAAGTTCAAGTTAGTAGGAATGTATAAAAAAATTATGATTCTTACAAACGTGGTCAGAACGTTTTATTGAAATTAAACTTATTATTTCTTTGCCACACTCTGGTAAAAACAGAAACCTAAAGGATCAATTATGTTAAAAGGAATGAGAGCTAATTTTTGTTCAATACTCCCACTGAGTCATATTTACTAAACCATTTAACGACGAATAATTAGAACAATGTGTTTAATTCTTGCTCACAGTGGTTTAATTCACTACCCGTAGACGGCTTCTGTCAAAAATTTCTTCAAGTTTATTTTTAGCCCGACGCCTTTTCCAATTTAATCTAAACCATTCGAATCTAGGCTCAATTTTCAATGAAATATTCACGCACCTATTGTAAATAAGTATATTTATAGGTGCATTTCCAGGGTGGCAATTGTTTTGTTCGTTGCCTGGAACATTATTAACGGCGTTTTTCCCAGCTCACTTATGCAAAATAAAATTTGAAGTAATACAAAATATTACTTCTGTAAAGCCGTTATGCAAAAACGTTAATAAACAAGCGTTTTGCGCAGAACTCCACATGGTTCCGATATTAACATAGATACGTGCAAAAGTAATATATAAAATAAACGTCTAACAGCGTCTAGAATGCTTTGAGAGAAAAAAATGAAAAAGAAACGGTAACTGTTTTAAAGAAAATTTCGTTTTAGAAAAAAAAGTATGTAAATGAAAGTTATAGACAGTAGAGTAGTAAATAATTCGGGGATTTTTCCTTCGGGCAATGAAACGACGTAAGCTCATAAGGAAGGAGTCCGTAGATAAAGATTTAACCAACTCCAAATGAATAGCTCGATATACTCCATATGTGTAAACAACAATTCAAACTTTCTGATTACCACGCAAATAAATTGGACCAGCCAGATCCACTCCGGTGATTTCGAAAACAGCGGCATCTCTTACTCGATCTTTTGGCAAAGGAGCAACCACAGTGGAAAGTGGTTGAGCAGTAAAACGACGACAACGCTGGCAGGAATAAACAATAGAACGTATAACACGCTTGGCCTTTCTAATCCAAAACTTCAGTCTAAGTAGTCCCCATAATATTTTTGGACCAGCATGATAGTTGTGAAAGTGATAATATTCTACAATCCTTTTCGTGAGAGGATTATTACCAGGAAGCAAAATGGATAGAATAAAATCCGTCTCATCTTCAAGTGAAAGCAAATGTGTTCGTACCCTCCATATACCGGTTTCATCTAGCAATAGATCTTTCCTCTTAAACCGTCTATCTTCAATTCCCTCTGAACACACAGAAAAAGAACTTGCTCTGCTTAGTCAACCTCTTCAACCGTCAAATTCTTGTCTGTTATACGATTTTCTTTAGTCTTCAGATTGCAAATAAAACGCATCATCCAAGATATCATTCGTAGAATTTTATGATAATTGGAAAAACGATGCATCGCAACTGAAACTAAATCATCAGTCTTGGTGGAAGTCATTACTTGCAAAACATTATATCTTCGTTCCCTATCTGCTTCCTCACTTTCAGTAATTAATCGTCTGTGAACTGGCCAACAGGATTCGGAACTGTATAACCACGCAGGTTCCTGCCACTATTTTTCCTTCTGTAAGCGGCGTAGGTTGGTTCCTCGGGATGTGAAACTAGAATTCAAGATTACTAATTTTTCTGATCTCCTGCACCCTGTTGTAAACAAAAAGTCTTCCATAGTTCGTCATTTTTAATCCAACTAAGTGCTGTCATTGAATCAGTATAATGATAAGTTACCATGTCTTCTCTTTCAATAGCTTTTCGAATAGAATGTGAAAATCGAGTTTCAATAGTACATGATAGCAGTTCAAGTCGAGGAATTGTAGCTTTCTTGATCGGACTAACACGACCTTTAGCTCTAACCAAATGCACAGAAATATTTCCAAATTCGTCCATAGTTCTCACAAATACACACGCAGCATAGGATTCTTGACATGAGTCAACAAAACAATCTAAAGTCTCATCTTCCTTCATAACACCTGTGTATCTTGGAATTCTCAGTTCAGGTAAAAATTTTAACTGTTTCAACCATCTTATATATTTGTTACAGAAGTCTTTCGAAACGTCATCATCCGAACTTAATTTTAATTCGCATAATCGTTAGAGAATCTTCTTTGGCTGTACAGTTATCGCACATAAATATCCAATAGGATCATAAATTTTTTGAATTCCGGACAAAATGAATCTTTTCGTAATCTTTTCTGTGTCAGAGAGTTTTTCATTAATTACGCATCTTAACGTATCCTCTGTCTTATTCCAACAAAGTCCGAGTACTGAGGTTTCACCCCCAAACTTCAAATCTCGGTCTAAAGAATTTGTTTCCCAGCATCGTAAATTAAATTTTGCTGTTTCCATGATATGAACTGCTTCGCTTCGAAATTTATCGAGTTCACAAATATTATTAACACTAGTGGCGCAATTATCCACGTAAATGATATCATTAATTTATTCGCTGTTTCACTGTAGGGTTCCTTTACTTGGTCTAAATGATACTGAATGACGGCTCCAAGTAAAATAGGACGATGTGACACCAAAACTACCCTGCATTGTCTATACATCATGTCATCAATCTTTGGTGAAAGAAACCATAGAAAATCGTGGTCTACGATTCAATTTCTATTTGTATTATGTGTGATAACAATTAGTGTCTCGATAGTTGTATACCTCAGTAATTACTTATCAAAAATTTGAAATTAATTTTGAAAAATAGAGATTAAATATGAATTTGAATTTAAACTTTAATCGAGGGTCAGCGATGTTACCACCGTTACCATTTTCAAAACGCTTCTAAAGTATGTAGTTTTGGCACGTACTTTGGTTATGGAAATTATCATTTTCTATGTCAAAATTAGAAAATTATTTTTTATGATAAATGCGCCGTTATTTATACTATAGGTACGAAGAATTCCAAATTAGTAATAACGTGTATTTAATGTATGTGAAAAATTTTAAATTCTATACATTAAACAATTTGTCAATGTCGTCTTAGAAAAATATACGACCATACACTTAATCTACAACTATTTAAATCTTGTACAACCTAAAAGATCTATCGTATTAGTAGAAGTTGATTTATTAAAGTTATTTAAGTGTGAAATGCTACAAAAGCACGTATTCAGATATTGTTACCGAACCTAATTAAATTTTTACACGTTCACGCTGTTCTTTAGAAAACCACCCGGATGTTAGGTGTATTTAGTGATTTTACTACCTTTGCCACAAGTCCCTTACCTGATTTCCCATTCATTCATTTAACTAGGTATAGATAATGTCGTGTGTGCGTCTGGCTACGCATAACTGACGTTAGATGTTACATGCAAAAATTGTTATAGTTGATATAACGGGGTACAGCTATAATAAACTAAATAAGATCACTCATATATCTCAATCTAGATTTTTTTGAAATATACAAAACCCAAATATAATGCATAGAAAAGACATTACAAACATAGAAATTATCTACACATACTTAGAAGGGGGATATTAAATTAACAATAAATAATAAAAAAATAAATATAAAAGACAATTACTCTTTTATCTATCAATATTACCGTTTGGATTAAAATACGTTGTGATTTATTAGATTAGTTGTGCAGTTTATCCAATATAGTAGGGGAAGTACGTCCAAAATGACAGTGTTTTATCAATTATCAATAACTTTTATATTATTCATAAGTAGTCTTTAAGCACGTCCTACGGACGCATGAATTTTGACTTATAACTTTTTGACCTTAAGGTCATAGGTCAAAATGTTGTATACAAAAGATGTTTGTCTTGTAAAGACAAACATATATGGTAATAAAAACAAAAATTAATTTTGAAGTTTTGGGAGAGTGGGTGTAGCCAGCCCCCAGGGGGTTAAGTTAGAGTTTCAAAACCCTTGCATCCAGACCTTCTAAAATCCTCTATTGAATGGTGTATTCCGTTTTTAAAAACACCTCGGAGGAGATGAACAGATAGACAAGCAGAGATTTCTGGGAAATTATAATAATTAGATAGGAATATATTTTTCTTTTACAACTTTGCTTATATTAATTGGTTATAAGAAATCATAAAGGTTTTGTCAGAAAAATCAAGACTTACAAAAATATTTAGTATTTAAATAAAGATCAAGATAAATCCGTCCGTATGGACTAAATGACATACATAACCGTCAACATGAATAAAATAAGTAATAACAAAAATTAATTACACAATTCGCAAACAAATGTTTTGGTACGCTTCAGGCAAATCAGCACAGGCCGCGTGAACTCAACGACTGCACCGCATACACTTCAATCACCACTCACCAGGCTTTGAAGGTGAGTAGAGATCGTTGCAGTAAATACAGCCACAATCGCCTTCTTCGTCTTCTTAATCAAGGCAGTCTTCATCTGAGTGTTATTAATATAACGAGATTTAGTACCTGCCTGTCTTCTTTTAGGAGTTGGTTTTCAGCTTCAGTGTTTCGTTTGAGTTTTAATTCTGCCATATTTGGTGATGACGTACGTAGGAATGTTGTCGTTAGTTCCTTTGGCTTTCGTTTGTCCTGTCCACTTACAAATTCACCACTGGAAACTGGAGAAATGACATTAACTGAAACTGCTAACGAACTTGTCGATGGAAAGGAACTTGTAGATAGTTGAGAAATGTCCGAGTGGCCAGTAAGTGTGTTATGAATATCATTAGTGACTGCTATTGCGACTGAAGAATCCGATTAACTAGATGGTTTACAAGAATTAGTGGGTGGCTTTAATAAAGATGATAGTGGTCTTATTCTGTTCATAATCCTCACCAACCTCCGGTTCTATTAGCAAGGATGGGAGAAGGTTCTGATCCTGGATTTGGTCTGGGTTATTAGCTGCAGAAGATATTGGCATATTTGTTGTTTCAGCTGGTTCAAAAAAGTGATCTGGAAATATGTTTAGATTAACTGGCGTGCTTTAGACCATTGCTTTTTACGAAGCAGTTTTGCCATGAGTTGTGAACTGAATCAGTTTTTCCATCTAAGCGCTGTCACCACTCTTCCTAGATGATTTCTTAGCCACACAAAAATGTCTTAGTTAAAATATGTCTTGAGCGGTCCATAAAAGCACACGTCGAGAGGCAATGAGGGAGAAGACAAACAATTTCAATTCAATTTGCCTTTGCAAAGTTCAAAGCTCCGGATGACTTATGGCTGGCATAGCCATCGACAATAAGAATGAGTTTTGCTAGCTTTTAAAAGCTTTGAAAATGCTGGAGCCACTTCACAAATATTTCAGTAGTCATCCACCCGTTTTCTTGAGCTACTCCAACCGTGCCAGTTGGTATTTCATCCATGAGCTCGTTTTTCATATTTTTCCTCGGGAAATTCATGAAAGAAAGTACGTACGACCCAGCTTACGCTGCAGACGAGTGTCACATTGGATCCCCGCTCGTAATGACACATACTTATGTTTCCTGCTAGCGACAACCAGGATTTTTGAGGTATTTGGACAGTAGACATGCCCGATTCGTCCACATTGTAGATCTGGTTTGCGTTGAATTTGTATTTGTCTATGTATTCTTGATAAATATCAAAAAACTTTTTACCTGGGGTCTATTAAAAGCTTAGGCTCTGGCTGCAGGTATGCTCAGGTTTACGTAAAGCTATTCTTTATGGCGTCTTAAAAATCCATCTAGCCACTCCTTGCCAGCTTTACTCTTATCTTTATTAAAACTATGCTCAAAGCCATTCTTTTCAGCCAATTTAAAAGCGAGTTCTTGAACCATTGTACGCCTTAATCCATACATGCGAGTTTCAAGTAACTTGATGTGCTCAACCAATTGTCTCTCGATTTCAAAAGGAAATGTTAGGTGAAATCGGCCCAAAGCTTTTGCTACAGGTGAAAATTGTTTTATTTTTTGTACTAAAGCATGCCGCCTTCGTGTAGCTTGTGACCCTTTGAAGGTGTTAGAAGCCAGAAGCCAACCCATTTTTTCCTTTTTTACAGGTTTAATACCTTTTTTCATTGCTTCTGGACTCCATGATTGCCGATTACTTGTCCTCTTTTAATTCTGTGGCATATTGCATCCTGTAAATTAAAGAGATTTATGTAGATGTAAATATTTTTATTATTCACTATCTATACGGACAAAATGACATGTATGTTCATTTGTCCATAGTGGTTGTATGTTATTTTGTACGTAGCTTCAAAAATATTACGATTCGAAGAATAATCTTGTTGCAGTGACAATAATGTTGTAAATTCTACACGATCACCTCGAACACAAAATGCTTGAAAATATAAAACTAGCGAACAGTTAAATAACAAAAGAAAACTTACGGAAAAAAAAAGAACCAACCACCACTAACAAATTTCTTTCTAACCTCGAAACACAAATTTCAACATAGGGTCCGTTGTGTATTTCAAACGTCTCTCAGAAATCCAACTGTATATTTTCGGTGTATAGGCGCTTCTTAATTGACTTATTTTTTTTAAACCACGCTAATTTTTAAATCTCGCCAATGTGTCGTTTTGTCAGTATATGTAATTTAGGATATACTTCCCCTATTTACTATAATACGTTCAGCGAACACATGGAGTTGAACCACTCCCAATAAATCCGAGCTAAATTTAAATAAAAATATTATATTGGTGTAATTTTTAAAGTCAGTATTAAAACCAACAAATATGATTTCTGCGTTGTTTGACATTTTAGTTGTCACGATGGTTTTGGTTATTATCTTATTAGTGGTTTGCTCTCGTTTCTATTCTATTTACAAAACATTATTTTTCAATATTTTATATAAATAAATAATAAATAATCTATTTTTTAATTTTCGTGTTTATACAAATTTACATAGTTTAAAGCAGTGTCTACATTTATTAGTTCAAATTATCACTAATTAAAATAAGAGGGATTTAACTCCATGTGTTCGCTAAATGTATTATATCAACTTTATATATTTTTTAATATGTGACGCTAAATTTTTCAGTTGGCTGTGTTTGCAGATTATAATGCACATTTGATGTAAATGTAAAATTTAACTTATTATAATATATTTAATTTATGATTAAGTTAGTGATTAGATATATCAGAATGTACACTTTTGTAACCAAAATATTATGGCTATGTCCTTTACCTAGCATTTAATAGAATAAACCACGTAAGTAAACCATTTATAAGGGCATCGTAAAATTTGGTGCGTGAAAGCAATAATCTAATGTTAGTTTCATTACCTATCATAAATAATCAACTAAGCAACGTTCGAAACGATATTACCACAGTTGAGATTGTTTGCAGTAAATACAGTTGTCTCAGAAATAAGTACATTTAATTTTAACCACTAATCAAGTCATCAAGATGAACAACTTTTCTAAACATGGTGCCACCAAAGAAGATACTTGGGTCATTATTATCTGATGTACGAAATAACGTACCGATTATTCTATGGATAAGACATAGATATGTGTAAAATAAAGAGGGAATATGTATTATATGCGTTATGAATAAAGTTACTCAATTGACTTCAATTTCATTTAAGTTGACGTTATGTCAATTGTCGGTCGCTGTCATTCTTGCATCATTCTGTATTTTTGGTTATCAATTACTGTCACTTGTTACTTTTTAAGGTTAGTATTTCAACTGACAACCGCATATCTTGCCAACACTGTTTTAGTAACTTTCTAATTTTAACCAGTAACTAAATAGTAAATGCTCAAATTGACTCAGAAGTTTTTAGTATTGATTCATATGCACATACTTATGACGCAGGGATCTTCTTTCCTGGCAAGAAGTTTATGTGCCATTTTTTCAATATCTCAAGTTTGTTTTTAATTTCCCCTATTTTTAATTACAACAGTACATAGAGGACTCGTTAATTTATGGAGGGGGAAATTAAAAACAAACTTGAGATTTCGAAAAAATGGCACATAAAAAAGTTGTTCATCTTGATGAGTTGGACTAGTGGTTAAAATTTATGTACTTATTTCTGAGACACCCTGTATATTGTGTTTCATATAACAATTAATTAATTAAATTTATTTGTTCTTTTAAATTAACAATGTTAATTTCTTGTGTTTTATATAATTATCGCTATTTAATGACGACGTTAATTAAAAGTTATTTACGTAATAAATGTAAGATGATAACTTAATCGTCATTATCTGATGTAGTAAATCTAGAAGTCTCCACTTTTGGAGTGTTTCGTATCTTGTTTTTGAAGGTTTGATGGCTTTCTCTCTTGATCTAGGTAGATAGATCTCGTTTTGAGTGGCATTTTCACACTTTTTTCGACCGTGGTTGTTTGATAAAATTTTTATAAATTATAATGTCATCGCATTCCCAATCAATCTTTCGCCGTTTTCTGTTATCACCCAGATTTTGAAGCCGCTAAGTATATTTGACAATTTGATGTTCTTATCACAGAGTCTGATTTTTAATTGGGATATTGGGCAGTAGTAAGTTTTCTTTAGTACGAGAATTCTTCTTTTAGTCTACTTGGTGATGTTGTTTGAGATAACGCCTGTAAGCGTCGAAGACTTCTTAGCATATAATGGTTATTTTACATAGAGGTAATAAGTTTATTTAGACAAACATATTCACCATTAAGGTGTATAGTGAAAAAAAGAATATAAACGGTAAACATGATTCAGAAGTCAATATGATCGCCATGGCCATCGATAAGATTCTTGGAAAGTATTCCGATTATTTACATTTATTTTATTTGTTTGTTGTGTTTAAGGGGTTGAACTAAGTTAACGCACAAGAATTACATGTTACGTTACTAGCATTCCTCATTGTTGTTCGAAAGTTAATTTTGATAATGCTTGGTATTATAAACGTTAGCTATAGTCTTTGCTAGTTGGTTTGTAGAGTTTGCGTTTAGTGTTTGTTTATTGATTAATTTTTTAGGCCGTTTCATATATCTCAGAATACTTTTGTATCAGGATATCCCACACCCTTGGTGTAAAATAGTTATTTGTATCACTAGGCCAGAAACTGTAGTTTTGCGAGTTGATACGTTTTGTGGGCCGAGGCGAAGCCGAGGCCCACAATGGAATACTCGCAAAATTTCTGGACGTGTGAACACAATTTTTTCGGCCGACAAAATTTTAAATTAAAATATTAATGATTATTGTTTAAATAGCGTCGGTTTAGAAAATTCATCTTTCTTATGTTGGCGATTCAATTCACCGCTATAGTGATTTGAATTTAAAATAATCTTATTGCGCTTGGTAATTTTATGAATTTTTTGTGAAAAAACATGAATGAAGAAAAGGTATTAGAAGTACCAGCTCATATTCGAAATGTAGCAGAAGCTGCAATTCAAAATTTACTTCCTGAAAAATCATCCAATCGATATTGGAAAGAATATGAGATACTAAAAAATGGGGTTCTGAAAATGGCGTATCGGTGTATAATGAATATGTTTTGGTTGCATATTTTGAAGAAAATCTAAGAACTTCAAATCGTCAACGTTATGGTCGATGTATTCGATGCTTAAAACTACCTTAAACATTAAAGACAACATTAATATCGAAAAATATACAAAATTAATAGCTTTGTTAAAAGCGCAAACATGACGGATATCGTGCAAAAATCCAAAATTTTAGAAATGGATGATTTAGAAAAGTTTATTAACGAAGCACCCAATGAAGATTATCTTATGATAAGTAGGCATGATTAATTTTTAATCTTTATTTACAAAAATTATTTATAGACAGCATTAATATTGGCATATGCGGTGCATGCCGAATACATGAATTACGAGACATGAAAATCAAAGATGTCATTGATAAAGGGGGATGTTATTATCTTATCCATCCCCTCAAACAAAAACTAAAAACCTCGTACCTGCTGTGTGACCGAACTTCATTGGATGGATATAATTCGCAAATAGTTACGTTAAGGCCCAATACAGAAATTGATAGATTTTTTTTATTTTATGCAAAAATAAATGCTCAAAACAGCCAGTAGGCATTCACTCCTTTGGAAATATGCCTTCTAAAATAGCTGCATATTTAAAATTAGAAAATCCAAAAGGATACACAGGTCACGCTTTAGGCGAAGTGGTGCTACAGCTCTGGCAGGGAATGGGGTAGATATAACAACCCTGAAGCGCTTTGGCGGATGGAAAAGTACTACAGTCGCAGAACAATATATAGAGGATTCATTGGGTGCTAAAATAAACATTGCCCAATAAATTATTGCATCAAAATCGTTCAGAACCTCAGCCCTCGACAAGTACAGGAATCCAGCAAGAAAGTTTACAAGAACCGATTTCATTAAAACCATCTAGTATTCATAATGTGCAACTTAAATTACAAGACACAAATTTGCCGAATATTAATCTCTCCCATCTGGAAAATTGTACGATCAACTTTAATTTTAAATAATTCTTTGAAAATTTACCTCTGATTTTAGTTAGAATTTCCGTTTGGTTGTTTGTTGTTCCTCTATTTTTGTTTCTAAATAAATTATTCAATTCAATTGGATTATTTGAAGTTAATAATTACTGAAAAAATAAACATAACCTAAAAATGCTTTTGAATTTACTGCTTACCTACGGTTGAATTACATAAATCGATTTATGAATATGAAACTGTTTGCGATGAAATCCTTTAAGAACACTGAAATATTTTTTTTAATTTATTAGTTCACATTCCAAACTACACAGTTGTCAATCGGAACTCGTTGTTAATCAAATTGTCAATGCAACCAACTTAAAAATCGATCATGAAAATCCCTCTTTATTTTCGTGCCATGACTTGAAAATAAGTGTTTTCAAGACAATTTAAGCGAATAGAAAATCAGTAATTTTAGACGGAGGCCGAAAATACTTTTGACTAACTACATATCGCCAATTTTTCCATTCGACAAATAATAAAAAGGAAAGCCCCGGAGGTAGGTTGTCTGTTCTTATATTTGGAAGTTATTGAAGTAAACAAAGTCAATAAATAACTAGTGAGTGTTCAAATAAAAAACAGGGCTGGACAAACCGTGGAATTGAATCGATTTGGTTATTTATACAGAATTCAAAAGTACACCCAAATAACGCGTGGTGGCGTGGAACTCTGTAATCTAATCAGTTAATGTCATTTTGTGGCATTACAGTCTGCTAATAATTGTCTGAAGTCCATAAACAAAAATTTAAACAGTCATCATAATCGTTTTCTGTCAAATATTGATGCAGTCGAATGTGATACAGATGATAGTGGTTTTTCTTAATCACACTCGTTTTACTAATCCTTAAATTATCCAATAAACAGGCAGCACTTGTATTAGGGTTTTCCGTGACAATGTGACACTTTTCATAATCAAAGTAAGTGTCAAAATGGTCCACTTTTCTTAACTGCTTACGAAAAATTAAATTTTTCGTCACTTGTGAGTTTGTTTCGACATTTGTTTTGAAAATCGTAACCATGGTAACATCGGTCACACTCGATTAGAATTTGAATTCCAAATAAGGTTAATTCCTTTTATAACTTATTTTTTTAAAATATTGTATGTAACATGTAACGAAAATGATTTTTGTAACTCATGTGATTATCAGACTGTAATGTTAATAAAATGTTATTAACTAATTGAATTACGTATGCATTTTTTGTTTTAAAATCTCTCGCTACTATTAATTTTAAGGAACTTGTAAATTGCGTAAAAACTGTAACACTTAGGCATAGGCCACCCTTATATCATTCGAAAGAGGATTTTGTTTGTTAATTTTACAAAACATAAAAATACAGGGTGTTCAATTTAAAATTAGGCTCATATTACATATTGAATGATTCAATTATTAACCTGTACATTCTGAACACCCTGTAAAGAGATGTTTAATGCTTGATCATGGAATGCATTAATCTAATATCAAGTTATTTAAACGAAAGAGTAAATTTGTTATGTTTTTTACGGGCAATAAAAAACGCAACAAGATACAGAAGGTTTGATAAGAAAAATATAACTTTGATGCGCCACACTTTATTGGATCATACTGTATATTTCTAAATAATTTTAAAATGTAATTTATCAACCTGCAAGCTACTAAAATGACAAAACTGGTAAAACTTTTACTGTTTCGCTATAAATCTCCGTCCCGTTGGTGGTGTTTCACCCTGTATATGTATTGTGCGTGACACTAGACACATGTACATGGGACCTACAGTTTAACGCGGATTCCGAACGGCTTATGTTGAGAAGTTTACTAGACAAGTATACTCTCACTGGTTTGTCATTGCCTTGCGAGAGACCATGGTATAATAACTACTAGAGGTAGAATATGCTGACGTCACACGTGAGTAGTAGGAATTGAAGACTCTGATGCAGGAAAGGAATAAGTAACAAAATGTAATTTTTGTGCACAAATAACTATAATTTACCCTTAACTATATTTGTGGTGCAACAAAAGAATATGCAAACGCTTTTCTATAATTTTTTATTTTTTAATTTTTATCGGGTGCAAGAAAGGGAGAAATAACACTCAAAAATATTTCTTGTGCACAATATGTCTTATTAATTTTAGTATAACTACCGAATTATTTCCAATCGGATTATCAACACAAACTTTCTCAAATAAATTCAAATAAAATGCACCCTTTTTTAAACCACCTCTAAAGAGCCCGATTCTGTCACGTCTGAATCTCCATTCTTCAATTTGATTTGATTAGCTAGATAGATATCCACATCTATTCGTTGGTAAACAACATGCACTGCATTCGACATAATTACAATTTTTTTATATTTAAAATAAACTCTTTCTATGCAATTTTTCTTTATTTCAATTGTAACACAACAACGATCGCATGGCAGAAAACTATGCCCCAGCTTTGGAAACTGATGTATTATGGTTTTAGTCCACATCTTATGAAGTGAGATGGGGAATTATGCGACGGTTTCCAAATCGAAAATTTTAACAAGAGAGAAAAAAGTTGTTGGAAATTCTATTGTCTATAGCTTTTGTTTGAACCATTTTTACCTAAAATAAAAACATTCAGCTGGATGTATGTCGGAAAAAATTCGTCAGCTGATGAATTTTTTTGTGTCAGATGATACTTTCCCCTGACATGTAGAGCTATCTCACATGTTTTTTTAATTTAAAATATCAATGGAACTATTATCTGCCAAATTTTTAACCTAGAGGAAGTCACTAAAAATATATAATTAAAACAATATTTTATTTTTATGCGCTCAACCCACCGACAGTGCGGCAGCTGAAGTTCTCCAGGCTTCAAGACACAACTGTCTTAATCGTTTCATGAATTTTCAGTTGAGAGGATTTTGGTAGCAAAAATCGTTCGCTGGCTCCCGGACTATTAGTACACTAATGAAAAGATTGTGACAGTATGAATAAAATGTGTAGATAAACCAATGTTTAGCAACAAATCCAATTACAGAATTGGAAAGAGCGATTTTAAACAAACTGCAAAAGTATTCCAGAAAAAAATATTAACAAGAATTAATTATTCGTTACAAATATGTAGTAACATTAACAAAACATAAAAGTCATAAGTTACTGTTTTTAGTATTTTTTTTTTTGGTAACCGAAACATTAACGCTATTTTTATTTAAATATATAATTCTAAAATAAAACCTAGACCAAAAAAATATTAATTTTGATTGTTCAGAACAAGTAATGTGTTCAGCTTTTTGTAGTAAGTTTTTCAGAAAGTTTTTGGAACATGACAACTCGTTTCCAATCTATTCTTCGAAAATACGTTCCAATTTCTGAATATCTCCCATAAAATTGTTAGAAGGCTTGAGGAAACCCCTGTTTACTAACGTGAAAACGTGTTAGAAATTGAAACCAAAGCGTTTTTTGTGTTGATCTGATGTTGTATTAAGGGTTTATTTTGGATGATTTTTATTGGGCATCCCAAAAAGCTTTAATTTTAATCGGAAGCTACTTTCGGACAAATTCAATTATTTCAAATTTCTTTCAAAATCATCATTATTCAAATGTTTTAAACAAATTTGTAAATTCCTAATATTAAATTTATCCGAACAGTTTTTTTTTGTCAAAACTCTTACTTTGTTTATCAGAATTAGAACTAAAAACAGCACAGTTTATATTGTAAAATTTAATTATAAAACAACCCCAGAAACTTGAATAAAAAAAAAAAAAAACAAAAAAAAAAAAAAAAAAAAAAAAAAAAAAAAAAAAAAAAAAAAAAAAAAAAAAAAAAAAAAAAAAAAAAAAAAAAAAACAAAAAAAAAAAAAAAAAAAAAAAAAAAAAAAAAAAAAAAAAAAAAAAAAAAAAAAAAACAAAAAAAAAAAAAAAAAAAAAAAAAAAAAAAAGAAAAAGACAAAAAAAAAAAAACAAAAAAAAAACAAAAAACAAAAAAAAACAAAAAAAACAAACAAAAAAAAAAACAAAAAAAAAAAAAAAAAAAACAAAAAAAAAAAAAAAACAAAAAAAAAAACACAAAAAAAAAAAAAAAACAAAAAAAAAAAACATAAAAAAAAACAATAAAAAAAAAAAAATAAATAAAAACAATAAACAAACAACACAACACTAAAAAAAACAAAAAAAACTTAAATATACAAAAAATTTAATAAAACAATACAAAAATAAATATAAACAATAACAAAAAAATAAAAAACAAAAAACCTTACCATCTAAAAAATATAAAAACTAAAAAAAATATAAAATTTTAAAAAAAACATAACAATATTTTAAACAACAAAAATTTCATACAAAAACAAAAAAAAAACACAAATAATATTAAATAATAATATTATTTAAAACAAAAAATAAAAAACAAAATAAATTATACTTCATATATAAATAAAAAACATAAAATATAAATTAACCTCAAACAACAACTTAAAATAAAATAAAAAAAAACAAAAAACATAATACCCAAATTAAAAAAAAAAAATCCAAAAAACAAAACAAATACCCCATATAATAATTTAAAAAATAAACCAATGGAGAGTATCGTTAATTTGAAAATCACTCACGGGTGATGTCACATCCCCACTTATGATGCCCAGAACTACTTGCCATATCCTACCTCTAGTAGTTATTATACCATGGCGAGAGGGTACGGCCGAAAAATTCAATGTTTCCACCGTGAATCGAACCCGAGGTGCCTGCTTAGCAGCTACCGCACTAAACTGCATAGCTACGACACTTTGTGTTCAAAAGTTTACAAATGTCAAAGAAAATTATGAGATCTAATTAGCCCAGTTAAAAACACTTTATTTTGTTTGAGAGAAATATTTTTAAAACCATTTTTCCACTAGGTGAAAAAGAAAATTCCGTGTGATAAATAACTTTCCGAATCTTTTTCAGACGGATTATTAAGTGCGTATTTTTCTTTCGAATTTGCTTCATAATAGCTTTTTCTGAAATTAAATCGTAGTTGCGACGGTTCAAGTTTTCTCTTTTCATTATCATAAACAAAATTCATAGAAAGTATATCTGCGGTTATTTTGTTAGTTGTTTTAAATTGGAAATGATTTAATGCAGCTTCAAAAATGTAATGCTTAATTTGTAATAGTTCTTTCTTTCATTCAATTTGAAATTGTTTTTTAGCGCAGTGTTATCTATATGTAGGTGCCAGTTAAAGTGATAGTTTCATGGAAAAGAAACAAGTCGTTATTTTCGCAAGCCTCAGTTTGATCAAGATACAGCCTACGTGGTCGATTGGTGTATTTTGTCAAGATTGCATTTTTTTTGTTTAATGTCATTATTACGGATTGCTTGTTGAGGAAACTAAAAGTATGAAGAGGTGAAACGCTTCCAAATTTTGTAAATTAGAGTCAGTGGCGTACTGTTCAATTCAATTCAATTCAATTTATTTGTCTTATTACATTGACAAATGATTCGACTTTTTTACTTACTAATTCTTAAAACTAACAAAACAGACAGAAAAACAAAAAAAATAATAACTCTCCCTAATTCTTTTCTTCATTCTGTTCTCATCATATCCCTTTCTCTTTTTTTATCCATTTTCTTTTTTCCATCACATTCTTCATCCATTCAATACCCTCCCTTTCTCTCCCAGCAACACTCTTCTCCCTCTTTCCTCCGCTCTTATTTCACTGCACTCTTTCAAATGCTCTATATTTTCCCATCCTTCCCCTACACATTCTACACCTCCTATCTTCGTCCTTCCACCAGTACTTATTTTCGTTTTCCTCATTCCCAACTCTGAATCTTGCGATTAACCTCTTATCTATCAATCCAATTCTTTCAGTTATGTACTTTGGTTTTCCTTCTACTATTAACTGTTCATACTTCGTGTTATATTTCCCTTCTCTAATTTTCGCTCTTCTTTCCTGTGACTGTGTATCCATGTCGCTCGGTACTATTTCTCCTTCCACACTTCTTCCTCCATCTCTCATCTTCTTTATTTCCTCTCTTGCATATCCTCCTCTTGCATATCTTTTCTTCATACCTTATTGCTCTTTTTCCTGTCTTTATCCTTATTTTTTCCAGTTTCAGTTCCTCTTCAATTATGTAACCTGGCGTTTTCTTCTCCAATCCTAGTGTCCACTTCCAACTCCCACTCTCTCCATCCCCACACTTCCCCTCCATACATCAACACAGTTTTCACTATTCTTTCAAACATCCACCTTCTTTTTTCTAAGTCTTTTCCAAATACTCTTTCTCCTATACCCCATACCTCCCTTATAATTTTATTTCCCTTCTGCTCTAGCTCCTTAATCTGTTCATCATCCTTATTATCGTACCTCACCGTATATCCTAGGTATTTATACTTATCCACCATCTCTATTTCTTCCTCCCCCACTTCCATTCCACTTTCTTCGGTCTACCTTTTTCTTCTTAAATTCCATAATTTTTGTTTTTCTACATTTACTTCTAATTTTATTTTTTTAAAGTGTCTGTTCATCACCTTTATCATTTCTTTCATCTCCTTCTCTGTTTTTGCTACGGCCACCATCTGCGTAGGCTAAAACCCACACTTTCTTCCTCCCACCACAATTCCTCCTACCTGTTGCCCTATAATTTCTTCCTCTAAATTTCTCAAATACAAAGAAAATAAACAAGGACTCAGTGGACATCCCTGTCTTAGTCCTTTTTCTATCCAAAACTCTCTTCCCAGCTTCCCCACTACTCTCGTTCTGCACCTTGTTTCTGTGTATATTTCTTTTATCGCGTCTATTAAATATTCATTTATACCAGCTTCTTCCATGTTTTTCCACAATAATTCCCTTTCTACCTTATCAAAGGCTGACCTCAATTCTACAAATATTGCCAACATTTTTCCTGTTTTGTTTCCTATTTCTTTATTAATGATATGCTTTAATATATATATTGTCTACTGTTCCTCTTTTTCTCCTAAAACCCATTTGCCAATCCGATAACAATTTTTTTTCTTCTACTTCTTTTTCTAGCCGTTTTCTTATTATTTCGCTGTAGATCTTATAGCCGACATTCAGAAGGCTAACTCCTCTGTAATTCCTTTTTTCTTTCTTACTTCCTCCTTTGTATATTGGACATACTATAGCTTCTCTCCATTTTTCTAATAACCCCCTCCTTTCCATATTTTTTCAAATATTCCTCTTAGTCGCTACCTCATTTTCTTCCCGGTATATCTCCACTGCTCCCCTGTGTCCCGTCAGTGCCTCTAGCTTTTCCCTTTTAATTTTATTTATCGCTTCTTCCAGCTCCTCCTTTTCAATTCCTCCTTCTCTTTTTTTATTTTGCTCCTTATCTGGTGTTTCTCTTGATTTTTTGTCTGTTCCCTCTAATAGATTTTTACAATGTTGCTCCCATTTTCTCCTTCTATTTTTGTTTCTGTCCTTTTTCTTTCAGTTTTCTATTTATTATGAACTTTCAAACTTGTCCTTCGTTTCTTATTTCCTCAATCTCTTTTTCTAACCTGATTTTATATTCCTTTTTGTTTCTCTACATTCTTTTTGAATTTTAACCTAATCCTTTTATATTCTACAATTTCTATTTTTCCTTTTATCCATTTTCTTTTCCCTCTTCTCATTTCTTTCTTTGCTTTCTGGCACTTTCCATTCCACCATTCATTTTGTTTTCCTAATTTTTTTGTACTCACTCTATATTTTTTCTTTTCTGTTGCTTCCTCCATTTGTTTCAGTATCGTCTTTATCTCCTCCTCTATTTCTTCCTCTGAGCATTGTTCTTTCTCCATCTTTTCCTTGTACCTTTATATGCTTTCTTCCGTTGATACTTTCTTTTCTCTTCACTCTTCTTCCTCTCTTTCTATATATTCTTCTCCCTGTCCCGTCAAGACGTCAAGTCAGTGGCGTACTAAATATTGTCATTAGAAGTTCGATTCTGAGCGTTCGTGCGAAAAATTCGCATTGGGAACCAATGTACGCGGCATATTATGTAATATCAATTAAGGATGTAAATATTAGTATGTAGTGAAGTTTGTAAATGTTTTAGCAACACCAAATTTATGAACAATGTTTTGCATATGTTTGTTTGTGTCGTTACAGACATTTAACGCCCGTTGATTAAGTAAAATTATGCCGGCAGTCAATGCTATAATAAGTGGACAAATAGGAATTCTTGTGGAACACGTTGTTTGAAAATCTTCTGCTGACCTAGTAAAGTCATAACACTCTTTTTGTGGACAAGATTTATGTTCTCAATAATTCTCATATCGCGTCCGTGGCGATCGCTCGGTTATTTATCTTTAACATATCGTACATGGTTTGTCCGGTTTATGAATAGATTTTGGATTTTGAACTTAAAATTTAATAGAACCCAATTTCTTAATTTTGGTCTTTAATTTCGGATCAATCCTGAAGTGTTGTATACCTATATAAATTAGAGAGGAGACCCTCTCGAATAAAAGATAAATAAGTAGAGACAGTTCTTCAACGTGCGAGTCGATCTGAAGGTTTGGTTGAGTAACATGTGTTCATTCTTCAGTGGTCGAAATGTCCGGTGCCTTTTTCTTTAATTGACCCCAAAAACTTTCAACTAAAATATTTTTGTAAAAAAACTGCAGTATGTTTTAAGATAAAAATATTGCAATTCAGCTTCAAACACCGACAAATTCAAAAAACTCCAAATTACAAATTTTTTTTATACACTTGCGTCTGCGCTACCAAGTTAAAATCGAGTTGAATAATAGACTTTACGTTACCATCGTCAATCTGGACAATTTTTTGTCTGTCAACAATTCGAGAGGGTTGAAACAATTAAAAATAATGTAAGTTTCTACAAATGAAAATGAAATATTAAAAACCGTTTTCTACAATATCATTTTAGGGTAAAATACAAACCTACCAGAAGAATTATTAACCTACAGTAAATTTTATTACATTACTAGAATTAGTCGATGGTAAACTTTGAATTTATTATTATTTTATAATAATTACTTATAAATTATAAAATAAATTAGCCAGCTAAGAATTGATGGGGTTAATGTAAGATTATTTTGTGTGGATGTATCTGTTTCTCATTCAGTTTATTTTTTTAATTGCCTACTAGTGTCGGCAATGAAAACCGATTAATAAATTTGAGGTTAGTCCAGTTTTACTCAAAAAATAAGAAATTGGTTAATCGATTTTTAAGCTCAATTTTTGAAACCGGTTTTTAAAATAGCTGTTAACGTAAATATGTAAAAATAAGTTCACAGAAAGTCCAGATGAAAAGTTATTTATGATACAAATTGTGAAGAAACTCTTCTTACACGTCTTTTATACAATATTTTATTGACGTCAGAACTGATTATCACAAAAAACAGTTACTATAACGGAGAAACGAATGCAGTTTTACTTTTTTTTTTTTGAGTGTGAGTTGCCAGACATCCTCGACAACAAAAATTGTTTAATAATGATAGTCCGATTTAAAATTGAATTGTACTTTTACCATACGATTTTATTTTTGTATGCAGTTTTTTAAAAGTAGCATTTCACACTAACACAATTATTTAGTAATTAATGTGCTAATTATAGGTTAAACCTTTAAATAAAAAAAATGTAAATCACAATCTTAATAATAATTTGGACTCAAGAACTTCGTAATTGAAATGTTGGCTCAGTTACCTTGATTTCTTATAGAGTTACCTATATACATTTCTTCATCAAGAAATACAGCATCAAGCTATAGCTACATATTTACTACACAAGCACAAATAAGAATCCCAAAAAATTCATTAAAACCAGACAAAAACATTAAATAAAATTAAAAATTAATTAAAAAAAATAAAAATGTAAGTGTGTAAATTTCATTCTATTGTATAGATTAATTTCCAAAACTGTGAATTGAATCACAGTGTGAAGTTGTGTTACATTTTAAACGTGTCCTGCAGGAAACAATTAGATATCTATTATATAAATAGACACTTTCACCTTTTCCTCGTTAATAGGTTAATTAAAATTTGAAAAAATTAGTACTAATAAACTAAAAACTGTAGATTCAAGGTATATACCTATCACTTATAGATGCCAAGGGCGTGGGTCTTAACATCACACTTACATTGTCATCGTAACATTAATAACAATTATTATGTAGGAATATTGTAATTTTATTAAATTACCTACTATACATTAAAAACTCAAGGTCATTCTTATTGTGTAACCATTAAATTAGACTACCGTAACTAATACAATTTTCATTCTTTACGTTCTGCATGGCAGTAAATGGTAAAATTTAAAACGAACAAATTATTTTTAACACAAGTTTTTCTTTTGTTATTATACCTAAAAGCGCACAATGTTATTCAAAATTTAATTTCTGTGTTTGTTCAATGTACACTTGATTACAGTTTTTACAATTACTTTTAAACATTCATACCTAAACCCACAAAAAAATATAATTTATATACGGAATACGTTACATTTTTATCATTGTTTTTTTTATATTGATGCAATAATTACAACTTATGAATTTTTAAGCAGTACCTTTTTTTCGTTTTTTAGTGAAAATTTTAAATTATTAAATAATTCTGTTAGTAGTGCTGTACATTTACATTTAGAAATGATTAATGCAAGCAGTTCTGACTATTTTTTTATTGAATATAAAATCAAATCTTGTTTAGAATTGTGTTTCTACAGGGTGTCCCGATAGAGCGTAACTGCTATGAAGCAACACAAATTTGATGCTATCTCGAAACGTGGGCCATAACTTTAATAACTTGTGTTTTACGGTATAATTTTTTTACACATTTTTTCGTATATATATATATATATATATATTATCTACCGCAAAATTTCCATCAGTTCTCGATTCAAGGACAAAACGTTAAACTTGGAGTGCTTCAATCGGATGAAGTTTTAATGGCAAAGAAACAAACCACTTCAACTGTAATGTTTAACTTCGTAAAGATTAGGGATTTGACCACTGTTAAAGGCTATTTTTCGTGGGCTCATACTATTTGAAAATAATGCCATTTACTAACATAGAAGCAATACAAAATGCTTCTGTCGGAGTAGAAAGACCGGATTACTGATGCAAAAGATTCAAACGCATTCAAAAGTATGTATATGCGAGTAGTAGTAGTTTATACAGTGTGGTTCAACATATGGCATTTTTTATTACTAAATTCTGGTACTTAAAATAATTGAAGAAAACTAATTTGAAACTAAAAATTTTGTCCAATACAAGTTTTCGAAAAACTTTTTTGCCGAAAAATGTAAAATTACCTACTCTCGTATCTATATAATGATAAATCAATAATAAAACAAAATCACAAGCTGCAGTTCAGTTTACTCTGTTTTCAAATGCGCTTGTTGTATATTAAAAAAAATGTATAAATTGTATATTGTAACTAAAGTTAAATTCTAAAAATAAACTAAAACTAAAAAAAAATTTTTTTGTTAATAACAATGCATATGTCCGTAACATTAAAAAAAAAAGAAAAGGTACCAATTATGTAGCCAAAAAAAGATTTAAGTAATGCATATGATATAATTGAACAGGCATAGTTTTCAAATTTTGTGGTATGTTATTACAAATTTCACTAATATGATATTGAAATGATCTTTCGAACAATGCTTTTGTATGTTGTGGTGGCGTAATCCAACTCCCATTTTTCAAATTTAAATTGTGCACATCAGTTCTGAATTTTATTTTATGGTATAAGTATGGTTGTGTTTTTTCTATAATTATTTTTTATGGCATTTCAAGGTGGCCGTGCAACAATCTTATCCTCTCCTTATTTAGACAATTTGATTCTTGTAACTTATGTGAAATATGATTATATTTACAAATGCGTTATATAAATCTCAAACAGGAATTTTGTACACGCTCTAGAATCCAGAAACAAAGTAACAATTGATGGAATGGCGACACTCTGGTTCTCCAGACCTAAGAAGTTTCGTGTCCAAAATCTGCTGGAAAAGTTCTTGCTTCAGTTTTTGGGATTGCCATGGAGTAATCATGATTGATTTTTGGATAAAGGTAGAACAATAACTGGAGATTACTATTCGACATTACTAACCACTCTACGGGAAAATATAAAAGAGAAAAGACGCGAAAAGCTATCCAAAGGTGTTTTGTTTTTGCAGGACAACGCCCCTGCACACAAATCTCATGTTGCCATGCAAAAAATTCGTAATTTAGGGGTTTGAATTAGTAGAACACCCACCTTATTCACCCGATTTGGCTTCGTCCGACTATCACCTCTTTCCTCAACTGAAAAAAGTTTAAAAGGTCGTACATTTTCTTCCAACAAGGAGGTAATAGAAGCTGTGGAGGTCTGGTTTGCAGAGCAAGAAGAAACATTTTTTGAATGGTCTAGAACGTTGCAGGTTCGCTGTAATAAATGTATCCAATTAAGAGGGAATATGTTGAGTAATAAAATATTTTGACATTGAAATTTTGTTTGGTTCTATAGTAGGCTAAGAATTTTCAATATATCCTCGTATTAATACTTCCGTGCTTAGCTAAAACACAGTATCAACATTTTTATCAATTTTGATTATTTTTGAAGAAAAACATAATAAATGTAGCTGAACAGTTCATATACATTTATCAAATTAAGTTATACAAAGTGTTACGGTTTTATTTCCGGTATTTAGGACGTAGGTCGTAAGCCGTCTTAGAACGTGTGTCGCAAGTAGTACGGTGCGACGAAAAGTCATACTTGACGCGCACGATGCTAATTTGCTAATGGTGGAAATTTAATTCGATTGAATTTTCGAGACCGACAGCGGACATTTTTTCTTTCTCGTTTGATACACGTGGGTGTTTGAGCATTTTCTCTGAAGTGAAATTCTCACCAAAAAATGTTTATTGTGGGTTTCACAATTTTAAATACAAATTGGCGTTTACGTTTAATCTGGCTACATTCACCGTGAGTATTTGGGTTTCTTTCCTATTTGTTTTAATTCTGATTACTACATATGCTTTTAACACGTTGTGTTCGGCATCTTATACTCGTTGTGTACGATACTGAGATAACTCTCAAGGGTGCTGGAGTAGCTAACTCTTTCCTATAAATGAACGACAACACCACGGCTCCGCAGTAATTAGGCCGCAGACCAACGGTAAATAGCACGTGTACAGAAGTTAGCTATGTTGCATACTTCCAGCGAGGGAGTCACTTGTGTGCTTCACCGCACACTACCCCTAAGAGGAATCCCTGGGTCTATCTACCTTCCCCGAACTGTCGATACCGACGCTAGCAGAATACTTTCATTCCCGGAACTACACTCGACGTATTACAGCTAAGTTTTAGTATTTAAATCACTTAGTCATAAATAATAAGTCGTATGAAGCTCAAATACAGATGACATAAAAACGGCTCGATAGTTAATATTTAAGTAACTTTTATTCAGCCGGAAGTTTGTTTAAATCTACTTACCATTTTTTGTTGTTGTTTAGATTTAGTGTAACTCACCGTGTGTAAATGATATGTTTAAGCAGAGCCTTAATAGCAGCTACTTTTTTTTTAATTTGAATGAGAACTCTTAACTCAAGCGTTTAACAATAGCTTACTTGAAATTCGACATCTTAACTAAAAGCCTGATTTATTGTAAGCTAGGCTGCTGCTAACGCACGTAACTATATGCGACAGTCTCTCTATTTCTGTCACGTTATCCTACTATTTTTATTTTAAGATTTGTTTATTATACTGTATTGTTTGTCTCTTTCTCTCTGGTTTGTGTTCGATTTAGCATATTAGATTTTAAGTAAAATCTGTTGATTCCCTGTTGGTTGGTTTTATTTCCTTTTTTACCCAACTGGTGGCGCCTTGTTAGACCAGCAGTCAGATTTCTTACAACTATTCAGGAATCCACAAAACTCCCCGACAAAGCCAGATGCTGCTGCTCTAACTACTATAAATTCTTTTTATCCTCCACTAATTTAGTATATACCTATACTTTTTTATTTTAGTATTATATCTAAAATCTATTTATTTTATCTAGTAATAGAGTAGTTTGCAGATATACCTACAATCGTGATTTACAAACTCTAGTGAAGTTAGACAACCGAACAAGTTTCTAACGTCGGTAACACAGGGAAAAATAGAGAAGGTGGATCTTGATACACGCAAATACTTTGTTAAGTGAGGTTGTGTCAACTGTGTAAAAAGGGTCTCCTAACAAAAATTAACAAGATCAACAAGTTTTTAATAAACAATGAATTTTAGAAATTAGATTATTTAGCCAGAAAAGTTTTTGTTATTGCTAGTGCATCACAAATAAATCAATCAATATTTAAAAAAAACAATCAAACCGGCGAGAAATTTGAAGTCTGCAAATGCTTTTTCCACACACATTATGATTCCCTAAAAAAAATGATTCCATTATCACCGCCATATTCAGAAAAACACATGGTTTGTTCTATGCATAATACAAATTAGACGTTGTCTTCTTATCTTGTGTGGATCATAAGCTCGAAATTAATTTCGTCAAAGAAAATATTTTGAGACGGGACTTACTTTCATGTCTGCAGACAGTTTTAACCACCAAGTGAAATTGAGTTTTAAACAAAACTAGAAATTTGCGACTTTATCAATTTTGAATGGAAAGATTTTTCTTCAGTTTATAAGTTAACAAAATAGCTCTAAACTCGCTGTTGAAAACATAGTTGAAATTATGTGTACGCAGTTCTTTCAATTATTATGTCCAACAATGTGTTGGCAAAAATAACAATCTTGAATCGCCTGCTGTAATTTACGAGACATGTCCAGGTAAACATTTTTGGTTGTAGTCACAGTCTAAGTCTAAGAAAAAACCCATTTATGATCGTGAAGATTAATATATGATTAAATACTACTACAATCGATAATTTTATTATTTATTGTAAATTGTTAGATGAAACATTAATTTCAGTTAAATTTTTATTATTTGACATAAAGCGAGGTACATTTTTATCGATTTTTTTCCATTTAGCAAAAGCCATTTTGTCATTATAAAAGATTTCTATTGGTCGATTTTTTTTTAAATTATTTGTTTATTAAGTGAGAAAAGTTCTAATTATAATCAAAGTCAGTCTTTATTTATTCATTTAACTGTATTTGGCGACGCTCTTATTTTTTTTTACGAGCAGATGTAGAAAAGAAAACCCGTATCTAAAGATTGGCAAATAAAGATGTTTTTTTTCTTTGGGTGTGAATTTGGTTCTAGTCTGATTGGGGTGTCTTTGTGGTTTATCGCTATTCAAGTTCTATTGGAAAACTAGCAGATTGTCTAATCTTTGGTGAAGATATCGTTCTAACTTAGCATGATCATGTCTAGTAAACAGCCGTTGTTTAATTAGAAACACGATGATTTTGGGGAAAAAACGACATCACAGATAAGTCAAGTTGCGCATTTAATTAAATAAACACGGAAATTCTAGTAGTATCATTTAGTTTTTAAATATCTTATTTAACGTACTTTAATTTTGTTGCTATTACCTTAATAAATTACACTACTGGATTATAGTTTGTTTTTGTTGATTTTCGGGTGTTTTCTGTCTTTAACAAGTAAGTAAAGTTTGTGGCGCCTGCCTACCTTTATTCTTTGGTTTTTGTAACTTCTCCATCGCTTCAATACTTCGTTGATAATTTGAAGGCCAAGCGCTCTCCATAACAATTTACTTTATCTGAGCTGCCACGAAGAATGGCAACAGTGGAAAATTTTCTTTTTTTTTCTTTACTATGAGAACCACGCTACTGAATTGTAAAATCGTCCAGTTTAATTTGCGAATTCGATTAATTTGCTAAGTATTATTTATTAAAAAATCAGGTACTATTTAAATATACCTTGCGACGCTGAAGAAGCTCTTGAAAGTGCGATGAACTCTTCAATCCTAAAAAAATCAGAATCCTTCAATGACTCCAAATTTGAGAATTGGTGCGAAGGAAAAGAAGTGAAGTATTTGAAGAAGAAAATTCTGTTGGTTTATTTTGAAAGTAAGAAGGATTTTTAAGTTATGAGTAGAATTAACATTTTTACGTGTTGAAGATGTTTCAGATAATTGTTCCAAATACTAAAACAAAAACAATTTGCGAATTCATTATTATCCTAGGAAACTTTTAAGAAATATATTAATTTACGTCCAGTTGACGTGAAACACAGTCGATTTTCTTATAAAATATACAGGGTGTGGCGCGAAGAGTTTTGATTAAAAGTAATGGCAGATACAGTTGTGGTAAAAATCTGGAATTACGAATCTGTAGGTTTTTGGATGACGCTGAGTTCAAATATAATATTTTCCTGAATGTGACACTTCCGGTTATGCCGGAAGTAGACATCAACTTTGTTATTTTAACTAGAACCCTAATATTTTTTTATTTTATTTTCGCATTTTACATGAAATTTTAGATAAAATTTATGCACAATGTCCTATACCAAAAATAAATAAATAATATTTTCATTGAATAACGATATCTCCATTAATAACAAAGCTAGTGCCGTGAAATTGTAACCAATATACAACAAGCGTTTGCTCGTTAACTACATATCTCCAATTTATTGATATTTTATACAGAGTGTTTTATCCGCCAACATGCACAATTTAAATCATTCTATCAAAATAGGTAATTTACGTTGCTTACTTAATTTTTTTCTTTAAAGAATATATTTGAAGGTATCGCTAATTAAACACCATAGCTCGATTAATTATCGAATCAAAATTTTGTTTAGGAAATGTTTACAAAATAAAATTAGAAATAATTTTGATTTAAAAACGTCTACAAGCAATAACTTTTAAATTAAATCAAAAAACTAAACATGGTTATTTGGGTTGACTGATTATTACTTATTTTTAAATAAATCTAACCTACTAATTATTGTAAGTTATTAAAAAAAATCATTAAACTCTCTATTCATAATATTTAGTCCTTACAAAATGTATATTTTATGACGTTTCATTTTTCTGTAGTTAATATAAAAAGTGAAAATAAAAACTAAGGCAATTCTTATTGTCAACGTATATATTTAGTTTTTGACAAGAATTTATTACATAATTATAATTAAGATACCAAGTTATAGTTTAAAATTAAATGAAAACTTTTTTTTTTAAAGGTATTACTATATAAATAAATATAAGAAATCAATAATGGGTGTGACCTCCATTATTATTGATACATTCTTGGAGGCGTCTGCTCATTGACGCTATCAAGGTATCAATATAATTAATATTAATCGTTTCCCATGCGGTATCAATGGCTGCAATTAGTGCATTACGGTTTACTGGTATAAAATTTGGCCCTTGTTGTCTTCGGATAACAGCAAGTATTCGAGCCCAAACATTTTCGATAATGTTAAAATCTGGGCTTTTGCTGGCCAGGGTAACAGCTCCAAGTTATTTTCTCGTATCCAATTGCGCACAACCCGCGAAGTATGAATAGGGGCGTTGTCCTTTAACAACAAAAATACATTATGAAAATGTTAATTCAACAGATCCCGAACTATTTTTGGAGAAAGTATAGTGAAATAAGAATACTTACTTGTTGGAAAATATAATCTTCGTCTGGATAAAACACTTCGACTGAAGGTTTCATAATAGTTTCCAAAATATCTAAATACGCAGCAGAATCAAGACGTCCATCGATAGCCCAACAAACTCCTGGACCCCGCGCGCTAACCCAACCCCACACATTCACAGAAAAATAACCACTTCGTTTTTAGGACATATGTGATTATTTTCGTAACGAGTTCCTTCCATTCTAAAAACTTTTAGTGGTCCATCGTTGCGGCTATTGAACGTTTTTCGTCGCTAAAATCACTCGATTCCAAAGGTTCGTTCACATATCGCCTTGCAAATTCCAGACGACGTCTCATATTTTCGTCACTGAGAACTTCTTTCGCAGCAGCATTATACTTCTTTATTCCCATCTCCTTTAATCTTTTTGTGCAGTTATACGGCATCCGGGAAAATGTGTATCTGCTATAGCCCTGGAGTATGTAGCAAATGGTTGTTCTGTTACGTAATGAAACAACTCGAGATCTTGAGCACGTGTAGATACTTTAGGTCTACCACTTCCGATGGCTCTTTCCAAAGTGTGTTCAAGATTCCATTTTACTCGGTAATGCCCTACGGTGCTTTTGGTATATCTAACATACGTGAAATTTCACGCACGCTACGGCCCGCCGCTAATTCCGAAACAATCCGCGCTTTCAAATCAGCACCGAGATGAGGTGGCATTTTCACAACACTTGAAATTTTAAACTAAAATGGAATTTACATTTCTTACTTTATTTATTGGTTCACACTACCCCTTCTCAAACAGTAGGTAATTGTTTATGACCAATGTAACAACCCTTAGAGCAATATGACTCAAAGGAAGTAAATTAAACAAGCAAGGATATTCTATTGTTATTGAAACTTATTCATAAAGTAAAAGCCATTTCCTTATAATGCTAATGGACAGGATTTTCTTTTAAGTATTAAGATTACAATAGAGGACTTATAAACTTTCGAAAATATCTAATTATAAATATTTACACTGCAATTGCGCTTTTTCCTTAATAATTTCTTAGCAATAACATACACGTTCTTGGTTTTAAGTTGTCATAAATTTGATATGATATAAATTTGTGTTTCTAATATTACATCACAAACTAATCTTTATTCGCCAAAAATTGTTGCTTAAGTTGTAAAGCTTCGTACACACCTGAACAACAAACCGAGCAACAAACATAACAACGAACCGAAAGTCAAACAGAACGACAAACGATCTTTTATGATTTCCACAATCCGAACAACAAACGGAACGTTTGTGCTGTTCCATAATTATTTTCAGTAGTTTTCAGTTCATATATATTTATTATTGAGAAGAAAAATTGCGGAAAACAAGAAGATAGTGCCAACCAAATTTTTACGCACAAAGAAGAGTAAAAATTATAATTTACTTCGCTTTTTTTTATTTTGGAAATTTCCGCCCAAATGATGCTAATAGGGACATCATTTTTTCTTGCATTCTTAAACACTGATTAATTTAAAACATTTTTCTTCTGTCAACTCCATAATATTACCTAAAACACAACAAACCCACAAAAGGGAGGACAAAAATAAATAATTTAATTCTCCCGCATAAGTTTGTTCGCCGTTTTGTTTAGATTCGTCCAAACCTGCAAACGCATTCGCGCGCATTTTCTTTGATGTCGGAGAAAAACCGACAAGTTGCGGGAACGCCGCAAACCGTTCGTGGAACAATCAGGACTTGCGAATCTGTTCTAAAATTCGTACGTAGCACCGTCCAAATTAATGTTCCGATTGCCGTTCGGTTCGTTGTTCTGTTTGTTCCTCGGTTTGTTGTTCAGGTGTGTACGAAGCTTTACAATAAGCATATTAATATGAACTATATCTTATGAAAGGAGAGTTATGTAACTATAATTAACGACTTAACGTTACGTTAGTAGATTCCATTTACTATTTACACATATTTTCTTGGAACATTCGATAATTAACTATCGGGATATGATGACCCTATACTTCGCAGGTTGTGCGCAACTGGATACAAGCAAATAACTTGGAGCTGTTACCCTGGCCAGCAAAAGCCCAGATTTTAACATTATCGAAAATGTTTGGGCTCGAATACTTGCTGTTATCCGAAGACAACAAGGGCCAAATTTTATACCAGTAAACCGTAATGCACTAATTGCAGCCATTGATACCGCATGGGAAACGATTAATATTAATTATATTGATACCTTGATAGCGTCAATGAGCAGACGCCTCCAAGAATGTATCAATAATAATGGAGTCACACCCATTATTGATTTCTTATATTTATTTATATAGTAATACCTTTATTTAAAAAAAACGTTTTCATTTAATTTTAAACTAGTCTTTCTATAAGATAACCCCTGCTGAGACTAAATGTTGTTAGAATTGTAAATGATACCCTTAAGCCCGCTTCACAATGTGCAAACTTTTGTTTACAGAAATTGTGGTGTCCAAATTTTAAATTTCGTAAGTGTACATACTATACACATCGTTAAACAACAAATATGTACTAATTAATATCCATATTATTAGAAACTAAACTTATGTATACCAATAAAATAATTATTCTTGGATTTTCAAATCGAACTGCATATAATGCACATGATTCTGCTTAATTACAAAGTGCAGTGACAAAAAAAATATAAATACTAGAACAACACCAACAGACAAGAGAGTAATCAACAGTCATTCATATGTACCTAGTAATGGTAATAGTCAGCAATCTTTAATGCAAAATCATCAATTAGAAAAATCTATTTTTATTATTTTCCGTTTGTTATCAATGCATAACTTAATACACTGGTAACGATGGTTAGAAAATGTGGAACATCCAATTATAACACCGATAAAACTGATTCAAGATCTTTAAATTACTCACGATAAAAAATCACTTGACAAAAACGGTTAGAAACGCCTTCGTGAGGGCTCGTACCCTTACTCACACTCGCAAATAAGCTAGTTCTGGAAAAATAACTATTGTTTACTAAAGTAAACTAACGTAATAACATCGATCTGTTACAGCTTCGTGGCATGTTTCCCTATGCATTAACAATAAGTTTCCCTCGATTTCTGTTGCTCACTTAACCATTAAACGTGCATTATAAGGTTGACAATGTATGTACCTACCACACACTTTGTGAAGAAAAAGTGGTCAATTGCTTTTAAGGTTGTGTAAGTGTAATAAAAATAATAAATGTATGAAATGATCTATATTTACAAAACTGACAATAATTATTGCAATGAACTGCATATTTAACGTCAATCTTTAATTTATTAAGGCAAATGCTAATAAAGTAGTAATAGCGTCAATCATTCTAAAAGCAATTGCTTCAGTCATTTACAGAGAGACTCAAAAGAACCATAAACTTTCAGCTGTAAACACTACCGACATTCATTGCTTTTCACTAAACGCATATTAAAGAGCAAATGCACGATGTAAATAAAATTTAACGTTATTATTTGACGATATCTGTAACTCACTGTTACCCCGACGGCCTAGCAATTTTCTACCAATAATTTTAGAGAAAACGATAACATTCCGATGTATTTGTATTTCCAACACCTTTACACAAAAGATATTTCTTTTGTTGAATCTATTGTCAAACGAGACCTACAGGATAAAAGAACGTATGAATAGATTTTAGGTTCTTTAGACGGTCCCAGGTGACGAGGATTGTAGATTCTAAAATAACTAAGCCGATCTACGGAATCACATACGTGATTGTTGTTTGGTAATGTTGGGCCATTTAGTATAGGTAGAACCAGAAGGGATCGCATAAACCTTAATAGGAAATTTGGTCCGTTACACATGCATAAGCACAATTTATTCGGTCACTCATTCTAATAAATATTTTGTTTTGATGACCATTTTTTTTTAATTAATGCAGTAAATTTTATGGTTAAATAATAACGTCACCAATTTTTAAATAATTCGTACAAATTGAATTAATTTGATACTTGTATTGTTTTTAGTGGATTTTATAATCGCACATTTAAATATTATAATATACATAGTTGTGTTGCATGCTGATATAAAAGCTTATTCATACTATTCAAAAGAAATCTTGAATGATGCGAAAACGGTTTTGTGGTGTATTACTTTTTCAGTAAGGCACTTCCAATACGTACTGCCAGCATTATCTGCACAATTTATATTTGATATGGGTCCATGTCAAATCGGTTAACATTTTCCCGACCTCCTCGAATTTTTACCAACGTTCTTATACTTACTCATTTTCATCAAAATCGTGGCAAAATGAATTTTGATTCTGTCTTGTTTATGTTTTAACTCTTGAGAACTATCAAAAAGATTTCACTCTATGAGCTTTAAACATCTTGCTTTCTTGAAGTTCAAAGTTGAATAAGTTCTAAACCGTTTTCCGAATTGCTTTCAACAATTTTTTAGAGTTTTTTATACTAAAAAAAATGGGCGCACTAAAAGAAATTGGAGTGGTTGTAAGGTATCCGCCAAACGGTTTAAAATGTTTAGAAAATACGACTTTGAAAATCCAGGCGTAGTCCCGAAAAACATTTTTTTTCTCAATAGTTCTGATGGCAGTTTAAGAAAGTATTCTATAAGTTCTAAAATAAATTATAATGGTTGATAGCGATCCGGATCCAGATATTATTCAAGTTTGAAGTTCCGGGAAGCAAAAAGTCTTGACCACAATTTTTTTAGAGTTTTAATGAGTTCTCATGATAGTTTTCAAGAGTATTGTAAGAGTTCCAATAAAAATTATAACGGTTAAAGGCGACCAGTTTAATAATAATTTAATAGTATATTATGCAATGACCTTACTATTAAGACACGAGCAACGTAATTAGGAAATGAACCGAACTCGCTGGTTGCGAGCGTCTTAATAGTCATTACAAGCGAATTGCATACACTATTTTTTCTACGTCCTCATAAAGTTAAATAGAAACTCTAAATATATGTATCCTACTCATGGAACATTTGATAATTAATGTCGCAATTCTATTGGTTCTAAATCTGTATCGTAATAAAAATTTGTATCGTAATGAATTTCATTAGAGTGCAGATTTTAAAACTCTAATAGGTATATAAATTACCATACAGGAGTAGAAAAAGTTATTTAACATCAAAGGTATTAAACACTTAGACCCACTTGTACGGTATAAGTTTAAGTCGAGTTTAATTGAGTTTGGAATAAAACCAAGCTAACAGTTTATTTCTCTGTTTAGCCAAAGTTTAAGAATTGAAGCAAATTTAAACTTAGTTTTATCGCAATTGGCCGTTTGACATCAGTTTTATAGGGCTTCTATAAATGATTGTCTCATCAGGTGAGCGTTGGAAAACTTAAAAAATCCAAATTTTCCGCTTAAATTGATAGTGAATTAATTTATGCTAATGTCATAATCTGTCAGTTATTTCATCGTTCCGTTGTAATTATTATCCTTGGTTGTAATTGTGTGTTGTTTGTCGTTTATCGCTAATTTTGTTCATTTAATTGATAACTTGATGAGACAATTAGAGAATTGGTATCATTGGTAAATGATAATGCAATCGTACAAGATCCACGGCGTTATAAATGTAAGTAGCTATTCGCAAAAAAAAGTATAGGTTCCATTAGTATACATTGCAAGTTTTCCAATTAAAAGAATAAAAAAGTGCTTAGAAGTAAAAGGCATTTTCAACAAATGTTAAAATAAAAATAATATAAAAGGTTTTTAAACTTAAGTCGGCACTATTGCTAACTTTGTTATTATTAGAGCTACAGGGTCAGTTAAATAGGCAAACTATAGTAGCATTTGTTTCTCTCATCACTATGATGAAAACAGAATGATAATAGAACATCGCGTTCTCGAGTTATGTCAAATTGTTCCATTTTATCAAATTAGACACCCTGTATACAATATTTTCAATGGATAGAGAATTGAATACTGAACAAAAAGTGTCTTATTGTTTTTCATTCTAAAGTCAAAAATGACAGAGCTAAAGTCAAAAATAACAGAGCTATTAATGATTTTTCAAATAAGTTTAAAGTGACTATGATTTTATAAACTACAATCGTTTCTTGTATCAATGTCATCAGGATTAAAATGTCAAATTGAAGTTTCACCGGTAAACAGTTTACAGCTACTAATAGTATTTAACATTACTAGCAAGGCAAAACGGTTTTTACTGGCGAACAGAAGGATATGACTGACGAGTCGAAGACGAGTCTGTCACCTTCTGGAGCCAGTAAAACCAGTTACCTTGTGTGTATTGTTGAATGTTTTATTGTTCCTCACTTGTAAAAAGTTATTATAAATGAATAATAAACCATTAAAAATTCTAAACATTTCGAAAATCGGAGAAAAAATCATGTGAGCTTTAAGCGGCCCCTAGACGATCAATATTTACGTCAATATATTGCACAATTGGCCAACCCACACGGTGCAATATTATTGCTCAATAAATTAGTTCACGGGTGATACTTGTGCAGTCAACATGTGGAATAATAAGAAGACGGCAAGTTGTGTGGCTATAGCATTAGTTATAGCTTCAAAAAGAAGAAAAAAGAAGCGCAGGCGGATGAAGGAATGGTTTAAAGAAAAAAATAAGTACACTCATAAAAATCTGTTAAGTGAACTAAGAATTAGTGAACCAAGTGATTTTCAAAATTTTTTGCGACTAGATAGTGCATTATTTGATGAACTACTGAGAATGGTTACATCTGAAATACAAAAAGGGATACTATAATGCGAGATGCTATCCCTCCAAGTCAGCGTTTATCTATAACACTACGTTATCTAGCTACTGGAAATAATTTTGAAGATTTAAAATTCACAAGTGCTGTATCTCCACAATCCATAGGCATAATTGTAATGGAAACTTGCACAACTATAATAAACTGCCTGAAGGATTACATAAAGGTTAGTAAAATACGATTATTTAAAAAATTATACAAAATTTATTTTATATGTAGTAATTATTTACATTTTATTGAAAACTTGAAAAGTAGTGAGAAGTAGTGGGTTGCGACGAAGTATTATTATGAGACGAAGTATTAGAATGAGAGGATCCTGGAACTAGTTCTATGTGTCCTGTCAGTTGAGGTGGTGCATGTGGGGTATCATAATAACCGGGACTTGGTAGCATAGTACTATATGGTGTACATGTGCGACTAATACAATTAATTTGTACAGAATCCCTGTGCAGAGTGCCCATTTGGCCCTCAAACAATACATTATTGATAGCCTTTTTTGCAAACATTTGTTGCTGCAGTGTCATTTTCTGAAGTTCTACTGCCCAAGCCCAAGCAATTTTGTCAGTTGAGGTTGTTGAAGGTGTTTGCGTGCTAGCGATATTAATTCTTCGGACTCATCAAGTTTCTTTGCCTTTTTTTTGGAGGATCATTCCTGGGCTGTAAATTAATACGTATATTAAGTAAACCTCTCATATGTGAATAATATTTTTATTATTATTTTATTATTTAATTTATTTGTAATTACAGTTGCCAGCAACAGAAGCTGAATGGAAAGCTATTGCGAATGGATTTAATGATCGATGGAATTTTCCGAACTGTCTAGGAGCAGTAAATGGAAAGCATATGGCAATTAAAAAACCACCACACACTGATTCGCATTATTACAATTATAAAAAGTTTTTCAGTATTGTAATGATGGCAGTTGTAAATTGCAATTATGAATTTATTATGGTAGATGCTGGTATCAATGGGCGAATATCAGACGGAGGTGTCTTGGCTTATACTGCATTTGGAAAAGCATTATCAGATAAATCACTTCAAATCCCAGAACCTGCTCCATTACCAAATAGTGAAAAATACTACCGTTTGTATTTGTCGGGGATGACGCTTTTGCACTGTCAGAAAATTTCATGAAACCTTATAGCCAAACAGGATTAACCGTGGGAAAAAGAATTTTTAATTATCGACTAAGTCGTGCACGTTGCATTGTAGAAAATGCATTTGGGATTTTAGTTTCCAAGTTCGGTGTATTTCAAAGATCTATTGCGCTATCTCCTGAAAAACCCCAAATAATTGTCTTAGCATGTTGCTATTTGCACAATTATTTAAGAAGAAACCAGTCTCAAACATACATGTGCAGTAATTCTATAGATGTGGAAGATTTTGAGTCGGGAATTATTGTTGAAGGAAGTTGGAGAACAACTGGACAGTCCACATCACTTTGTACAACTCGTTCCAGAAATTCACCCACAATTGCGAAAGCCATCAGAGATAGTTACTGCGATTTCTTCAATAATGAAGGGCAGATTGCATGGCAACATAAATTTGCATAAGTGAAACTATGAATAAATTAATAAATTGTATTTACTTACAGTAATTGTAGAAGTATTTATTGCTCCATTATTCTCCGAATCGTCGATATCATCCTCAGCTTCCTTGTCGTCATCCTCAATCCGAATAGTATTTTGCGACGTACTTGGTTCGTCCTGACCCATGAGAAACTTCATGTCATCAAAATACCATAATGTTGGTTCTATTATATCGTCTGTCCACGCACCACTTTTTACAGAATTTTTTATTCGGTTTAGTTCCTTTCTGAAGTTAGTGCGCAACGAATTAAATTTTTTAACTAACTGCGACTTATCAGCATCCGGATAATATTCTTTATATTTACGAAGCAAGTGTTCGTACTGTTCGTTTTTTTTAAATTCTGTTGCTGTATTTCTTACTTTTGATATCCCACAGAGCAGGTAAACACCGATACACCTCGATACATTCTAAAATGAACTTCCTTTCTTCATCTTTTCCCTTTGTACCCATTGTAAATGTTTACTCCAACACTGTTAACACAGAACTGAACCAGAATTGTGCAATATTGCCAACAGACGATGCAATATTCACTAGATTGCACAATAAAAATCAAACTGTTTTGATTGACTCAATATATTGCGCAATCTTTCAATGTGATCTACAGATGCTCAATATTATTGTACAATGTCAATTATTGTTCAATATATTGACGTAAATATTGATCGTCTAGGGGCCGCTTAAGTATTGCTTTGGAAACGCACGGCACTTATTTTGTTGATTAATTATTTCATTTCAATTTCACGTTTCCGGAACGTTTTCCTGGTGAGATTTACTGAAATGAGTGTCCCGCAAGCTATCATTGATGAAGCAGCAAGTGTAGTTGCAAGATTACTGCCCGAAAAATCTTCATCAAGGTATGAATACGAGTACGCGGAGTTCAAAAAGTGGCAAAAGGAAAACAATGTGACTGGTGTTACGGAAGACGTTATATTAGCGTATATCAATAAATTGTCTGCCAAATTTAGCCCGAATTCTTTATGGTCGAAGTAGTCAATGGTTAAGAGTTGTTTGGCAGTTGATGTTTACAGGTTTGTTTCCTTATATTTATTAGTCAGGTTTTTAGTTACATGTGTCATTTTCTAGATTTCATGAAGTGGTTGCGTTTTTGAAAATACGAAATGAACGCTACGTCCCCAAGAAAGCCAAGTGGAAAAGTTTATTATTGAAGCTCCTGACGAGAAGTGGTTACTTGCCAAAGTCATTACCATTTTGGTATATTTGGATGTTGTCGGTGCGATGAGCTTCTATCCCTCACTGTAAATGACGTGGAGGATTTGGAGAAATATATTGTTCTCACCTTACGAGAGACCAAAAATTTAACTACAAGGAGGTTTACAATAACGGACGATGGGTGTAGCTTTAAACCTTGTGCTCTTTACCGGAAATATGCGGCCCTACTACCTCCAAAAAGTAAAGATCTGCAGTTGTTCTTGACGTACCTCAGTGGAAAATGTGTCGCCCTAAATGCAGGTCAACATACTGTAGGCGTAATACCCAAGAAAATTGCTGAATATTTGGAATTAGAAGAACCGGCACTTTATACAGGGCATTCATTTCGACGAACTGGAGCAATGATGGTGGTTGATGCAGATGGTGATGCTTTGGCTCTGAAGCGTGCAGGGGGATGGAAATCAACACAAATTGCAGAAAGCTACGTAGATGATTCGATTAATAATAAGATTAAAATAGCAAAAAGAATGTTTCCACTTGAAGAATCCACGCCATCCACTTCTACAGAAAATATATGCGCAAGTACAAGTGACATAACATCTCTTGGAAACTTCAATATTACTGGAAATCGCCACTGCACCGTGATATTTAATGTATAGGATAGTAATAAAACCGAATTTTCAAATGTTAATAACAAATAAATAACGTTAGAGAGTTTGTCTGTCATTTCAAATTACCTATAATAAGGTAAAATATGAGGACGCGTATAAAATTTTACAGGCTAGCCAGTTATATTTTACAAGTTAGTAGCTAGTTAAGAGGCATTTTTAAGGTAACTATAGTGAGTTGATAAGCTCCTGTTTACCAGTGAGGAACAAATAATAGCGTTTACAGGCGGGTGCGAACACGAGTTATGTCAAATTGTTCCTTTTTATCAAATGGGACACCCTGTATACAATATTCTCAATTGATAGGAAATTGAATTCTCAATAAAACGTGTCCTATTATTTTTATCGTAAAGTCAAAAATGACAGAGCAAACGTCACCGTCTTGGTCCAAGCATTTTTGAACTGTTTACCAGTGAAACTTCAATTTAACATTTTAATCCTGATGACATTTATACAACAAACAATTGTAGTTTATAAAATCACAGCCATTTTAAACTTATTTGAAAAATCATCAATAGCTTTGTTATTTTTGACTTTAGCTCTGTCATTTGACTTTAGGATAAAAAATAATGGGACACTGTTTGTACAGTATTTAATTTTTTATCGATTGAGAATATTGTATACAGGATGTCCTATTTGATAAAATGGAACAATTTGACATAACTCGAGAACGCGATGTTCGATTATCATTCTGTTTTCACCATAGTGATGAGAGAAAGAAATGCTACTATATTGCCTATTTAACCGACTCTGTAGCTCTAATAATAACAAAGTTAGCAATAATGCCGACTTAAGTTTGAAAATCCTGTATATGTAAATAAAATTATATTATTACAGTGTACAGTGCGTTTATTTTCATTTTCATAATTATGATAGGGTAAAAACCCCATAGTATTACTCAAATGAAAAAATCTTTACAAATTACTAAATTTAGTGAATGGGGGGATGGCAGATTAAGGATAATTTTTATAAACTATTGGCTATATCTTACAAAATACTGTGTATAACCTAGTAAGACTATATATTTTTAAAAAGCTCTTAAACGTTGGAATTTAAATTTGTAATACAACACAAAGTGTTCCAAAATAAGAAATGTAAATTAATATAGCCAGACAGTTCTGGAACACCCTATATAGTGAATAATATTTTCAGAATATGTTCGTTTATGGTTTCACCAATTTTTGAAAATTCTTGTACCATAACTGCGTAATCGTCCGAGACCAGAACTATGGGACACCCTGTATAACCAAATGCAGAAAATAAAAACGGGGATTAGACAAGGAAAATATAACGACAAGTAAAAAGATTTAAAAGAGACCGAATTTCAAGGTATTTAACAGATGGGAAAAAAGCATGGAAGAGAAGACAATGTAATCCAAATTTAGGTTAGGAAATGAATAAGAATTCGAGAACGCATGAAGAAAGAATGTACAAAATGTGTAGGGAAGACTGGAAAATATAGAACATTTGTTAGAGAGGTGCAATAAAATTAGAATAGAAGAAAAATGACGGGGTCACTATACTGGGGAAGAATGAAAAAAAAAGACAGAATGGACGAGAAAAGTGGTAGAAATAAGGAGATGGCTAGGAGAAAGAAAAACAAAAGTGTTAAAGATTGAATAAGTCATTAAGTGATTCAAATCAATCTGTTAAATTAAAAAAGACAAATACTTTTTATTTGAATTTACTACAAGTGGAATTAATTAAATTTACAACTTGTTTCCTTATGTTTATATAGGGTGGCCAACCAAAAACGAAACAGATGGTTTCTTGGAGCTATCTTACACTTAATTTTTGTTTGGAATGGGACATCGTCCGAAGATAAACCTGAAACCTGAACCTAAAATATAAACAGGATGGCCCCCGCAGCCCCCATGTCAAAAATCTTAAATGGCATGAGAGTAGACAGGTACCTCATATCAAAGTCCTTTCAAAGCTCTATACAGCTATATGTAACTTTGTTATTTTATATACAATGGCCCAATTTTTATTTTATCTTCAGTTAAATTTGCTTAAAATTTTACGATTTTTACTACCAGGTTTGGCGTGCTTATCTCCTACTATTATTAAGAAAAAAAATAATTTCAGGAGTACGCAACGAAAATTTAAATCTACTGAAAAATTAATACATATTCCCCCATGTCCATCAATATTAATTTTCACGTCTTGATCCCATCTCAAGATTACCATAACTTTCTGTATTCTGGGTATTTATTTTCATACCATACCTACTCCTCAAACACTGTTTTCCAAACCTTTATAACTTTTTGTAGATAATTCTCTTGCACTATTTGTCACTATCATCAAGTTATCCGCATACATAAATTCTCTAACTATTACAGGTTTTAAGTGTCTAGTTTCTACTCTAAATCCTTTAACCCTGTTTTGAGCTTTCTGGGAAATTTTATCGTTTACTAAAATAAACAGAAAAAGATTTAGTATTCCTCCTTGTTTTACTTCTTTGAAGGTACCTAATAAATTTGTTAGTATTTCCCTTTATGGTCAGTAGTGTATTTTGGTATTTGTATATATGCTTCTAACTGCCTTCACTAATTCCACAGATACCGCTTGATTTTTAGGGCTTCCCATATCCACTTTCTAAGTATGGGCCATCGTTGCCAAGAAGTTATTCGTGTTAGAAGAGAAAATAGTCGCTACTGACAGTTTTAAGGTAAGGTATCGAACGTCTTTTCTAGATCAATTGCCTTTTACATACACCTTTCCATCATCACTAAGAACTTTTTCTGAGATTTGTCCGATGCTAAATATTTGATCTTGCGCATTTCTTCCCCCTCTAAAACCAATTTGACTCTGCTGGAGTGCCGGTTCCAAATCTCGTCGTAGCCAATGTTCTAAGATTCTTTTATATAATTTCCCTACCACCGATAAAAGAGAAATTCTTCTGTAGTTACTACAAATAGCAGGGTTCCCCTTTTTTAGAATTGTTATATTTGTTGCCATTTTTAAGTATTCGTTCGAAAAAATGGTATTGGCCCAGAGATGCCACTAACCTATGGTTCTATCGTGAAATTGCAGTCACCTACCTCAGGAAATTCCAAGTTCCAAAATGGTGACCGTCCTTAACTAGTCACAATAGCCTAAAGTCAATTATTTACCTGAAAGCGTTCCCAATATAAAAAGAAGAAGGTGCACAGGTAAGGGCTCCATCACTGTAGAAAGAATCTAGTGCTCTAAATACAATGTGGAACTGTGTATTGAGTGCTTCAAAGTTTTCCACAAGCGCTAATCAATTATTTTGTTCAATCAAACATATTCCGAGTTTGTGTCGTTTTTGGCTTAGCGGTCACACCTTTGTTTTGCAAAAAATTCAAGTGAAAACATTTATTTTCAAAAAATAAACTCCGTCCTTGAGTTAAGTTCTTTAAGAGCATGAGTAACTTCTTCCACCTTCTACTTGTATGTTTGTTTTTGTACTGTTTAGTATTATGTCATAATTATTTTTTTCGGTTTCTATGATTCGTTCCGTTAAGTTTGGACATTTAAATACTTCCTTCAAATACTGGTACTCTCTGTTCCTTATTTGCTCATCTGAAGTTATTATCGTTCCTTATTTACTCTTAATAAATTGTTCTTTATTAATTGAAGTTTCTTTGTCATTTTGCTTCCAATTTTAACTCAAAATTTTCCCATGACTTCAGTTTAGCTTCTTGACCTGTATTCTTAGGTTCTTTATAGTTCTGATAATCATAACTGCTTTTCGACTGAAGGTACTTATTCCATAACTCCATCTTTCTTTTTACTATTTTCATTTAGGCTTTTTAATCACCTGGTATATTTATGAATATCTTTGTAGATAAAGAATGTGCCACTACTAAATCATTCATAATACAAAAGTCAATAATCATATTTTCGTTTGCGTTTTTCATACTTTCCACGTACTTTCAACCGTGGTCTCACTTCTTTTGACGTCATTTCCAACTCTACTGTTAAAATCCCCGATAACTATAGAATCATCCTCTTGTAATTCTTGCCAAAAAATTTCTTTTATTTCCTTCTTGTCCTTTTATTTATGATTATAATAGTGCATACTTCTTTGTTGTTCCGCTGTAATTGGATACTAATTATTCTTTCTGTGATAAACTTCCAGTTCTTTATACAATTTATGGTGTCCTTATGGATTAAACTTTCGGCGCCACCTTGTGCACATACCTCACTTTCAACCCCATTATACAGGATGTAAATAAATAAGTGTAAGTGGTGATTCTTTGTCGAAAAATAATGGGAGTCTTTAATACAAAAAAAATGTATATGAGCAACCCCTGCTTAGTTACAACCCCTTAAAAATTGAGCAAAAAAACAGTTTTAATTTTTTCTTAAAACCAAAAATGTTACAAAATTTAAAATGGAAAAACATTTCTTGCTACCGAAAAAGCAAAAAGGTAAAAAAATCTCCAACAAGCAACATAAAAGCTGGATATTGTGATTAAGTTGTTACTCGCGTAGGTAATGGTTAATGTTTCTCTTTAGTTAATATTGACCTTATCTAAAATTTAATTCCCGTAGTACATAATAAAAGAGATTGCTTACTTGATTACATCGAATGTGGATTTAATAAAATCAGTAGTAGATGTAAGCAATTATTCCATCACACCACTCGCATTTATTAAGCTTGCAAATGCATTGAACTTTTTATGGAATAACTTCATTTGACTAGCTAATTTCAAGTTACAGAGTGTAACGATAGTACAATTAAGATAAATGACGTATTCAAGTTTTCATAAAATAAATTAGACTAGCGACATTGATAGTCACTGCATGCGATGTAAATGGATTGAATTTATAAACAATAACTTAATTTGTATCCATTTCCTGTTTCATCGTATTAATTAATGATCAATCGCAGTTGTTATTGATTTAATGAGCAAATTAAATTGTAATAAAGGTATAAATAATTGCAGAGCAATTGTTCTTGATGAATAAAAGTATCCACCGGTGCATTACATTTCAAGTTCCTATTAATAAGCCTAACAAACCACAATTCATTTATATAATTAAAATAAGTTTAATTTAAAAACTTTGCTTTGCTTATGTGCCTCTGTAATTCAGTTCCGTGATAACATAATATAATTGCAAAGATCCATATCAGTTTTTGCATAAATTGTTAATGTGCAAAAATTTGAATTCTATTTTCTTTCTTTTTTTATCATTTACCTGTTTCTTTTTTTTCACATGTATAACATCAAATCGGTAAAGGTGAACAAACTGGTAACGTGTTAAAAGTGGGACCATCCATCTTATCGAAGAGTGAGTTTTTAATTTTTAATTTAAAAAAAAATCACTCTCCGATAAGAAGACCCCATTAAAAACTTAAAAAAACTTGAAAGCCAACCCTAGGATTTTATTCAGTTGTTGAAGATATTTAAATATGTATCTTCAGATACCTAGATACAATGTAATTGATAGGTACTACTAAAGAAGTAATTTATTTATTTATTTATTTGTATGGTACATTTTCATTATTATTTTGTGGTGTATGTGCTATGTATCGTGCCTCAGAAGATCAGTATAAACCTGTAGAGTGTGGTGACGAAACCGTGTGCAATTGTGGATTTCCTTCAAGGTTTAGGAAAACCACTAAAACCTAAACATGCCAACCCTTACCCACCTTAGTTGGTTTTTGGGAAATAGACCGCTCATAAGTTAAAAAATTAGTTTTTATTTTCAATATTTCAGGAATCAATTGTTACCTTCATCAGAAAAAAAAAGTTACTTTTAAGTAATTGATTTATGTACCATAACAAAAGGAATCATATTTAAATTAAAATTGTCGTTAATAATATTAATTAAGTGTGCAAACATTATCGAAAGTAAATAAGAACTAAGAAATGCTAACAGTTAACAGTAATTAATGCCAGTGGTTGTTTTTAACTATATTATTAACTACTCTATATTAAAAATTTTTTTCAACAAACTGAAGCAAATTTATTAAGTTGATTCGCGTAGTCATCATTTGAAATGTTTATTTTTAATGCAGTTTTTTGGTTAAGATATAAGAAACTTGATAGCACCAAGTAAAAATAGACCTGAGTAAACTATGTATGGATCTGTTAGTGCACGATTACCCGTCAGGTGGCAGATGGATCACGACTTCTTAATACGTCCTTAAAGTTAGCAGACAATAATTTTATACATTGAATAGTGCCCATTAATTGCTAATTAAGTACCTCAATTACCATTTAATTGCTGCAGTAGTTCTGGAGATATTCAATGATCTGCTACCTTAAAAAAGTTAGCAGACCAAGTATCTAAAAATAGTTTTAGAGTTTCATTCAAATGCCTAAATTGGTCAAAAAATTAAGTGGTATTTAAGTGTTTCATGTTCACTATCTTAGAAGCATTCAAAAAACTTTTTTTTTCTAAATAACCCATTGATCTGCTGTCTTTGGCAGATCAAATATTAGAAACCACTTTGAACAACTAAAATCGAAATTTAACACATCTATAGATTTAAGTGCTATTTAAGTGCTTTATGTTCACTACCTTAGAAGCATTCAAAAACCTTTTTTTTCTAAATAACCCATTGATCTGCTATCTTTGATAGACATAATATTAGAAACCACCTTGGACAACTAAAATCGAAATTTAACACATCTATAGATTTAAGTGCTATTTATGTGCTTTATGTTAACTACTTTAGAAGCACTCGACAAACTTTTTTTTGTAAATAACCCATTGTTCTGCTATCTTTAGCAAACCAAATGTTAAACACAGTCGGGCAAATTATAATCAAATCCAGGATATGTTTAGATTTAAGTGCTTCATGTTCACTATTCTAGAAGCATCGAAAAACTTTTTTTTCTAAATAACCCATTGATTTGCTATCTTTGGCAGACCAAATGTTAGAAACCACCTTGGACAATTAAAATCGAAATTCAACACATCTATAGATTTAAGTGCTATTTATGTGCTTTATGTTCACTACTTTAGAAGCACTCGACAAACTTTTTTTTGTAAATAACCCATTGTTCTGCTATCTTTAGCAAACCAAATGTTAAACACAGTCGGGCAAATTATAATCAAGATCCAGGATATGTTTAGATTTAAGTGCTTCATGTTCACTATTCTAGAAGCATCGAAAAACTTTTTTTTCTAAATAACCCATTGATTTGCTATCTTTGGCAGACCAAATGTTAGAAACCACCTTGGACAATTAAAATCGAAATTCAACACATCTATAGATTTAAGTGCTATTTAAGTGCTTTATGTTCACTACTTTAGAAGCACTCGACAAACTTTTTTTTTGTAAATAACCCATTGTTCTGCTATCTTTGGCAAACCAAATGTTAAACACAGTCGGACAAATTATAATCAGACTTCCAGGATATGTTTAGATTTAAGTGCTTTATGTTCACTATTCTAGAAGCATCGAAAAACTTTTTTCTAATAACCCATTGATTTGCTATCTTTGGCAGACCAAATGTTAGAAACCACCTTGGACAATTAAAATCAAACTTTAACACATTTACAGATTTATGTGCTATTTAAGTGCTTTATGTTCAATGTTTAAAAGCATTCAAAAAACTTTTTTTTTCTAAATAACTCTTTGATCTGCTATCTTTGGCAGACCAAATATTAGAAACCACCTTGGACAACTAAAATCAAAATTTAACACATCTATAGATTTAAGTGCTATTTAAGTGCTTTATGTTCACTACTTTAGAAGCACTCGACAAACTTTTTTTAAATAACCCATTGTTCTGCTATCTTTAGCAAACCAAATGTTAAACACAGTCGGGCAAATTATAATCAAGATCCAGGATATGTTTAGATTTAAGTGCTTCATGTTCACTATTCTAGAAGCATCGAAAAACTTTTTTTTTAAATAACCCATTGATTAGCTATCTTTGGCAGACCAAATGTTAGAAACCACCTTGGACAATTAAAATCGAAATTCAACACATCTATAGATTTAAGTGCTATTTATGTGCTTTATGTTCACTACTTTAGAAGCACTCGACAAACTTTTTTTTGTAAATAACCCATTGTTCTGCTATCTTTAGCAAACCAAATGTTAAACACAGTCGGGCAAATTATAATCAAGATCCAGGATATGTTTAGATTTAAGTGCTTCATGTTCACTATTCTAGAAGCATCCAAAAACTTTTTTTCTAAATAACCCATTGATTTGCTATCTTTGGCAGACCAAATGTTAGAAACCACCTTGGACAATTAAAATCGAAATTCAACACATCTATAGATTTAAGTGCTATTTAAGTGCTTTATGTTCACTACTTTAGAAGCACTCAACAAACTTTTTTTTCTAAATAACCCATTGTTCTGCTATCTTTGGCAAACCAAATGTTAAACACAGTCGGGCAAATTATAATCAAGATCCAGGATATGTTTAGATTTAAGTGCTTCATGTTCACTATTCTAGAAGCATCGAAAAACTTTTTTTTCTAAATAACCCATTGATTTGTTATCTTTGGCAGACCAAATGTTAGAAACCACCTTGGACAATTAAAATCAAATTTAAACACATCTATAGATTTAAGTGCTATTTAAGTGCTTTATGTTCACTACCTTAGAAGCATTCAAAAACTTTTTTTTCTAAATAACCCATTGATCTGCTATCTTTGGCAGACCAAATGTTAGAAACCACATTGGACAACTAAAATCGAACTTTAACACATCTATAGATTTAAATGCTATTTAAGTGCTTCATGTTCACTATCTTAGAAGCACCCAAAAATTTTTTTTTCTAAATAACTTATTGATCTGCTATCTTTGGCAGACCAAATGTTAAAAACCACCTTGGACAATTAAAATCGAACTTTAACACATTTATAGATTTAAGTGCTATTTAAGTGCTTTTATGTTCAATGCCTAAAAGCATTCAAAAAACTTTTTTTTCTAAATAACTCTTTAATCTTCTATCTTTGACAGACCAAATATTAGAAACTACCTTGGACAACTACAATCAAAATTTAACACATCTATAGATTTAAGTGCTATTTGAGTGCTTTATGTTCACTACTTTAGAAGCACTCGACAAACTTTTTTTTAAATAACCCATTGTTCTGCTATCTTTAGCAGACCAAATGTTAAACACAGTCGGGCAAATTATAATCAAGATCCAGGATATGTTTAGATTTAAGTGCTTCATGTTCACTATTCTAGAAGCATCGAAAAACTTTTTTTCTAAATAACCCATTGATTTGCTATCTTTGGCAGACCAAATGTTAGAAACCACCTTGGACAATTAAAATCAAATTTTAACACATCTATAGATTTAAGTGCTATTTAAGTGCTTTATGTTCACTACCTTAGAAGCATCCAAAAAACTTTTTTTTTCTAAATAACTTATTGATCTGCTATCTTTGGCAGACCAAATGTTAGAAATCACCTTGGACAACTAAAATCGAATTTAACACATCTATAGATTTAAATGCTATTTAAGTGCTTCATGTTCACTATCTTAGAAGCACCCAAAAACTTTTTTTTCTAAATAACTTATTGATCTGCTATCTTTGGCAGACCAAATGTTAAAAACCACCTTGGACAATTAAAATCGAACTTTAACACATTTATAGATTTATGTGCTATGTAAGTGCTTTATGTTCAATGTCAAAAAGCATTCAAAAAACTTTTTTTTTCTAAATAACTCTTTAATCTTCTATCTTTGACAGACCAAATATTAGAAACTACCTTGGACAACTACAATCAAAATTTAACACATCTATAGATTTAAGTGCTATTTGAGTGCTTTATGTTCACTACTTTAGAAGCACTCAACAAACTTTTTTTTCTAAATAACCCATTAATCTGCTTTCTTTGGCAGACCAAGTGTTAGTAACCACCTTGAACAATTAAAATCGAAGTTTAACACATCTATAGATTTAAGTGCTATTGAAGTAATTTATGTTCACTACCTTAGAAGCATCCAAAAAACTTTTTTTTCGAAATAACTAATTCATCTGCTGACTTTGGCAGAGTAAATGTTAGAAACCATCTTGGACAACTAAAATCGAAATTTAACACATCTATAGATTTAAATGTTATTTAAGTGGTTCATGTTTACTGTCTTAGAAGCACTCAAAAAACTTCTAAATAACTTATTGATCTGCTATCTTTGGCAGACCAAATGATAGAAACTACCTTAAACAACTAAAATGAAACTTGAATCAATCTATAGATTTAAGTGCTATTTAACTGCTTCGTGTTCACTCTCTCAGAAGTACTCGAAAGCTTTTTTTCTGAAAAACTCATTTATCTGCTATTTTTGGCAGACCAAATGTTAAAAAAACAATTTAGGGTATGTTTAGATTTAAGTGCTATTTAAGTGCTTTATGTTTACTATCTCAAAAGCATTCAAACATTTTTTTTCTAAATAACTTATTGAGGTACTATCTTCAGCTGAACAAATGTTAGAAACCACATTGGGTAACTAAAATTAAACTTTAACACATCTATAGAACAATAAGTGTTTAAAAAAACTAGTGTCGACTGGTGTCAACGTACCTGCACAATTTTACGTATCGATCTCCGAAATCGGTTCAGCCGTAATGAGGTCACCGCTCCAGGTCAGAGGTCAAAGGTCAGGTCAACTTGTGACCCCGCTTAAGATCAGCGCCTTGACTTCCTGAACAATTTGATATATGCCTATATTTTCCTGGATATTCTATGAGGTCATCGCTCCAGGTCAGAGGTCAAATATCAGGTCAACTTGGGACCTATCTTAAAACATTTCCCATGACATCCTGACCACTTTGATATATATCATGCCTATATTTCTCTGGATTTAATATGAGGTCAAAGTCAGGTCAACTTGTGACCCCGCCTAAGATTAGCGCCTGGACCTTCTGAACAATTTGACGTAGCGAACTTCGAAATCGCTTCAACCGTTATGAAATCACCGTTCCAGGTCAGAGGTCAAACGTCAGGTCAAGTTGTAACCCCGCCGAAGATCAGCGCCTGAACCCCCTGAACAATTTGACGTATTGATCTTCGAAATCGGTTCAGCCGTTTCGGAGGAGAAGACGAACAGACAGACAGACAAACCGGACCACGATTTTATGTGAATAGATTTATGAGGTCATTGCTCCAGGTCAGAAGTCAAACGTCAGGTCAACTTGGGACCTATCATAAAACATTCCCCTTGATACCTTGAACACTTTGATATATATTATGCCTATATTTCCCTGGATTTAATATGAGGTCAAAGGTCAGGTCAACTTGTGACCCCGCCTAAGATCAGCGCCTGGACCTCCTGAACAATTTGACGTTTCGATCTCCAAAATTGGTTAAGCCGTAATGAAGTCACCGCTCCAGGTCAATGGTCAAAGGTCAGGTCAACTTGTGACTCCGCCTAAGATCAGCACCTGGACCTCCTAAAAATTTATGTATCGATCTCCAAAATCGGTTCAGCCGTTTCGGAGGAGAAGACAAACAGACAGACAGACAGACAGACAAACCGGGCCACGATTTTATGTGTATAGATCTATGGGGTCATCGCTCCAGGTTAGAGGTCAAACGTCAGGTCAACGTGAGACCTATCTTAAAACATTCCCCTTCACATGCTGAACACTTTGATACATAACATGCCTAAATTTCCTTGGATTTAATATGAGCTCAAAGGTCAGGTCAACTTATGACCACGCTTAAGATCAGCGCCTCGACCTCCTGAACAATTTGATGTATAACATGCCTATATTTTCCTGAATTTTCTATGAGGTCATCGTTCCAAGTCAGAGGTCAAACGTTTGGTCAACTTGGTACCTATCTTAAAACATTTTCCTTGACATTTTGAACACTTTGAAATATATCATGTCTTTATTTCCCTGGATTTAATATGAGGTCAAAGACCAGGTCAACTTGTGACCTTTGTTGAATTAAAAAGTTATGAGACAAAATTTATTGGCAATTTTTATTTCCTCTTTGTCTAGGAAATGTTTAACTCGTCTTAAAAAATAAGTGGGCGCGCGTAACCTTGTTTTGTCCCGACGTAGGGTAGTAGGTAGCGTTTGTATAACCGTTTACCACTTAGATACAGTTAATAATTGTTGGCCGTTACTAAAATGTATACTCTATTTAACAAATTGATTCGCGGTGTACTTTTCCTTATTTCTTAAATTTTGATTTTTTTCTACAACTTATTGATTTCTTTTTTCATTTTTTCTATCAAAATTATTGAGTTGCTACGTTGTTATTTTATTTTGTAAGAAACATGTTTTATGTCGCTTCCACACTTTCTGTACCTACTCTTTTTTACACGTTTGTTAGTATCTGAATGATGTGGAATTCTGTGCGATACCCTTGTTTCTAAATAGATTCTCCTTATTTAAGAAAAAAGTAATACCCGAGTTTTGCATAAAAATTAATATTAATCAATAATTATTATTATTATTTTAGATCCGCGCAATGTTAGGAACGCACTTGGTAATTATGATTCTTCATACTACAATTAATGTAAGAAGAATATTCTCTAAGCTAAATGCAGCAGGGGGAATTTGTCGACATGTTTGTTGCGGTCAATCTTCAAAAGCAATCAAATTAATATGTATATTTCTTCTTCTTGAAGTACCATATCGTCATTAGTGGATGTTGGGAGCAATTACAGCGAAAACCTCTCGATTCTGTGTGGCTCTAGACAAGAAGTGTGTATCTAAATTTGTCCAGTGTTTAATGTTCTGGAGCTATGAGTATTTCTCCTACACTTCGTTTACCATCGATTTTTCCTTCCATTATAAGTTTCAGGAATTAGTATTTCGTATTACAGAAAGTGTGTGTGTCTCCATATAATAGTACGGTGTAGACGTAACCCTTAGCAAAACAGTATCTTAGAAATACTCTTCTTGCTTGTTGATTTTTAACGATAATTGGCCGCTTTCATACAATATTTCATCTATCAGCTGTTGTTGTATTCGATATGCTTTCGATTTCCGCATCATTTTTCTTTCGACCTTATCATGTATTTCTTTATATCGATTCTTTTATTTGAAGTTGGTTGAATTTTCTTTATTTCCGAGTTGTAGTCTGGCCCTATATTTGTGCCGGAGTATGTTCGTACGCCTTGGAGTCCATTTCTATACCTCATTGATTAGTAGATAATCAATTTGGTTTCTGACAATATTGCCTGTGGTGTGGTGTGGTGTGGTGTGGGGACTGCCACGTATAAAGTCGTATTGTGGGAGCTTAAACCAGGGGTTTGAAATTAACAAGCCTTCTTCTTGGCAGAATTGGATTAATGTGTTACCTGTTTCGTTTCGCGTTCCTTGTCCATAGTTTCTCACGATGTCATCGACACTCACTTGGCCGATCTTGGCATTAAAGTCTCCCATAATTATCAAGGCTTCATTATTTTTAACAGTGTTATTCAGTGCCGTTAGATCTCTACACATTGCTGTTATTTCAGTATGGCTTGTCTGTTGTAGGCGCGTATATTTCAATAAGGTTTATGTTTGTGTAAAATAGGCTCTGCTTCTTAGTAGTGCTATTCTGTTTGAGTATGGTACAAAGTTAATTACTGATTTATTTACTTTTTGATTAACTAATAATTCGACTCTATTGTAGTGATTTGGAAACTCGCTTCCAGGATAATAATAATAATAATAAAAATATTAATAATAATAATAGTAATGTTTAGGCAGTAAAAAACCTTTTACCGTCTGCTAGTAGTTCAATAATATGCCGTTTTAACGTCGTTTGAAGAAATAGTATATTGTATTCCTAAGCGGGAAAGTGTCAATTTCCAAGACGATTTCAATGTCAATTTCTTGAGGTCTGGAAGACCACTTTTCCGCCCTGGTTTACACATAATTTTTTATCCTACACCACGTTATTGGTTTGTTTGCAATAAATTAAAAAAAATTTATTATAAACTTTATTTTAGAAATACAAGTAAATAATATTTTTTATATTTATTTTTAATTAATAATAAATGTTATAGTATGAAACATTTATAAAGATTGAAGTAAAAGTAAAATACAATAATATGGTATTGATTAATCAACTTCAACCTTTCTTAAATGTTTTATACTGTATAACTATAATACTCATTAATTAATACCTTTTTAATTATTATTTGTAACATTAATGTTAAATGTTGGATTAATTATTGAACAGCTAAGAAAGAAGTCCCTTGCTTGGATAAATTTGACTGTAATGGTTCAGAAAAATGTAACTAAAGATGATTTTTCTGTGTAAGTCAAAGGGACAGTTTCGCTGGTGACTGATGATTCAGTAGTTACAGCGCCCAGACTACTACTCGTAGATTTATCCCATAATTGATTATGCCTGCTGTCTAAAAGTTTTTTGGCTACAACTATCTTATTATTTAAACAATCTTCAACATAGCCCTCCGCTATGCTGGCGGATTTCCATCTGCCATGCCTTTTGAGTACTAGGATATCTGCTCCTGAGTTTGCCAGAAGTGTCGCTGATGTCCTTCTAAAAGTGTGTCCTATATACTCTTTATGATTAGGAAGATTTAAATAAACAGCTATTACAGAAAGTATCGCTCCAATTCTGTGATGTCCTACATTCTGAGCTGCACATTTTCCAGCATGATATTTGATAAATAATCGTCGAGAATTCATATTATCAGGACGCAGGCTGAAATATTTTTTGCATATGGATATGACATCAATGAAATTTTCTTTCTCGACATTACAAACAGTAAAAGTTCTTTGTGTATAGGTTTTCGTATCTGGTACGTGTATTATTAAAACATCATCTTTAACTATAACATCATCCATTTTCATGTTTGTGAGTTCGTTAGTTCGACAGGCACCCGAGATCCCAATGATTAATAAGACATAAAACAATCTTTCAATAATAATAATTCTGAATAATATTAAGCCTTACTTTTGGTAACAAATAGGTTTCATTAGAAGCCAAAGGAAGAAAATTTTCAATATCGTTTTGATTAAAGATTTTTGATTTTTTAGCAACGTGCCCTACTGACTTTTTTTTTAAATGCTGGGACTTTCGTAAAAGTTTCAATATCTACATTATCTTTTACTAATAATGTAGCCTTTAGCATTGAGTAAATTGACCAGAGGGTTGAAGATTTGTATTTTTGTGACAACTCGGATAAATAATGTATGAATGTAAGCTTTTGCGGCTGTTGTCACCACCTACGCTCGTTTGCCATTCATTGCTGGAGTAACTGACAAATTAAGAAGATCATTGGAGAAGAAGAATATCGGTGTCAGGTTTGGAACGGTTAGAAAAATCCAGCAACTACTACCTTCTAATAAAGATAACCTACCGAAACTCTCAACAAAAGGGGTCTACCAAATTGACTGTTCATGTGGAAAGGTCTACATTGGTCAAACCGGACACAACATAAAATGTAGGTTAAAAGAACATCACCAGACGCCAAGTCCGGAGCGGTAGATAAATCAGCAATATAGTCTAAGCAAACTGGTATTTTTTTTTCAAATTGCAGACGAGTCCGGTTTATTGCAGAAATATGTTCTAAGCGATGCATATACCAATTAAAAAAGTTATACAACATTATTTTGTAAACAAACAAATGTAAAAATATCGACATTGTTTCAGTTTTTTAAAGATGCTTTTCTCCTGTCGACTATTCAAAAACAAGTTTTTATAAATGAAGTTTTAGAAGAGTAGTGTATTGTGAAATGCTGAAAATGTTTTTAATTTTCTCGGAAAATGGTAAAAGCAAAGTTTATGGTACTTAAAGATACCTTGAGCTGGTGTATGTAGAAATAATAAGAGAACGACAACTGATTTGTTGCTAAAAAAATTTTTTGAAAACTTTCATAATTCTGTCGAATCTAAAATAAGGCTTTGAATTATTTGCAAATCATCCTGCATATGAAGGAAATACATCCTTATAATGTTTCTATAATACGAATTTGTTTTATTTTTACAATGTGTTTCGGTTCATTTTTAATTTAGCAAATCAGACTCTTATAAACAAATTTATATTTCTAACCAAAGTTTTAATGTTTTCTGTTTTATAATATGGTAAAGAAACGACTTCCACTTTATGGATCACTTATTCAATATTGCGTAAATCCTTATATATTAAAAAAAAATATTTCACGGTACAAGCCTACTTACGAAAACAAAATGTGGGTTACTTGGATGACCATTGCAAAAATTTATAAATTTTTAAGTAAAACTCCATTGGATTTTCTTACCCGAAAGTAACTTTTAATATTCTGTTATGCATTCATGCTAACATACAGAGTAAGTTTTTAGTAAAGAACGCCTCAATTATCTGAAAAACGCCTTGCACGATTTTTATAGATTTTGGTGTGCAAGGTTCTTGTGATAAGGCCGATATTATGGTGGTATTTAGATTGTTGTCAGATCATTTCCTTTTTCCGGAATAATAATGAACTTTGTTATTTTAAATAGATCACTCTGTATATTTTTGCTTTTTGAATTTTTTTAGGAAATACTGATTATTTTCATGTAACATTCTCTATACCTAAATGACATACTTATGGAGTTACATTTACATTAAATAATAGATTTAAATGGTTACGCTTTAATAAACTCTTTTAATTTAAATAATCTTTAATAATTTATATTCTAATAGAACGCTTATAACAAAGGTCTAGTTGTAACGGTTGTACTTAACAAATAATAAAAGAAAGCGGGTACAACCTAGAGAGAAAATCCTCGTGGAGGATCCAGTATTTGTAGTAGTTAGTACAGCAGTGCGCAACCTGCTGGGTAATAGAAAGAAATAAAACCGACCAACAGGAGTTTAACAGATTTTACTAAAGGTCTAATACGCTAAAACAAACACAAATCAGAGAGGGCAAATAGACATGTCAATGTAGCAAATAAAACTTGAAGTACTAAGTGAATGTGGCAGAAATAGAGAGACACTATTGCATAGGATTACGGGCGTTAGCAACAACAATAATTAAAGCTTGCAATCAATGTGTCAAATTTCAGTTAAGCTTTTTAGTTACACCCCAAATTAAAGTTAGCGTTCCAATTGAGGATTGGTTACTAAGAAGGCTCAACTTACACACGTCACTAACACACGGTGACTTAAAACTAACTTAAACTCGGAATAAAAAAAGTAAGTAACTCCCGCCAACCCAAAGGGCTTTTTGATTTAGCTTCAACAACTTTATGTGAAGCGCCCAAGCTCTTAAGAAGCTGGTTAAAAACAAAACTAGACGTCGGTGGTGGAGTCTACCCCGAATAAAAATTTACTTAAATGTTAGAGATTTAAACCGTTTAATGTCACATGTAAGTGAGCTTCATACGCGTAAATATTGAATAGGTTACTTAGACATTAAAACTTAGCTGTATTCTGTAGTATGCAGTTCCGAGAATGAAAGTTCTTGCTAGCGACAGTATTTGACAGCTCCAGAAGGTAGGTAGAACCAGAATTCTCCTTAGAGGAGGTTTGTAGTGAAGAATGGATGGCAAGTATGTTCCCTTGAAGTAGCAATTATGCAGCACAACCGACCTTGCAGCCCGTAGAGTTTACCGGCTGTTGGCAGCTTAATTAAATGCGAAACCGTGGTAGTCGTTAAGTTATGCAGCGAAGGGTTGTTAAATAGCCATTCCAGCACCCCCAGGAATTATCCAGGTGTAAGACACGATGAGAATATGAGGTCAACGCACGTGATAAACCATACGTCGTAATTAGAACTAACACAATCCCAAAACCAAAGATAGGAAAAGAAAGTACTTACGATGAATGCGGCCGGATTTAAATTTAAACCCCAATTCGACTTGGAATTATTGAAGCACACGTTAATAATTCATGTGTAAAATTTTTAACTTCACGAGGCACGCCAAACACCCAAGTAGCAGGAAGTAGAAAATGTCCGCTCATCGTCTTCGAAACTTTTGTTAATTTTTTATTTCCACCAATGGAAAATTAGCAATATGCAAATAAACCCGTAACATAGTCTTACTTAATTAGTAAAAAGTATAGCCTGAAAGTATGACATTTAGGTATAGAGATAAAAAATAATCGGAAAAAATATACAGGGTGATCTATTTGAAATAAGAACACCTTTACTGAAATAACAAAGTTTACTATTATTCCGGAAAAAGTAAAAGTCTGACAACAATGTAAATATTACCAAATATATCGGCAGTATCACAGGACCCTTGCCCACCAAAATCTATAAAAATCGTTCAAGCCGTTTCTGAGATAATTGAGGCGTTCCTTACTTAAAACTCACTCGTATAAATTGCCCTAATAATGGGTATTTGTGGTAACGATGAACGATTTAAACTGGAAATAAATGATTTAAACTTTTAGAAAATAAAGTTTGTGTTGTGCTACCTTGGTCATTTGTTCTAACTAACATCCAAGACATTGAAATATTAAAGAAATGCATTGCTCTTCGCAAGTTATGGTTTAGCAAAATCACTAAACAACTGTTTGATCACAATGCTATTGGGCAGTTTACCGAAAAATAAGTAGTGTTGACACATATACTGAATAACGTACGTGAAAATGTGTCTTAATGACAATTTTTGTATAAAGATCACGTAAATAGTATAACCAACCTGTTGGCATTCTTAGTTATTTAAAAATAACAGCTTCTACATTACCTATAGAAACAGGTGAAATTGTTTTGCAATAGAAATTATATAAGATTGCTAATATCTAGTTAGCACTGGAGACAATGTCCGAGATTTCTCATTCTTCATCAGTCCCAGAATCTTCTTATACAATCTGGGGCCAATCGAACTCAAAGGTAGAACAATTTAAATTTTAGAACGACAAAATTAAAGGTGGTTTAATTGCTTTAATTTATACTCCAACGCCATCATCAATTTACGTAATGCAAACTATAAAAATGGCAACCTTTAATTATATTCCAAGTTTAACAATATAATGTATTTAGATATTTTAAACACTTCTGACTAAGAGCTTATATAAAAGAATGTTAAAGAAATAATCCAAAATGCTTAAACATTTTGTGGTTATGTTTATTTTATAAAAGTGGTGGCACACATTCAAAAGTATATGCAAATAACCCATCAGGTCAGTAACTAATTCCTGACTAGCCGGTAAAAACTTTCAATTGCGTAAATGTCTATTTCCAAACTTTTCTTATGCATCTAAATAAATATATTTAAATTACAACAAATAAATAGAATAAGAAATACCTATGAAGACATTATCTTCACATGTTGGCGAAGTATTGATAGAAAACTGTAAACTTTCAATTTAGCAACATATTTTCTTTACTACGTTTACTACGGTATGTGCACTTTTAAAAGAAATATTCCTTCCAGAATGCGTCATAATTTGTAAGTGAATCGGCAATCATGAAATATTGATTGAAATATAAACTTGACACTTTTAAATCAAACTTTAGAACAAACAAATCTTTAATATATAGAATCGACGTTCTTAAAACTAATAAAAACTTTTGTTTGATTAAAATTCGAATTTTTATATCAGGGATTTGCGAGCTTTATTCGTTCTAGATAGTTGCTAACTTATAATACTTTTAAAACTGAATAGCTTAATGAATAATGGAATCTAAGTTTCTTCGGTTAAAAAAGAAATTAGTAGATACTAAATGAAATTACTAACTTTTGTGGCAGTCAATTATCTGAAGAATGGAAGAAATCAAAAATTGTAAAGGAAATCGTGACAAAAAGAAACGATAAAGTTTATTTGAACAATCAATACTAAAACCAAAGAATGTAAATAAACATCCAACATATAACCCTTACTTCAATAAAGTATATCAACAAATTAAATGTAGAAATTGAGCGCAATCACTCGTAATACTTTTGGCAAATATAATAATTGTAACTTCATTTATTTATAATGTAAGTGAAAATAGTGAAGTATCTCGTCGACAGGTTAAGTCTTATGGAGTTATACACGCCTAGGCCATTTATTTCGCAAGTTTGACCTGACCTCGAGCGTCACTTTAATATCGCAAATATCCAGAAATATTTCAAAATGTGTTTCTGACAATAAACTCAAGGCAATGTTTTCTTAGTACGTGACAATTGGAAAACGATAAAATAACTAAGTTTAGGTAAAATGGAACTAGAAAACTCCAACGGCTTACAAAAATATTGTTTAAAAATCGATAATAAAGTAATGCGGGTCAAACACTAAAAGTACTTAATAAAATAAATTCAGTTTTAAAATGTCAAGAAACGCAAACAAAGCAATTGTCAACCAAAGTTGGCTATTAAGACAAGATTAAGGGACGTAAAATGAGGAAGTTCACACGATCATTAAAACTCTACTACTAATTTAGTCACGCAACGTTGAAATGACGGTGTTAAACTAAACTTATGTGCAATTTTCCGAATTAAACCTTAATGTCTTTCGACACTTTTTTATGGACGTTGAAATTGTGACAAACGTTAATATTTGTAAAAGCTATATAAATTCAAATGTTATAGACAAATTGATAGGGAACCCAATCAATACTTCATGAACTCAGTGAACTTCTGGCATTCATATAGTTATTTCCAAAAGTGCAAATCAAAATATTCCAAAGATCAGTAAGAGCTAATACCCAATAACCTATAATTTATGCGGTATTTTCACTGGCATGCTAATTGTTTCTCATTGGTAAACAATATTTATAGTTGGACGAAAAGTAACTTTATCATTTTGTTATGACGTTAAAAATAAAGATAAAACTGTATTGGTCAAAGTGGCAGGTAATTAGGATCAGCTTCATCTTATGCAGTTGATTTTGGGTTTAAACAACATTTTCGTTGTTGTATTGTGATTGGCATTACTAGGTAGTAGTATTATCAATTTTTTTTTGATAAACTGATGTATTTACTGCTACACTTGAAGCCCTTTTTTCTGTTAAACTTCGAGTTGCGTGTTGCGACGAGAATCAAATTTACCGCGCGTGAAACAAATTTTTCTATTGGTAGATCGGAGTTTTAATCGTAACGACGGGCCGACATCTTGAAACTTTCTCTGTCTTGTGGGCGATTGGCGGTGTTTCACGAAGCTGAAAACTGCATATACAATTTTATTATGGCTTCAATAATGGCACGATAAATAAGTGTAGAAACATAAATCCGACCAATTTACGCCGTAAGTGGTTTTCTTTGCTATTTCTTTGGTTAATTTAGTGGTTGTATTATCTGCTAATTACAACGTATGCTTTAGCACGTGTCTGGACCTCATATTCGTCTCATATTTGACTGTCTGGAGAATTCCTGAGGGCGCTGGAACGAGCAATTGGGAATCCTTTGGTACACAAAACGTGCCTGCCATCACGCTGTTGTCGACTTCGAAACTACACGGCCGAACATACTTCAGCGGTTCGGGGTCACGCACGCGGCGCGCCTGCTATTACAAAAGCAACAATCTTCTCCCAAAGCTGTGTCTTCTACTTCTTCTCAGAGAAACCCTACTGTTCTTCGAGGAACTGTCAACTGGCTGTCGTTAGCAAAGACCTTCCTTATCAGAACTACATGCATCAGTATACAGCTAAGTTATTGTTTTAAGAAACCTATTCATTTTGCATGCTTTCGAAACTTAAGTACACGCGTCATCAAGCGGTTGTATCCTTAGCGTTTAAGAGAATTGTGATTAGGGGTAGTGTCCATCCACCCACGCTCGTTATTGTTGGCCCTAACTCCCTCAGAGTTGGGGCGTTGTCATTAATTGTGAGTTATGCTAAAACAAAAGGCCTCTTGGATTGGCCGGAGCTACATTCCGTATTAGAACGACTGTACTACTAGTTTTGAAGTCACCGCGTGTACGTGACGTGTGTACGTCGAGTTTCCTTAATCACCAATCTTAAATTGGTACGCTACTTTTATGTTGGGGCTAATAAACGAAAACTTAACTGACTTGCGACTTATGTGAACGTGAACTATAACTATTTTATTATAGCTATTATATGAACCTTAATTCAATTTAAATGTGTGTGTGTTTTTTAAAAATTTTAATCATTCACCAAGAGTCTGAAGATGACGTTTTTATATTACAACGTCGAAACTAGCTAGTCACGTTTTTCTAAAAAATAAAATAATAATCAGTATTGGAATATGACAAGTGCTTTTCTTTTTCTATTTTTAATTTATTAAGTCCAATACTTTGAGACATGGATCTCCACTTCGTTTATAAAATATAACTATTTAGTTATTGCTAATGCACGCAAGTTTCATGCGACAGACTCTATCATTTCTCCTAGATTCTCCTAATATTTTAAATTGTATGTGCTATATTTGTATGTCTTTTGTTTCTCTGATTTGTGTTTGTTGTAGCATGTTAGACTCTAAGTAAAACCTAGTGAATTCCTGTTGATCGGTTTTATTTCTCTCCGTTACCCAGCAGGTGGCGCCTCGTTACGCAGCAGTTATTTCTTTTAGTTCTCTCAAGGACCTTCCCCATCTCATCAACTTAGTCGAACACTGCTGTGCTAACGCTTATAAATGCGGGATCTTCCACAAATTTAGTACGCTATTTTGAGTCCAATATTGTTCTCTCTTTTTTTCTTAGGTTGCACAACTAGAGCCGTCACTTTATTTGTGAACTGCAACCGTTACAATTTTTTGTGTGTTATGCTAATTTTTAACAAATTTGTGACGGTATTTTTTAGCATGAAAGTACCTTACTCGACAGGTTTTCAATGAACAAAGGCTGAAGCTATATAAGGTTATGACCTTGTTTGGCGCCCTCCCAACTTTGACTAAGTTGTCGATTTTTATTACAGTAAGAAATAGTTATCGCGTCGCCTATTTTAAAAAGAATTTTTATTTGATAACTAAATTTAGGAATATGTTCCGATCATATGTCAATTGCTTGGCCGTCTACAACAATAAAAAGAGTAAATTTACAATACGGCTCTGACAATTAATTTTGCATTTAGAGTTTCAACGACAAGCTAAAGGAAACCAAAAAACAAATTTGACTATTTTAAAATAAAAAATTATGAATTCCGAAAAAATTATTTTTTAAATTTTAAACCGATGTATTACCAAAACATTTAAGTTTGTCTTAAACTAATTGTAACAAAGTTGTATGTAAAAACTAGAAAACTGTCTATTTTAACTTAGGGTTTCTTTTTAAATAAACAAAATTTCAGAAATTTTTTAAGTCCATCCCTGGAATAACGTAAATGTTAGACGCTATTGGATACTTTAGCAAAAAAAGAAAATATGTTGCCAATATAAAAGAAAATTTAAAATGTTGTAAGAAACCGACAATTGATTATTATAAATTTGCCGCCGAGATAAGAATTATCTCACAACTTAAATTTCAATCAACTGCGTCACCCTTCGTATAACGTTTGCCCACTCATTAGTTGGTGATAATGTCCTCTTTATAAGAGCGGTGCCTAAACAACCATTATTATGCCATTATTATACCATTATTATTCCATTTCCGTTACTATTCCATGATTATTCTTTTAGAATCCTTTGAGAATACCGAGATCCTTAACAACCGTCCGAATCCGGTCTAAATAACCGCACTCAGTCTTTTCTTTACTATATACAGTCCACATTCTTCTCACTTCTAAACTGCGATACTAGTCTGTGTCAGGTGATTGAATTCGTCTCGTCCAGACATAGGTCTTAGTTCTTTTCATTAACCGTATTTTCAAAGCCCACTTCCACTGCTGATTAGCATTCGGTACGGGTTATGGCAATACCTTTTTAACCGTTTCAAATCTACCTAAAAAACCACCGTTATTATTCCGTTCTCTTACAACTATTGCATACTTATCACACCGAACCCCTACAGTGGGGCTGATTTACTCGGTAGCACTGGCAAAGGGTGTGTCAAAATTACTCCGCTTACTAGAATTACAGCCGTAATCAGACCACCGCCGAAATCAAAGGTATAACTTCTCGTGCATAGATCGCTCGCATACAAGGCTTCATCGTACTCTGATAACTATAAGCTATCCAGGGTGCCTTACGACAGACTTTCGTCACTTATAAAGCCGTATTCTTAAAATTCGTTACTTATCCCTTAGGGAGCGAGACCGGTTAACAGTTGTTCTATACCCTACAAAAATAATTGTGGTCTTAAATCACCGCCGTTAATGTATAACCTAAATAACCTGTTACTACAATCCGATAGCCCCTAAAAAAGGGACCGAAAACAAACCACGTGTAAATATTAACCCGCCGTCCGTACGCAAGAAAACATCAAACCGAGGACAAGGTCACGGCTGTGTCTCCGCTAATGCCACATTCCGGGAGATTTCGAGTGTACTGAGTTAAATCATTTTATATTGTATATTATCATTGGTTTACAGAACTTGTAAATATAATAATATATTTATATTATTTCAAACTCTGGACGTTATTCTTCGACTGAAGCTAAACCGCGGCTAAGTATAAACTTTGTACAAGCCCTTTTATCCCCAAATTACAATTCTTAATTGTAATTTTTGACATTAAAGGTGCACGTTTACAATGTGGTTTGTGAGTTATGCACAAATAAACATAACAACTAACACATCCTGTATCTTGATTATAAAGAATTGGAGACCTGTACAAAATATGTTTTTTAGAATCTTTTGGATGTTCTCTATATAATCTAACGTTTGCGCATTTACCAATGAATCACCCTGTATAACAAAAATATTTTTTAATTTAAATAGGATCAGACAGACTAACATTTAAAGTAAGGTTATATTGATACGGGAAAGAAATAACTCATTGCAGTAATTTTATATTGATTATTGATTATATGTATTGTAGTTAAATTGCATCAATTTAATTTAAAAATTGCGCATGCGCATAATTGACTACTGTTTAACTTAAAAACATCTCCGCTCTCCCCTTACTGCAACTTCAATTACTCTCATATTGTTAAATAATCAATGCACTTTCAACTACCTACTATAGTAGGTATACCACTTCTCTATGGCAAGAAGTAACACAGAACTTTTGCTGTAGAACAGAATTGAATTGATTCACTAATGGCCTATGCACCAACACAGCTTAAACCTGGTATAGTTTTATCAACTTTTTAAGCTGTGTTGGTGCATTTGACCATAAGTAAGGCTTTCAAATTTTGTATTTACGCGATTTTTGCGTGATTTACTTGAAGTTAAAGAGAGAGCAAATTGGGTATGTTTAAGCTTCATGTAAATGTAAATTATTTTGACGTTTGTAAAAAGGTAAATATTTACTTGCATTAAAGCAACTTTGTCGACAGATGTGTAAGCAGTTACATAAGTCGATCTTTTGATTATTATAGCCAAGTAGTCAATTTCGGAAGTGTTACGTTAGCACGAGTCGACACTAGATGTCGCAACACTTATAAGTTGTATATGATGTGTCCACCTAGGGGTAATATAGTCGACAGTGCGCCTTTGTACAATAGTGAACTTACACTCGAGTTCTCTCACTTCTGAATAGTTCCAAAGGACGAAACAGCTGTCAGAGTGATTCTTGGTGTTTGTTTTCTATTCTACAATATCTTGCAAACTCACATTCGGGATTGTTATTTTTATAATAATAAAAGAGTTGACTTATGAAACTGCTTACACATCTGTCGACAAAGTGCTTTAATAAAAATTAATTTTGAACGTGTACGTGTCACTTAAATAAAACTACACATTGCCACTAAAAATCAAGAACATCGCTCTGGTTCAAGTTATCTTGGAAAATGTGACTATAGTGCATTTCACTAGCATGGTTCCTTTGTCAAATTTCATTTACAATAGCCAAGATTTTGTAGACAGTACTTTCAGGATTCATATAAGGTGAAACGCAAAGCACCGATAACAGCTTCCACATTTTCAACTATGTTTACGACAAACTAAATCTTACTATTTAGAAACAGTTACAATTACAGACGACGAAGCAATGTGGTTTCATTTTTATTTTGTTTTAAATGATGTGTGTTTGGTTGCTCGACATCGTTGTCAATTAATATCTTTACATCAATGAATGTTGTATTTAATTTACATAGTAGTTTTTTACAATATTTAATTTATTTCCTCACAACTTACTTAAAGTAACATTTTACAATTATTTTATTTTATTCGTATGGTACATTTTCATTACAATTATTAATGTGCCCCTGATAAGCTAGGAGTAGATAATAGTTATTTACTGCATAAACGTTTTAAACATCGGCTAAAAAACACAAATGCAAGAACGTCTTATCCATACTGACACTAATTTAGATTTAGATTTGTTAATTGTTTATTAGTTTAGGTCTATGAAATAACATAACCATCTTAAAAAACGTTAATATATTGTATATTCCTTCATTCATAGTAATTTTAGTTTATATTATGAACAAGGGCAAGTCTAATACAATTTCACCATCTTTTGTTTGTGTATAAATAGGTAAATAATAAGGGTAAGGTAGTTTGAAAGCTCTCGAAAGCATAAAGCTTTGAATAATGTCGCTCAAGAACTATTAGAATTTTCGAAATTGTTAACTTTCGAAGTAGTAGTAAAGTGTCACTTGACTATTTTCTATTTTAAACGTAAAATACTTAATGTGAATTTCTACAATTCGCAATAAAGCTTTAATTTTCTATGCAAATACTTTAATCTGCGTTCAAACAATTTGATCAACTCCATGAAGGATCAACTAAATGTAACTTGAGCTATAGCTATACAATTCGGCGTCAGAACTTCATTAATCAAACAGTGACACAACTCTATTCTATTTTATCTCTTTGTGCTTCATAAAGTGTAATCATAATAGAAAATAATATTATTGAGTAAGAATGTTGAAGAATGATTTGTGAGTATCCGTAGATGAAATCGATTCTGTCGACAGGTTAATAAATAGACTAGTATATAGAATTGTGCTTCTTAAACATGGTAAATCTATCACGTAAAAGATTGTAAAAGTGTCAAGTTTAAGATGTTAAAAGATCAATGAGACAGTAGAAGCAATTACAATAAAAGTATCTGACATTAATAATAAAGTAATAGTTGTTTTATCTATTTCGTACTAAACGAAATTTTGAATATTTTTATCACAACTGTTTTGTCAATTTAACGATCCTTTAGATATTTGCAATTTTATGTAAATGTCGTAAATTCGGTTTGCGGAAATGTGTAAAGTATAAACATTCGGGACATGCAAATTATAGTAGACACGTAGAAAACTAAGTTAATTTTTTATTTATTTTTGCTGAAGGAATTGTATATTCACTATGTTGTTAATGTCTACTAAAGAAATGTAAACTTTTAAAAATTGCATTAACATTATTTTCTTAAAAAACAATCAAAACTTAGTTATGTTTATATTTAGAAATATTTGTTTACATTATATTATATGTGATTTGATGCGAAGTGATTTATAACATGCGACTATCTACAAAAACAACAAAACTTTTTGTTTGCATTGCATAAATTTTGAACGCTTTCTATTTTTATCTTTTTATATCACATCGAAAGTTAATAACAATTTGTTTTCAATCAAATCTGTCAATATGATAGTTAAACGCATTAATGAAGATAGACATTCTTTGAAGTAGGAGTGCAATAAATCATGCGAGAATGACAAATGTTACTGCTTTACTTATGTACAATACTTTTCTACGCTCACAAACAAAACAAACATGTAACATTTTAATAAACTGCGCTTATCAATACAATTAATTTGATCTTTTGATTAGTTTTTAAAAGTAATAAAAAATTAGACATTCACTGGGATTTAGAAGCAATCTTGCACTTCTTGCAAATGTTTGCATTTTAGTTGCTACTGTGCGTTTCGTTTACATCAATAAAAACGAAGAATAATACAAAATGATACATCTGTGTAAAAAGCTTACTTTCAGTGTTTAAATTTTAAATTATCAATTATGATCTCAACGGTACTATTACACAAGAAAAAAGTGCAGTCTTGCCAACTACCCCTCAAAAAGTTTATTCGCTTTAGAAAATTGATTAACCCTATCAAAATGTTTACGACCTCCATGGCACGATCAATTCTTTACGAATGCTCGTCTCTAGAACTCGGTTGAATACAGAAATAAATTGACAACCTAGTAGTCCTGTCACTTATTCGTGAAAAATTATTCACTTCAGTGTTAGTTTCAAAATCAAAATCACCAGTCATAACTCACTTAATTACAAGCGATTTTAAGCATAATCAGCATGTGCAACCGTGTCATTTTCCAGGAAAAACTCTTTTTAAAAATTGTTTATGTCAAAATACTCAATCAAAATAAGCATAACAACATTAAATAGCTGGAAGTACTAAAAACTACAAAATAACAATAAAGTTAACCGAATTCTGGTTCACGGAGAACTATGCAGGCTCTGCTCATACTACATAATTCTCCGGAATTTACACTGTACACATGTGACCACCTAACCATGTACAATCAATTCATCAATTCACCATCGTGGATACTTCTGTCGTGAGGCAGTTTCACTCATGGTCGTTTCTTTCATCTTCATTTTTTACTTCTCTCTATCCATTGCTAACCTCTTCATTTTTGTATAACTTTCTTCTTTCTTGATGTTATCAGGGTCTAGAATCTTTTTCTTCCTCTTCCTCTTCTTCAAATTCTATCATAATAAACATTTTCTCTTATTATATGCCCAATCCAATTTATTTTCAACTTTTCTTAAGATGTTTATCCTTCTCTTATTTTTCTTTACATTTTGTTATTCATTACTCTCTTTTTCCATGTTATCCATTCCATTTTTTCAAAGCATCGAACTATGCATCATCCACTTTCCCTCTATTGTCGTTGTTTCTGCCCCACGCAGTACAATACTGCAAATACAACACTTAGCCAGTCTCTTCCTTAAGTTCTTATCCATGTAACATCCTTTTTTTTCTAATAAAATGCATTTTCTGCTGCAGCTGTCTTTATTATATTACTATACTTATGTTGACTAGAGGTTCTCTGTTATTATGGTTCCTAAATATTTCAACTCTTCAACTTGTTCGATTTCTTCTTCTTTGATACTGATGTTTTCTTTTTTCTTTATATGACCATACATTTTGTTTTTTATGTTAATTTTTATTCCAAATTCTCACATGCTGCATTAAGAGCTTGTATAATTTCCAATATTTCTCTTATGCTCCCTACTAGTAGTACTATGTCATCTGTGATTCTTATCATTGAATCTTTATTCCACCCTTTGCTTCCATTTATTGCCATTTTTATTATCTCATCAAGATACAAGTTGAACAGTGTAGCTGAAAGACTACGCTCTTGCCTCCTCTTACTCTATTTTCTCTGATATTTTATTCCTGCTCTTACTATTATTCTTTGATTAATGTTTATGCTTTTTATTAATCTTCGTTCTTTCCAATTTACACCTACTTCTTTTAAAATCCTTATCAATATATTCAATCGTACTCTACCAAAAGCCTTTTCTAAAACAATAAATATCAACACACGTTTTTGTTCTTTTCAATATATCTCTCATCTACCGTTCTTAACAATTCAATAGTATCCTTGTATCCACTTCTTTTCTGATACCATACCGTTCTTCTTGAATGCTAGAACAAGTTTTTAGTGCAACCTTCTATTTATCATCCTTAACAGTATTTTCTTTTCCTTTATAGGTATCCTTATTGTTTCTAGAAACTCCTTAGACCAGTTTCCTGAATTGTAGATGTCATTACATAGAGTTATTATTTCTTGATTAATTAAAGATTTATATGTGCATTAATGCGGTTGATGCATAGAGTTTTCGTTATATCTGAGTTTTCGGTTTTCGGTAAATCTGACTTCACACAAGGTGCGCGTTTGTTTGTTGGTGCGCTGTTAAGACGGTGTATTCGTAGTGTTCCGACTGTTATAGCATTTTGTTATTATTTTTATTGTTTTAGAACCGATAAGATTATTAATCTTTCAAAACTACTGTCCATTTCTCTCAGTAGTACATTGTTTTAACACCTTGAAAATAGGAGTCTCACCCATAATTTTTGTTTTCTGCTTCTTCTTTTTCGACACCAAGGAATTAATCCAGGAAAAAAGCTTTCAGCTGCAGCACTATGACATCATCCATGCTACAAATCGTTCGGTTCGTTCGGAGTAAAATGTTTGCAGATGTCCAGCGGTGTTGTTTGGCTGCCCATAATTGTAAGCAACAAAATATTCGTAATAAGTTTTTGATGGTACCCGGTGTTAAGAGTAAACCGAACGGTGGTAGAGTTGCTCAGGTAATTCTTTTCTTTCTATTGATTTATTAGCTTATTCTATTGAATTCACCAGTGATACTGTCTATGTGGCCAAACAACGCTATGCTAGAATAATTTTTATTTCTGCAGTTACTAGCATTTCAATGAAAAATGTGCAAATTGCTTCTTATTTGAATTTTTTTGTAAATATACAGCCTCTCCGTGTAGTACCTTTGACCTTTAATATTCCCTTAAAAGTTGATTTTTTCAAAACAGCTTTGACCATTCTTCTAGGTTCTTCCAGTGACTACATTTTAAAAATATTTTCAATTTTACCGGGTGTCCTACTTTCATTGCCCACTTGTCCAACTTTATGATTTTAAATGGAACATATATTTTTATTATTTATTAATGACTTTATGTATACAGAGTCTTACTCAATTTTAAACATTTGATTGGGCCAATATCGGCCTTCAGATATTTCACTTTTGTAGGTTATTATTTGAAATATTAAATTCAAATTTAATTCATACTTACGGCGATAACGACCCTAACTGTTCATTATTTAAAAGTTGACGTCGGTTATACAAGGTATGAGAAACTTTGTAATCAAAATGATAAACAACTTTATAAAATAAAATAAAACACCCTGTGTATTTTTTTGCCAAATCAATGCAGAATTAAATTCTATACAATTTTGCTATACATAAAATTCACTGTTAGCCGTGAAACTCGTTTTTATCAAAAATTAACACCTATAATTGCACAGAGGTTTGTATTTTGCCGAGTAAATTTGGGTTGTTTAATGAAAAGTTGTCTAATTTGATGAGAAACACTGTCAATTATTAAAACACGACCCGAATGGCATATGAGAGTGTTAATTTTTGACCTAACCCGAAGGAACTACAACTATATCTCAGCTGAAATTCAAAAAGCTACAATTGAGAAAATACTTGGGAGACATGTTTGTACAATTTAACATCGTTATCGTTATCAGCAGCAGATAATCATATCTTTGGAGTACGACAAATAGCAGATAACGTTGAAACTTTGAAGACCCCTGTAAATAAGGTGTTAGGAAAAAACAAACTCCATCCTTACCGCATAGGTACAACACCATAGCAATATCTGACAAAAACAGATTTTGAATGCTGACACGTTTACTAGAATTCTTCTCGTATTTGAAACAGTTTATTCGCATATTCCTTTTGGCTTTTCAAAATAAGCTGCCCAAAGATTTTGTTCTAATTTTGATGATCTATTTAATAATTTCAAGTTGTCAATAAAAATGTTTTGATGAAACGTGTATTTTTGATTTAAATAAAACAGTTTTGGCTAACGGTTGTGTTTTGGTAGACAGAATTTAATAGCAAAGTTGTAGAGAATTTAATTCTACAGCGATTTGAAAGAAAATGTACAAGGTTTTCCATTTGATTTTATCAAGTTATTCATCATTTTCGATAACAGAGTTTGGCATTTTTTCTCAAACCCTGTATAACCCATGTCAAGCTTTAAACCATATAAAGTTAAGATTGTTACAGCCCTAAGTGTGACTAAAATTTGAGTTTGATATGTACAATAGTAACCTGAAAAACCTAAAATATCTGAAAGCCGATATTTACCCAAGCAGTGTTTAAAAAATCGATCTCAAAAAATATCACTTTTGGAGTAAGACAAGTGGTGCATAAAAGTGAGGCACACTGTATAATTAAAAATATTTTTACATTGTAGCCACTGAGGAACCTAGAAGAATGGTTAAAACTCATTTTGAATAAATCTACTTTTTAAAGGCAATATCAGGTCCGTGTGCTACACCGACTTAGTAGACATCCGCAAAATCATATCAGCGGCCCTCTAAGGGTTTTTGTAGGATTGTTTTAGTCAAACGGCCAAAGGAAACTAGAACACATGTAAAATTGACGGCTCTGAGTTTTTTATAAATTATCGATGTGGCGATGGCCCACAGTATGAAAATTTTTGCAGTCACACACATTTGGGTATTTTTCTATGAACAATGTCGAAAACAACAATTAACAAAAATTAAAGAAGTTATTAATAATTTACAAAATCACTACCTCCGGTGTATAAAGATTTAATTTTAGGTATTTTTTTAAGATTAGTAAAATCTGGTAATTGTTGGTTATGCTTGTTTTGACAGATTGCTTTAGCAAATTTGTTTTTTAACTTAAGAGCAAAGCTAGTGGTGAGGTTAGTAATTTTTTTAGAAGACAATTTTTGGGATATGCTGTTTCACAGAACTTGGTGCAAAACAACGGTAGCCATTTAAGTCTAAAATTGTTTCAAATTTGTTTCGACAATGTATACAAAAATTGGTTAATGCATAGTACTAGCAAGGAGGCCAATTCTTGAGATACTAATAGTGTAGTTGGGAACAAAAGGAAACTAGGAAAACAATGCAATCAACGTATTTAAGTTGAAGTAACATTTCAAAAGAAGCAAAAGTACCTTTTGTAGATACCCATGGAAGAGTAGGTGACCAAGTTGTGAAATGACTATTGAAGGGCGTGCAAAGTATGTGTAAGATTTTCAAATCTCCCCAGAATGATTTTTAGAACTAAAACTATTGACTAAACCCATCCACAGGTTTCAACACCGTTACACATAAGTACTTTATGATTATCAGTTTGTGATGTAGTACAGGGTCTCATCAGTTAGCAATTAAATGAACAAAATTAACGATAAACGACGAACAACACACAATTACAACTAGAGACAATAAATAAAACAGAACGATGAAATAACTGACAAATGATGACATTAGCATAAATTAATTCACTATCAATTTAAGCGGCAAATTAGCTTTTTTAGCCTAGTATAAAACTATATATGTACATATTGACTATGTATAATTCCATAACTTGCTTTGTGACGTTAATTTATTCACTAATATTTTTTAAATTTTAGTTTGGTGACTTTCAAATTTTTATCATCATATTTAAATTAATCTATTTTATTGTTTTGCTAATGTAAATATTTATCAACAGTATAACTATAAGAACCATGACTCGTTTACGGCTGGTATGGCTGGCCAAACCGTAACTAAAAATGTGGCGTACCAAGTAAAGGGTTAGAAGAACAATTGTTTAGAAACAACTGAAAGAAGTAATTCAATAAGTAAACCTGATGTTCGGAAAAGTCTCTGAAGTGATCTCTAAATACAGTAATGACTTTGATAAACTTGTTGATGAAAACCCTAATATAATGAGACAAATTAAGGAAGAGGATTTATTCAGAAGAAAATTCTTGAATTTAAAAAGTCTTTAAAACCTCTATGGCGTTTATTCAGGCAGCGTTTCGTGCAACAGAATGTGCACTTCTTCAGGCCTTTAAAACAAAAAAAGTACAAAACGTTGCCAAAAGAACGACATAGTGGTTTTGGTGCCTCTCCTCATCGAAGAACAAATCATTTAAAGAAAACTTATATGAGGAAATATTTACCTTTCATGAAAAAGGAAAGTTAATGTACAAGGTGGAAGGAATTAGCTAGTTTTTCTAGAGCATCCGTTTCTTTACTCCTCAAGAAGGCTCACTTTAATCATTTAAACATAAAGAGAGTACTAATATTTAATATAAATCAAGTAGCTGGGTCACGGTAAATGTATGAGGAAAGTAGCAAAGCAGGTTTTAAGACACAGTAACAAAGTAATTCTACATACAGTAGAAAACTCAAAAAGATAAGATATAGTAGATGGTTAAACGAAAAGTCAAAGATTAAAAAATAACAGCAGGTTAATAATTAAAACAATAAAGGAAGACATAAAGATAACAGAAAATCTAAAAATTTACAAACCCGGAGGAAATAGGAATTCAGCTAAACAAAATTAGAGGCGACACAGAATTAAATATAAATGGCACAAGAAAAAAAAGACCAATAATAAAACAAACAGAAAAGGAAGAAGAAAGGTTAATGATAGACCCAAAAGAAAGTGGTGGCACTATGTTTACTAAGGATTTAGAACCTACAGTTAAGCTAAGTGTATTAAAGAATCTATACAAAATGAACTAAGGTAGCAAATGAAAAAAAAATATCATTAGGGAAACAAATTCACCGTTGCAAGATGGTTTAAATGTTTAGAGTTTGGTCATTATCAGACCGAAAAGATGCGTGTTACAAATGTAGAAAAAGGGCCACGCAGAGGGGTTTGTAGAGCGGAGTCAAAATACGTAGTATTAGAGTAGTATAAGCAGCTGATCAAACACATAGTATGGTAGCTATGGTAAAGGCAAAAGGGGGTATAGTGGTGTTCTCTAAACCCAATAAAAAAAGAATTATAGATGGAAATTGGATTAGCAATAAAAATCAAAGAGTTGCATTGATGTAACTACAGCATCAAAATATGTTATACAGAGAATACAAAATTGGAAAGTTAGTAGGAGGAATCGTTAGCGATCATCGTCATATAATTTTTGACGTCAAAGTATGTGAAAAGTTAAAAAATAATTAAATATGAGTTTGAGAAACATTTTATACACTTGCTGATAAAGGTGGCTTGCTAAGAAATCAACTAAATCGGGAAATAAAAGAAACAGTCGTACTAATGGCATGACGACATTGAAGAATATAGATTAGCATGTTTTAAAACGAAAAAAGATTGCAAGAAACGCAACAAAAATTACTAAGAAGATAGATTATAAAACAAATGAAAATGCTGAAGAAACCCATAATAAAATCTGAAAAAAAGTGTGCAAAAAGTAGAAAATGATACGTGGGAGTTAGGGTATAAGACAGTAATCAGGAAATTGATTAAATTAGAGCTAACGGTAGAAAAAAAAATTGTAAATTGTTCGTATTTATTTATTTAATCGTATGGTACATTTAAATATTGAATTGTGATGTAAGTGTTATGTATGGAGTCCCAGAAGATCAGTATAAACCTGTACAGTGTGGTGACGAAACCAATGTGCAATAGTGGATTGGTTCGTCTTGCCAAAGCATTTACTTCAGGTTTAGGAAAACTACTAAAACCTAAACATGCCAACCCTTACCCTAGTATTCACATGTAATAATATTAATTAAGTGTGTAATGTAATTGTGTTTTATAAAATTGTGTTGTACATTTTTCCTAATTATCCGGGAGGGTCTTGATGACCAGGTCGGAAACCAAAGTGGTGATTCTCAGGAACAACATGTTTTCTTGTTGATTATGGAGTACTGTAAGGTAGTAATCACCTTCACACACACACACACACACACACACACACACACACACACACACACACACACACACACACACACACACACACACACACACACACACACACAAAAACTCTAAAGAAAGAAAATTGACGTACGTTTTGACGTAGAAGTTATTCGTATAAGGAGTAGAGAAGAAGAAACTAATAGAGAAATGAGCAGAAACACTGTAGAAGAAGTAACACAAGCAGTAACGAGTAACATTTAAAAGAAAAGCTTCAGGCTTGGATAATAGGAAATTGATTAAAACTTCAATTAGAGCTAACGGTAGAAAAAGAAAAAAATTATAAAATGTCGTAGAAGGAGTAGAGAAAGAAAAAACTAATACATAAATGGGGATAAAACTACGTGAGTTTACTGTAGAAGAAGTAACACAAGCAGTAACGAGTAACATTTAAAACAAGCAAAAACTTTAGGTCAGGATAATGTAACACACGATATTATTAAAATGGTAGTAAAAACTATACAAACACAAATTTTAAACTAAGAAATGCCAACAGTTAACTGTAACGACTGTGAATGTTTAAAGTGCATAATCGTTATCTGGAGCGATAACTTTAAATGATTAAACACGCTTGTCGATAACAAGCCAGTATTTTTGTACAGTAGCATACGCAACGAAGAAGAACACCTTATGCAATTTTTAATAAAATTATAAAAACAAATATTACGGAAATTTGGAAAAACGACAAAGGTCTTTCTTATACCAAATTGGGTAAATAGAGTAAAGACGTGTCTGCATATAGACGAATATGTTTATTGGATAATTTAGAAAAACTAGAAAGATTAATCCGAGAAAAATTGGACGAGGCTGTGGAAAAGAGTGGCGGTCTGTGTCCTAATCAATTTGGTTTCCAAAAATGAAGGAGGCAGAGACGCTCTGGCCAGGGTTATAATAGTTTTTAGTAATAACCTTGGACATAGAAAATGCCTTTAACACGGATTCGTGGGATCTTATCAAATTAGTGGTAAGTAGGTAAACAATCCCAGGACACGAATAATAATACTTTGTTACGACAGAAGTTTCACTGGGTGGAAGTCGGCGATCTAGGAAATCTCGCCGATATACCCACGCACAAGAATATTATTCAGAACTTGAGCGGAGCGGTTATAGAATGCTTACTATTTCTTAGCAATGGCATTTCGCGATATACCGCACAATCGAAAATCGACGAATTTACTTTAGGCAAACTTTGACTACTCCTGGCTGCGCGTGGGTACAGCAGAACGCTACTTTACACAAAATTATCGCTCAGTGAAATTTCTGTATGAACGTAGTGAATATATTTATTATTCTGTGCCGGAATACCTAAAAACATTTTAAGTAGTTACTTAAGTAACAAAAATAATTGTCCTAAGACCAGATTTGTGGAATCTGCTATATGACGATGCCACAACGCGGAGACAGTGACGTATGCAGACGATCTTGCTTCAGTATTTACTGTTGATAATGATAGGAAGATGGTTAATACAAGGAATAGGCTTTAGAAATAATTTCCGGAATGGATGAAAAATAATAAATTAAAGTAAGCTCTACATAAAACGGAGGCAGTTGTTATGAAGTAAAAGACAATTAGTTGAAATTAACATAGAAAGTCACTGAATAGTTTCAAAAATAGCGGTTAAATATCTTAGAGTTTTGATAGATTATAACGACAGTTTTGGACTACGTAACGTGAAGAGCTTTAAGTCGTCGTCTCGTGCCAAATATGGAGGAACCAAAGTGGGAAAGTAGACTTATATTGGGAAATATAACAAAATCAATTATACTGTATAGAACTCGAATTTGGTAAAATTTGGTTCAAAACTTACAAAAAATTATTATTGAAACAACAACGTTTAACATTACTAAGAGTGGCAACGGCATGCAGTTATTGATGTGGTACGTAGAGGTAGCAATACTATTATTTGTGTACTTGTTAATAAAAGCAATTTGAATTTTCTTGTAGATTTTTAACTATCAGCCAAATCACCGTCTGCTGCGATTTTTGTTTCTTAACATACTTTTTAATTTCTAGGCTTACTAATGAATTCATTTATTTAAGTACCACACCATCAAATAGACAATTAAATTTTCTTTCAATCAAAGTAGCACAAGCCACCTCCCGATTACAAAAAATTGAGGTGGTTGCTACCCCTACGAAGCAGTTCACGACAGGGTTGACATAATCAAGTTAAAAAATTGACATATTGTGGAGTTCTGTGGTAAACGTTTGTTTCTTTCTAGTCACTCTATTGGAGAAGGGGGCACCTTTTAACAGGGGCACATTTGAACAGATATCAATATTACTTTATCTGTATGGCTTGGCAGAAAAAATTGGTTTTAGCAACAACGTCTAATATGTGTTTAATGCATATTCACCGATTCTATGATTAGTTGAATGTTTACTTCGGAGTAAGACGAACGTGCCGCTTTAGGTCAACATATTATAATATTTCACCGGTTTAATATCGTGATTTATTACTAAAATATACATAAATTTAGTACTGTTTTCGTTTTGTGGCTTAGTGAGCACTTAATACTTGACATCTATTTTCATTCCCACTTGGTAAGTTCATTACTTTTTTTTTTATTTTTAGTTTAAGCGGGAACGGCCAAACAAGGGGCACCTGTAAACACTAAAGTTGGGGTACTTTTGAACGTCGTTCAAGGTGCCCCAACTTACTATTTTAACTAATATTATCATATTTCATACTGTAGTTAAACAAAAAAAATCTGTTCTTAGCTATATACAAGAAACATATAAACATGTGTCTTTGTTTGTTTCAGAATTTTAATAATGGTTAGAACTTATTTGAAAAAACGGACTAAACCAGAATTTGTGAAGATGACATGAACAGGGCAATTGAGTCCGTTAAAAAAGAGACTCTTATTGAAAAGGCTGCAATAATTCATGGAGTAACCCACACTGCACTTTTTATAGATTAAAAAAATTCGTGATTGTGATGCCCTTCCATGTCCCATTGAAAATTTTTCTAGCAAACACACATTTCGTTAAGTTTTTACAAATGAGCAAGAACTTCTTCTAGTTGCGTATGTTTAAAATGTTCTCGAATGAATTATGGTTTGACCTACAAATTACATGCTCATATGCGCTTAAGTTAAGGACAAAACTTTCCCGTTACGTGAGGAGAAACACAGTTAGCAAGGCTAGACTGGGTAAAGAGATTTATGAATAATAATTTCTCCTTACGTAAGCCTGAAAACACAAGTCTTTCGAGAGAAACGAGTTTTAACAAAACTAACATAACGGATTTTTATGAAAATTATAGCAGAGCTTTGAGCAAACAAAATTCAGACCAAGTAAGGTTTTTAATCTTGACGAGACAGGTGTCATGACTGTCGTACAGGCTCCTAATGTGATTGCGGAAAGAGGGATAAAGCAAGTTGGACAGGCTGTTTCAGGGGAACGGGGAAACCTTGTTACTATGGTAGGAATTGTTAATGCACCCGGAAATACTGTGCCACTATTTTTCATTTTTCCTTGTGCTCGATTTCATGAAACCTTTATGATTGGTGTCCCACCAAGTAGTTTAGGTTTGGTAAACAACCCCAATAGTGGATGGATGACGGTTACACTTTTTTTAAAAACTCTGGAACACTTAGTTGCTCACAAAATGTTGCAAAGATGATCCTATTTTACTTCTTCTAGACAATCATGAGAGTCACTGTTCGTTGGAAGCTATTATATTTGCAAAAGAAAACGGAATTATAATGGTTACCTTTCTACCTCACTGCTCACATCGCCTTCAACCTTTAGATGTTTCAGTTATGGGTCCATTCAAGGCAAAATACAAAGTAGCTCAGAACGGCTGGATGCTTTCACATCCCGGTAAAACAATTACTATTCATAATGTTACCGAACTGGCAGGAAAAGCTTCCCAGAATTCTTTTACATTAAAAATATAGTTGTTGGTTTTAAAAAACCAGGTATATTCCCGTTTGATAGAAATGCGTTTTCCGATGATGACTTTGATGCAGCAACTGTAACTGACAGGCCACATGTAGTCAATTCTTCGGTGCTAGCTGAGAGTTGCAACCGGAACCGTCATCTTTGCTAACAGAACCACGTCCCTCAATGTCAAGCGCTTCTTGTAGTGTAATGTCACTTGACGCAGTAAATCATGTTGTGTCCTAATTCGTCATTAGTGTTCGGTTGAGTCTGTGCGACCTTTTTCCAGGCATCACCAAAAAAGTGAAAAGGGTCGTGAGAGGAAAGAGGTAGATCAAAAATTCTTTCAGAGACACCTGAAAGGCGCTAGAACAGGAGGTGATAGAAAAAATGAAAAAGAAAACAAGTTACAAAAAAAGTATTTGCGAATGAAACAGTGGCAAAAATAACCACATGGGAACAGGTTGTAGTTAAAGAAAAAGAAAGCAGTCTTTAAGAAAACCCAGGATGCAAAAACTACGTCTAGTGACAGTGACCACTTCGCAATTCATGATGATTCGGATGGACATTATCTGAAGAATCTGAGGGTGATGAATTTAGCTATGAAATAGACAATAAACATTTGTTCGTAGATGACTATATCGTAGTTAAATTTGGCACAAAAAAAGTAATTCATTATGTTGGACAAATTAAAGAAAACACAGTGGTGATTTACAGGTTCAATTTTAAGAAACAAAGGACAATATTTTTATTTTCCTACTATGAGGCATTTCAACCGTTGAATACGACGATGTAGTTTACAAATTGCCAGTCAAAGTTCAAAGTTAATTACTCTCAATTTAGTTTTAGATTCTGTTTTTCAATTATGGAATAAGTCGGCAATTTTGCTTGAATTTAATGCTTTATTTATTTTATATTGTTTTTCTTAATTGACTTAATTTTGGTAATATAACTAATTATATATGAAAATTAATTTTCAAATGTACTAACTGGTGTTCAACTGTGCCCCACCAGTCAAGTATCTTTTTTTGTTTATCCTGGATATGCTAGTAAAATCATTAAATAAAATAACTGTCTAAACAACCTTCATCCAAAAATTTGATTTTTATTTGCTATGTTATCAACTTAAAGTTACCATGAAAAAATCGTTCAAAAGTGCTCCCTCTCCTACTCAATTTGTATTGTTTAGCTTAGGAAATACAGTACTATTAGTGTATAAAAGTTACTGTGAGATTGGAATGAATGAATGAATTTTGTGTAAACGTACGTTAAAGGAAGAATGTCAGATTATGTGTAATGACATTGTGGCAAATGGTACGAGGGAGGTTTTTCGGTCGGTAGAAGTCAGGAACAGCCAGCAGTCCATGAGGACATGAGGTTAGGTTAGATTAGGTTGTCAGACAACGTAGCACTTTATTTAATACCTAACCTCAAATCATACTACGTTTGTGTCAGACTGGATTAATTCTAGAACCATATGTTTTGAAAATACACCCAATAATGAACTAGTTATTAGAATGTGTACCAAAAAAATAAATAAAAGACTGTCCTTTAGTACCGGCTCGATACTTGAACAATACTAATAGTTTATATACTATTTTTTCACTACTAGCTACTAAACTTAATTGGAGTAATATTTAATTTTTGAATTTTTTGTAAAACTATGAAAAATATGTTAGTCTTGGTTTGAATGAAGTCACTATTAATTTGTTTATATCAGACATTTTGAAAGAAGTGTAATTTCAAATTTGCAATTTACTATTTTTCATTTTACGAGATATTTTATCATGTCTAATTGATAAAAGTGAAGAGTGTACTCCTCCAGAATTGCATGAAGCTGCAAAACAAGTATACAATAAATTGCTTCAGAAAAATCAAAACATTTATATTTAAAAGTATACAAGGATTTCCAAGGATTAGTGTCACACAAAAAATGTTACTAGTAACAGAAAACGTGCTGTTGGTATATTTTCAGGAGCACGCAAATGTAAAAAAGGCATCTACTTTATGGTCAACATTTTCAATGTTAAAATCTACCCTTGCAATTCGAGAATATTGATTGCGGAAAGTATCCAAAACTTATATCTTTTTAAAAGGCAAACAGATCATACAAAGCAAAAAAGGCACCTGTTTTCAGAGAACAAATTATAAAATTCTTGACTGAAGCACCTGATGACTTTTTCTTTCTACAAAGGTAAATGTAGTAAATTTTTGTATAAATTTACAGAATAATCTAGTTTTCTATAGGCAATTCTGGTCGTTGGAATAGCAGGGGCTTGTAGAACAGATGAACTTGTGAAAATGATGTTCAGAGATGTTGATGTACGAGGAAATGATCTTGTCGTAGTAACCATTCCAAATAGTAAAAATGACACTAGCCGGAACTTTGTCATAACTGATCCACTGTGGCTTAAAGTAGTGTTAAAATATGCAGGCACTCGACCAGCTTCAGATATGCAAAGATTTTTATAAGATTTCATGGTGGTAAACCAACCAAGCAAAATATAGGTCATAATACTATCAGTAATGTGCCAAAAGTAGTTGGCAAATATCTAAAATTAGAAGATGCAGATTGTTATTCTGGTCATTCCTTAAGACGTACCTCTGCGACCATGTTAGTAGAAAGCGGTGGCGATATCTTATCGTTGAAACGCCTAGGAGGCTGGAAAAACTCTACGGTAGCAGAGGGATATGTTGAACAATCTCTTACTGACAAGAAACGGATTGCGTCAATGCTACAAGGAACCTTCGTTTCAAATCCTATTCAGTCTTCTTCGTACATTAGTGCCACTACGTCTAATTCTGCATCAACATCAACAGCAGTTGAAAGTGTCGTTGAAAGTGCAACACTGCACCTTCAATGCAAAATGTAGCTAATACTTCTTCGATCACTAGTTCTTCGGGAATTAATGTGACCTATAATAATTGTTCGATAAACTATTATTATAAATAGATAGTAATGCCATTGTTTCTAACTTACCTAATGTGTTTGAACTTTTCTAACGTTATTTGTATTCATAAATTAAAATTATTGTTTAATTGTTTGAATTTTGTGTAGCTTGAAGTTGTGAGGTTATGTTTATCAACTAACTGAGAACGCAGAGTCGGCTTTGGATCTACCAAATTTGTTTTATTATTGACCTAGGTTAATAAAATTTTTTATTGAATCTCAGCTTCAAAAGTTCAACTTCACAACCTGCATTAAGGTTAATATGACTGTGTTTGATAGCTAGTAGTGAAAAAAAATGTTTACTTTCTTAAATGCGTTGCTTAACAAATACTGTTAGTTATATTTACCTAAAAATATTCTTAAATTAAGTTAACACGAACTTCATCCACAAACAATGAATTGAGTTGCGAACTAATTTCACACATATAATTTTACTATACCTAGGTTTATATGAACTTTTTTCTTATTTTTGAGTCTAGAATCACTACGCGAAATTTATACATGGAGTTACTGGAATCAAAGGCTTCACAACATTCTTCCAATGTTTTAAAATTTTATTCAGTATTCTGTTCTTAAAAGTTAATCGATGTGGGAAGTTACATAATAAAAAGCTTAACTTTTCCATAGTTACAAATCTAATGAAAGCCAACTGAATTTATTTCTTATTGTTGAAATTGGGATGGATCAGAAACATTTAACCGGATTTAGTAAGTAGTTTGAGAAAACTTGTATTAACGTACATTGTTGCGGTATTAACATGAGGGTTGTATAATACCCTTTAACATGATTTTGTTTTTCTCTATAGTAACATTTATGTCCAAGTACGTCAATCAACCCTTAAGCTATTTCAACTTGAATTTTAAACGTTAATCTGATATCAAGTTTCATTAAGATAAACAAACTTTGTGTAATTTAATAACATTGCTTTAAAACGCCTCTGATATTAAAATTGATGAAAGAGCAGCAAAAACAATATATACTTAAATGCGTTATCAAAAAAAATTTTGTATGCAATGTATCCGGTGCTTGTCCGAGCTAAAGGATATCCAAAAGTAAATCTCTTAAAAACAGTTTCATTTTTACGCTACACGGTTCGGCGAGCTTTGCAAGCTTGAGTCAAAAATACATTTCCAATATTCGTTTTAACGTTAGTTTCTATTTTATAAATCGATTTAAATGTTCGCATTTAGAAAGTTCTTTGCAATTACTTAAAATCTTCATTACCGCAAATGTCAATATAGTAATTGCTTAAGTTTAAGTTGTGTACACAATTATAAAAGTACACAAAGATTTTCAATTAAAATAAAACAAATTGGAAAATCAATTCGTAATTTGAATAAATTAGTATTCATTTGTAAATATTCTCTCATAAAAAAAACAACAATGTATAAGCAATTATATCAGCTGTTAGACATTATTCAAATAAGAGTTGTTTTGATTTTTCTATAGTTACATTCTGTAGCTATCCAATTAAATATTTTTTTCTTTCTTAAGCATATGATAACATGGATAACAAATTAATAAAGTCTAAACTCATTTAAAGCAAACAGCTTAAGCGGTCCAATGGCTTAGAAAGAATAAATACGAAATTAACTAAGAGCGGTCCCTAGGGACAGTCACCACCCAATATGTGTCAGTTCGTTTGTTTAACTGACGTATAGATGGCGCCGTCAATATCATCATTAATAATAAAATTAAATACGCCCTTATTCTGTACATTATCGTGTCAAGTATGGTCTAAAGTAAATTTTTTAAAATCAATTTATCGGATTTTATGCTTAGCTTATTTCAGTTCAGTTCAGAAGGCTAAAAAAAATGTTTTATTTATTTAGTTTTCCTTAGCATATTTTTTTTGTCAATTTCTAACGCTGATAGCACTTTTTCATTACATGTTGGGCAATATAAATTTTAATCTTTTCAAATTTGTTGTTTTCCAAGTCAAAAACCAATTATACGGAAATATCCATATTAATGACCCTCCTAATAGCGACCACCTCTCGATAACAATCACGGCCACTTATTTGTAAACTTTCTTAGAAAAATACATGTAATTCTACCTCCCATTTCCGGCAATTCTTAAGTAAGGTCAGTAGTAGACGACAGGTTAACGTTCAAGTTGTGCATAATATATAATTGTTTCATTGTGTGAAGTTTAAGTATTTACCGGTATTTAAGAAGAATTACAGAGAAAATGCAATTAAAAGTCTCATTAAGCTCACCCCAAAAATCGTATTTTACGTACATAGCTTGAGTTAGTATGTTCAACAGTGCAAATGTTACATATAGACGTACAGAAAAATTACAATGTCGCTAAAAAGAAAACGTTTGTCTCTTAAACAAAAAATTGATATAATTGTGGAAAGTGAAAAGTTCAATACCAGACCGGACTTTTTTACCTTGCGATGTCAAACAAAACGTTGTTTTAAAAAACCATAAATGTAAAGGTCCAAAAAAGCTACACAACAAAGACTGACAATTTTATTTTGTACAATTATGGAAGGTGATAATGAAAATCTGTTAATCATTGGAAAAAGTAAACATCCAAGATGCTTTAAAGGCTCCCATATCAACACATTGCCCTTAGAATGAGTATCTAATAAAAAAGCTTGGATGACGGTAGAGATTATGACTTCCTGGCTAAAAAAATTGATGAAAAAATGAAAAAGAAAATAGAAACGTCTTATTATTTTTGGATAATGCTACGTTTCATCCCAAAGTGACTCTTGAACATTGTTTTTCTACCCCCAAACACCACTGGATCTAGGAATTATCCAAAATTTTAAGATGGCCTACAGGAAGTTTTTAATCAAAAGGCTGATAATATTCACAAATACGGAACCTCCTTTTGAAGATGCGGAAAAAAGTATCAATTTAATCAGCGCTTTAGTTTTGATATCAGTAGCCAAGAGAAACGTTTCGCCTATTACAATTGCTAGATGTTTTGCAAAAGCAGGATTCTCGGAAAAGGTCCTGCAAAGAAGATTTCGATGCATCTATTGATTGTGATATTTTGACCAAAAACCCCAATTTAAGTATTCAAGATATAATCAGTGAATTAGACTATAGTGAAGGCTGTGATTCGAACAATGAAAGTGGTGCAGAAGAATCCGAAGTTTTTACGTCAAACATTAAAGATATTGGTGAAGTGTATGAAAAACTAAGAGATGTGCAAAGTTTTCTATTTTCTAATGATAAGAGTAAGCTAGCGGTAGAAGTACTTCAAATTTTATCAAAATGTGAATCTTCTGTTTTACAAACTAAACTTAAAAATGTAAAACAAACCTCAATACAAAAATATTTCACAAAAATGTAATTTAATGGTATGTATATGTATGTAATTAATTATTGTAGTAGGTATAATTAGCAATTAGAAAATAGGATCATATTATGTAAATGTATGTATTATGTATTCAATATGTATAACTCTTCCATTATTATATCGTCTAATTATTTAACATTGCACCAACATATTTATAGTTATTTTCTAATGCAGATATATAGTACCCTATAGCGAACCGTATTATGTTCCATAATTAAAAGATTTTAATAAACAACGACCACCTCCATATACCGGTCAGTTTTGCAGCAAATTTTAGTGACCGCTATTTAGAGGTTTTACTGTATAATAATTTTATTATTCAACCTAAATGACTTAAATAATCTTGTAGCAGCACCTCCATACAACTGTATTTTTTACATTTATTAAAATAATAATGCAATCGGACAATAAGTGACTTAATGCTGAACTCGTTGTATTCCCCTCCTTCGGCTATAGTCTGCCTGTATAACGAATTTAATGTAACATTATTTTTTCGATTACAATTATTGTATCTATTTTTGTCTCTTTCGCATTAATTATTATAATCCTAGCTTTTATAGAAAGTAATTTGGTGCAATTTTTTTTTAATACTAACGTCAGTAGTTTTCTATAAACATCGAGAAACCAAAATAGTAGAACAAAATGTAGGACATCAAACTGAATAACTGCATCCATCATCATCCATAATTTCAAAATAGTTTCTGAGACTTTTAAAAACAATATTTATGTCGGTCAAAAATGTTACCAATGAAAACCATAAAGTCAAAAATTATGAATTGAATATACTCGGTATTTTGCGATATACATATTTTTTGCATATTTATAGGACCTATAGTTTTATTTATATAAAAACATCAAAATTTATATACGTTCAGTATACATCAAAATATATTTACTCTGCACATATGTGGTTTTACATATAGTTTAGCGTGTATATGCTTTCGTACAACTTAAAAAGCTCATTTACTTGGGCAGATGTCATAAACACAATGTTTGGAAAACCTATCCTTGTAATAAGCAAATGTTCCTAAATAAGGAAAGTGAACAAACTTATTTAGTTACCCTGTCATATTTATAAACGTATATGTGGCTTTATTTCGTCGGGTTGCGTAATTAAATATTTGTAATAACGGAGTAATTGTTGGAGTCTAAAAAAGTACGTATTAATAGTAATTATTTGAAGTGTCCTTTTAACATTTTATACGTCCGTCCTGTGTTGATTAGTTATTGCAAAACCACGTATTGGAATTATGGCATAAATATGTAACTATTAATAACGCTTATACTTCACGAATTTTATGATGTATGGAATTTTACAAAACCAACGTGAAAATACTATCCATGCTTTGAGACATCACCTAATGAATATTAATGTACCTATCAAACTTTAATCCTCGCAAATGAAGTGAAATAGAAAACAAATTAGAACGTAAAACTTTATACGCATAATGGTTTTTGTGAGAAAATTCCTTACTTTATTGTAAAAAGTATATCAAACATAAATGTAAAAAACGATACTTGAAAATCCATCGTAAAAATCACTGAAACAAAAATGCGTCCTAAAGTATGGAATCGATAATAATGTTCGCAATCATAAAGTGATGATTGCAAAACGCAAAATTAACTTTCCTGTAACACTAAATGCATCCATTTGATTTCGTAAGGTACGCATTATTTGTCAAGCAGTTTTTACGATTTGGCAAAGCAATTTTACAAACAAAAACTATTTTAAACAAGATTTTGGTAAAGTAAGTAAATAAGTAAAAAAGACATTTTTAGAATTTTAGAATCTAATGGGCTTTTTATTACATCAAAAGCAGTTTAATAAAAAGGTATATTGTGAAACTATTTTTGATAAGTCCTAGACTAAAAAGAGGGGTCCTACCGGATCGCCTTGTTGAGCACCGTTCTCCAAAGACATTTTGAACCGACTAAATTGCTAGAAAGTATGGGAACCGTAAATTGTGCTATCGGTACATTTTGAATCAGTTTGTCTAAAAAGACATCTTATTAAAAGCGTTTGTGAAATCAACTTTCAAAATAATTTTGGAGCTTCCTTGATTGTTTGTCGCATAAATCCTGGTTTCGTGAACAGCAGCCTCACATCCACCTTTTGTTCCAAAACCCAATTGGACTGGTCTGAGATAATCACCAATGGGTTCACTCAATTTCCTGCAGATAAAATTTGCTGCTAAACGTTTGTAAATGTGGCCAACTGAAGTCGATAGTAATTGGATGGCTCCTCTAATGTTTCCATTGAACTCAGTCACGTAATAAAGTCTGCTTGATTCGGAAACCAAATGAATATGTAAAGTTAAACCCAAAGGTAATAAAATCTTTGATATCATATACCCCAATGTAAGTATTTAAATCTACAATGCTTTTTACACTATTTTTATTTTAAAAATTTTAACACTGATGTAGAATTAGAAATATTTTGCATCAAAAAAAACGTGCAGAGCATGCTGGTATATACTAGTTTTATCATTATCGACCGAGCCCAACTCTTGGTATTTGGATATTGGGAGAACCTGACGTCGTTCTTGAGAACTTTCAAAATCTGATTGCTGAATGTAAAGATATCGATCCGTAGACTAATCCAGGGAAATGTGAGATTTTCTTCTGTAAAAAAGGTTGACCTAGACGTTTTTTTCCAAGTTTGAACCAATTGACTTCACCCTATTAGGATGAGCTAACGAAGAAATTTTAAGTACAAAACTTAACAAACTGAAACACCACATCACAAACTTAAAATAACTTAACCGCTATTCGGCTTACTTTCTGCTAAAAAATGCTATAGGAATTTCGAAATTTACATATTAATAGCGCACAACACTTATGCTAAATTTTCAAGACATTTTTCAATCATTCGATAAAGAAATGGGATCAGGATTATCTTCTATTCTTAACTTAATGTTTTCCCATCCGATACAGTCTTAAGTAGCTTCCGTTCTTGTCAACTCATTAGAAAAGTCTCTGACTTATATCTACCCGCTTATCTTTTGTCAATATCGTCAACTTTTGGACTGATTCTCCTGCCTCTTAGCCCAGAAATCAGCCTTAGTGAATTTGGTGAATGTTTTAAACAGTGGAACATATTGATTTCTGTGGGAATTCCTGCTGGATCACAGTTCCGAAAGAGTTGAGAAAATTAGGAACCCTCTTAACGGACAGCACTTTTCAAATAACAGTAACTGTAAGACTTGGTTTGAATATCTGTGAACCTTATTAATGCATATGTGGCAAATCGCTCTTAAGGATGGGTCATCATGGTCTCTTATGTCAGAAGAGTGCAGGTCGTTATTCCTAACATCAGGAATTAAATCATATAATACAAATTGCTCTTTCATCAGCATTCCACCAAGATTAGAGCCTAGTGGATTCTCTAGATCCGATGGAAAATGACCGGAGGAATCATTCTCACACATTGGTGTAACGGCTTTATGGGATGCGACATGTTCCGATACACTAGCTCCACTGGTAGCAGAATCACAGCACAAACTACCGCAAAACGTAGAAATATACCACAGAAAACTAGGGAAAATAAACATGGAAATAAACACAGAAAAAACTCATAATATCGGCAAGAAAATGAGCCACTAGAATGGCGGAAGTTAAATGCAACAAATATCTCGGTATAATAATAGAGGAATAGGGAAAAATAGACGAAGAAATGGAAACAAAGATTAGGAAAAGCTGTAATAATAAAATGACCCACAAGATTAATTAGAAGGACATAAATGCAAAGTAATAGGTGTAATAATAGACGAATCGGAAAACATAGACGAAGAAATAAAACAAAGGGTAGGAAGAGCTGCAATAATATTATGTCTTAAGAAATACATTGTTTGGAAAGAAAGAGATTCGACCCGCCGGAAACACACCAGAATATAAGAAAGTAGTCAGGCTAATATAATAGTCTATGGCAAAATCATGGACACAAACAAAAATATTAAAGTAACAGCGTAAAAAAAAGATTAAGGAAAATAAAAAAACATAAAAGAATAACGATAACAACAGAACTAAAAGTGAAACGGATGACAAAAGTTATAGGAGAAGTATAACTTCAGCTTGTTAAGCCATGTCCACAGAATGAATGAATATAGCATAACAAAAGGTATATACAAATCTAGAGCGTAGGAAAAATGAGAGTAGGAAGACCGAGGCAAAAATGGGATGAACAAACAAGGCAGGAGTCAGAAAGAGGAGGATGTGGAACAAAGTTAGAAAATTAGCACAAGATAGGAACTATTCGAAAAAGAAGATATGTGAACCAGTGTGAAGTATTCGTTTGAATAAAATGTAAAAATAATATATCATAGTATATCTGAAAACGTCTTTATTATTAGTTTTACAAAAAAAAATATTCTTTATAAATTCTAAAATCCAGAATACATGCAGTAAATTATAATTTGATGTAATTGCATTAAATAAGTTCCAAGATATCACTACCAAATTGAGCTTTTTAAAGGTCATTGTTCATCTAACGATATTTACCATATACAGGTATTGCTATATTCGACCGACAACGCTCTACCCCAGAAAGGTTTCGTAAGTTGGTGAATTTTGATATAGCAACCTAAACGGCTTAGTTGCTGAGATACAAGGTGTTGAAAGTTTAAAATAAAAATTAAAAATTTGCAATACTTAATCAAAAATATTTAAAATTTTTTTTCAAATTTGCTGGCTAATAAGCTTTTTAAAAAAGTCATATTGTGACATACACTAACTTTTCAAAAATGTAACCAAAAAACGTCGCAGAACGTGCTTGCAAGCAAACGTAATTGCAAAGTTGTTGCTGTTCAAAATCTTCAAGTTGCGCCCTGCAACAAAAATCAAATTTACCGCGCATTGAAACCAATTTTCCTATTGGTGAATCGGAATTTTGGGAGTTCTACTCAAAGCGACGGGCCGACATCTTGAAAAACTTTCTCTTCTTCTTGGGCGATTGGCCGTGCTGTACAAAGCTAAAAACTACATATAAAATTGCTATGTGGCTTCAATAATTGCACAATAAATTAGTGTGGAAATATAATCCGACCAATTTACGCCGTAAGTGGTGTTCTTTGCTATTAATTTAGTGGTTTTATTAATTGCTAATTACAACGTATGATTTAGCACGTGTCTGGACCTCATATCCTACTCAAAATTAACTGTCTGGGTAATTCCTGGAGACGCTGGAACGAGCAATTAGAAACACAAAAACGTGCCTATGATCATGCTGTCGCCGACCTCGACAATACATGACCATACATCCTTCAGCGGTTAGGGGTATCGCACGCGGTGCGCCCGCTATTTACAACGGCAACTTTCTGCTCCTAGATTTGGGTCTTCTATTTCTTTCCAGCGAAATCATACGGATCTTCGGGTAGCTGTCAACTGGCTGTTCGTTAGCAAGGACCTTCCTTATCAGAACTACGTACAACAATATACAGCTAAGTTATCGTTTTAAGGAACCAACTCATATTTGCATGCGTTCGAAACTTAAGTACACGCGTCATTAAGCGGTTATACCATTAGCATTTAAGAAAATTGGTATTCGGGGTAGTCTCCAACCACCCACGCTCGTTTTTGTGACACTAACTCCTTCCGAGTTGGGGCGTTGTCGTTATCGCGGGGTTAAGCTAAATCAATTAGAACGAGTGTACTACTAGTTTTTAGATCACCGCGTGTACGTGACGGGTGTACGTCAAGTTTCTTGATCACCAATCTTAAATTGGACCTATTTCTATCTTGGGGTTAATAAACAAAAACTTAACTAACTTAACTATAAGTAATTAGATTATTGCTAATGCACGCAAGTTTTATGCGGCAGACTTTATCATTTCTACTAGATACTCCTAATATTATAAATTGTATGTGCTATATTTATGTGTCTTTTGTCTTTCTTAAATTTGTGTTTGTTGTAGCGTGGTAGACTCTACGTAAAACCAAGTGCATTCCTGTTGATCGGTTTTATTTCTCTCCGTGACCCAGAAGGTGGCGCCACGTTACTTAGCAGTTATTTCTTTTAGTTCTCCCAAGGACCTTCCCCATCTCAACGATTGTAGCCGGATACTGCTGTGCTAACGCATATAAATACGGGACCTGACACAAATTTAGTACGCTGCTTCGAACCAAATATTGTCCTTTCCTTTCCTTTTTTTAGGTTACATAGCTAGAGCCGTCACCTTATTTTTTTATCTAGTTTTATTTGTGAACTTCAACCGTTACAAAGTCAAGCATATTATATTATGTACTACATTATCATTTACTGTAGCGAAACTACAGTCCGCTTTATTGGCCCTTTGTGAAATTATTTGCAAAAATGTTGTTAATAAATTGAAAATAATTTTAGAAATTTGTTAACATTGCGAAAAAGCTAAGTGTATTTTTTAAAGCAACATAATATCAAATTCCTGCCAACCGAATAAATCAGAAACCAGTGATAATTGCAGTATCACAAACGGCACCTACATACAGGTATTTTGTCTTTTTGAGGCTCATCAGTGTAGGGCAGTTCGAACGTGAGGGAAATAGCTAAAATTTTCAAGGCATCGTGCTTACTACAGAATTCTACAAAATATTTTCAAGTGATTAATCTCAGTACATGAGGTGGGGAAACGGCTAACGGTTGTTGTAATGAAGTGTTTTCTTACTTTTTTCAGGTGTTACAATCCGTATATATTTTATCTTATCTTATTTTATCGGATTTAGAATAAGAATATGTTTAACACATATAATTGGTAATTTTACAAATTTATATTAACGACTTTGCTGCAAATTTTTATGTGAATTCTGCAGTCAAATTAAGGTATAAAAGACAACTACTCTAATATCATCTCAACATAATAGGTACTACAAATAGGATGCAGTTAGTCAAATAGCTTTCATCTAATCCTCTATAGAGATGTTATAAAAAGAAGAGATTTTACAAACATAGCTGTATAGAACATTTTCTATAGAGATAATTTACTTCAACTGTTTCGAAAGGGTCATTGTTTGCATAAGTTTCTCGAACTAGTTAAACATCTATATAATTCAGTGTTACTTTTTTGGGTAGGATTTAGTTATACAACATGTTCATGTAACAGGTACTTCGAGTTTATTTTTAGTTGGACATATAACTTGGGAAACGATGACGGCATGGAATAACAAATAATATATTCGATACGATTATACAGAAGTTCGTCTCTCTAATAGTTTTGTTCCTATGTATCTTCACGTTGGAGACTCCTGCAGCTTTTGTAATTTGTTACTGAAAAAAATTCAATTGATTTCTCAATTGTTGTTTAATATATTCGACTTTTATTTCTGTTTTACAAATTACAGAAATGCATATATTTTAGTTTGGTTTTAATTTTTGTTAATAAAGAAAGTACCTTTAATAAATTGTATACTACGGTTTGAAACCGTTCATTATGATTTTAATACACCCCTCCTCGATTGACCGCTGCTCCAAATATTTGAACTTTTAATACAGGATCCAAAATTTTTTGGTAGTAATTTTCTTCTCTAGCATAAAATGGCGAATTGGGAATTTCACAGGCACATGAATTGGTCAGAAGAAAATGTTTTTTTTTTGGCACAAATTGCGGCAAAAAAGCGATCGGATGAAGGCACGGTACGACGTTTAAGGGGAGGAGATGATTTTTTTTAAAAAAAGTTTTTTATATTTTTGGAAAAGGTGTAGGATATATTGATTTTTTGAAAAAAAATAAATGGGATTGGATAAATCCAGGTACCGACGGAGCCCAAAAAAGGTATCCCAACCAGACGATTTGGTATAAAGTTATAGAATCCCAAAAAGAATGTGGATTGTCCCCAAAACTGCAAGACAATGGGAAGGTCTGTACAAAATTATGACTAGACTTAATGACGCCTTCTACCTTATCCAAAAACCACCAAGGGGAAAACTGAAAGTAGTACATTGTGATCGCCCATACGCTGATAACAACGTTGCGACCACCAACGAACAAGAGTAATAACGAATAAGACACTTACAAAACCGAAGATGTGAAGAAAACTTCCATGAATTTATGGCAAAGTACGGAGGTACGACCAAGACAAGGTTCGAAGTTACGACTGAGGTTTAACAAGACCACTTCGGTGTATCGGAAGAGTAATCTCTTGCGCATTCTGTGGCTTGTCAAATTTGGGGTTGTTTTCAAGAAATTCTTTGGACAACAGGATGAGCTGTGTAGTTCCTCTAGGTTGAACTCTGAAATTGCGCGAAGGAAGACGCACCATCTACTACTTGGTTTCAAAGCAACTGTCTACCTACAAGGAGATGTTGGACTTTATGGGATTTCAAGAAAGACCCCAAGATCAATAACATCAAGAAAATAGCAATGTCTAAGCTCGATTGTAGTTTAGATCGACTGGATTGGAAGTCTGCAATGACCAACCGCATAACCAGTCTTATGGAGGGGGCATTGTACGCCACTGGAATTACTAAAATAAGTTAGAATGATTTGCGACGTTTTAGAACTCCGTATCCTGAACGTTCGAGACTATTTAGTTTCTATAAAAGCGTAGGGATGTAATTGTTGAGATCAGTTGCAAATTATCATTGAATACGGGTTGATATAAAACTATAACATGTAATAATTGTGTGTATTTATCGGAGTTATATGAACTGTACGTGCTAAATAAATAATCTCTTAAAATACTGTAATACGGTCTGGCTGTGTTTATACTTATCTTGCGGTTGTAAAACCCGAAAAGACAATGACGAACAGACAACAAGAATTTAATCAAATATTCAAAGAACTAATGGAATTTCATCTGGTAGGTGCTAGGGTACTTGTCAGTACTTGTTTAAATCATATTGGTAACAGACAGCTAGAATATATTAACACCATTAAATACTTTATGCAAAGTGGACCCAATGGCAACAAAATACAACGAAGAAAGAAGTTTGTTAGATAAAGATGCAAAGATTTAAAATATACAATTTCTGTCAATTGATTCTACAACGGTTGATAGCTTAAAATAATTCTATTAAAAATATCAAAAATCTATCGGGTGAATTATCAGTTTCCTAAGCTGATTTATACTGTGACAAAAAATTGCTCGAAGTTTTTGTTGGTAATTTATTGAAGATTAAGCGAGTGAAGAAAAATTTTGAAATTGATTGATAAATAAAGTTTTCAGAGTGGCGGGCAATTAACATTGAATATGTATGGCAGCAGAGCCTTGGACTTGGATTTGTTGTCAGGCGCGTAAATGTAAATATTTTTGATAGATCCGACTCGAGAGCATGCCACATAGAGTTGACCGTGCGAAAAGCAAGGGTTAGTCAAATTAATTTTCAATATTTTTTTTAATACTAGCAGCTTCTGGGTCCTCTTTACTTCTTCAATTTATTTCGGTACAAAGAGCACGCAATAAGTATTTGCAGTTGTAACGAAGGGCAAATAAAGAGTCGTATTTTGACAACCACCGTGTTGGTAATAACTTTTCGTATAATAATAATACTAATAATAACATAATAATAATAATAATAATAATAATATAATTTATTGTATAGATCCTGTATTCAGGATATTACAAAATGTCGATCATAATAAAAATACAATAAAATGTGGACTATACCTACTCTATTTTTGTGTAATCCCATGAAACTCATCCAGACCATAGAAGTTACATGTATAAAGTAGATTCTTTAGTTCGCGTTTGAATTTTTTTAATTTTTTTATCTCCTTAAGGTAATTTGGAAGTTTGTTAAATATTTTAACGCTATTATAGTTGGTGGAATTTTGACCAATATTGTGACAACAATATGGAAGTCTAATTTCCTGTCTTCTTCTTGTGTTGTGGTTGTGATAGCTTTCGTTTGTTTTATGTTTAGACTGATTTTTAAAAACCAGGACAGCCATATTTAAAATTATTAAATCAAATAAAGTAAGAATTTTGTATTTTTTAAATAAGTTCTTACAATGGTACTGTTGATCAAATCCTGCAATACAGCGAACAATACGTTTCCGATTGATGATGAACAATACCAATAACATATCCCATACGATAATCTTGGTTCTACATATGCGTAGTAAATGTTAATTAATTGCATAGTATTTAAAATTTGTTTTAATTGTCAAATACAATAGCAGACAGAACCAAGCTTAGTTATCAAATCACTACAATGTCTCTTCCAATTTAGATTTTCATCTACATGAATACCCAAAAATTTTAATGATGAAGTTCTAGAAATTCTGTTATTGTTGATAGATAAATTAATGTTTAGTTTACCTCTATTTTGTCTGTTATGAAAACGAATATAGTAGGTTTTTGTACAATTTAAATGCAAAGAACTTATTGCAAGCCAATCTCTTAAGTTGCAGAGGACTTCGTTGCATTTATTTTGTAATGTGTGTTCCCCATTGTTACTTATAATCAATGATGTATCGTCAGCGTACATGGTACATTCAATATTATTTAATGATTCATTCAAATCGTTGTTGTATAGGATAAAAAGGAAGGGTCCTAAGACCGTTCCTGTCCAATACCCAGCGAAATGGACAAAATGTCTGAGTTTATGGCATTTTGAATTGTATTATTTTCATACTTAATAGAAACATATTGTTTTCTTTCGTCTAGGAAGGATTTAACCCATGTTAATGCTGACCCACGCACCCCGTATCTTTCAAGTTTGGTGAATAATAGTTTTTGATTGACACAATCAAAAGCCCTGCTCAAGTCACAAAAGATTCCAACAGGGCTCTCAGATTGATCTAGCTTCTTATATATACTATTACAGAACTGGTCTAGCGCAGTAGCAGTTGAACGATTACGTCTAAACCCGTGCTGATTATTTGTTAAGATTTGATATTTATTGGTAAATGCAGTTAATCTATTTAAATAACAATGCTCATAGATTTTGGAAAAAGATGATGTTAGGCACACAGGTCTGTAGTTACCAATATCCTGTGCATTGCCTTTTTTATGTATGGGTACTATTTTGTTCAATTTTAATTTTTGTGGAAATATTCCTTGGCAGAATGATTTATTGATTATGTGCGTGAGAGGACGAGAAAGGTCCCTGCTGACTATTTTCAAGATTTGTACCGGTACTTCATCATTACCAGGTGCAGAATTGTCATTTAATTTATACAACATAATATTGATAATTTCCTTTTCATCTACAGGAAAAAGAGCCATGGTAGGAAAATATTTGTTGTTATTAATTTTCTTTTGTGACTTGCATGTGTGAATACTATTAACAATATTTTGAGGGGCGTTTTTGAAAAACTGATTGAAACAATCTGCAACTCTTTTTGGTTCAATGATTATATCATTATCTTCTTTAATGGTCATATTTTTATGTGAGATATGTTCGTTGGACAAATGCTTTACAACTTTCCAAACACCTTTCGTTGAATTTATATTAGATTCAATTTGTTTTTGATAGTGGTCTCTTTTCGTGTTATTAACAAGTTGATTGTGTTTCAATTTGGATTCTTTATATTTGACAGTTAAGTTGGGGAAACTTTTCTGCATTACAAATAAATCTTTTAGTTTTGTACTCGATTTTACAATTTTATCATTTACCCAGCTGTTTTGTTTTTTATTTACTGTAGTCATGATTTTAGGAAAATGTTTATCGAAGTAATACATAAAGATATTATGAAATATGTCAAAACAATCATCACCATCTTCTGTAGAATACACTTCTGACCATTTTTCATTAGACACGTCACTCTTAAAATTAATTTTATTATGTTCGGCAAAGTTCCTTTTGTGTTTTTTAATACCTACCTTTATTGGTATGGCATTATCATTTACTTTTATCATAATAGTCCGATGGTCAGAGATATAATTGTCAGAAATACATGAGTGAGCATAGTGGTCATTTGTGAAAACATGGTCTATAGTGTACTCGTTACGAGTGGGTTGTTTTATCACATTTTTAAGATTGTAAGTATTGAGAACATTTGTCAGTGATTCATAGTATCCTTTATCTCTAGCAGGATCTATGTTAAAGTCACCTCCAACAATAATGATACACTTATTTCTATAAATTAGATCAAAAATACATGACATTTGCCTCAAAAATAAATCGAAATTGCCTGAAGGCGATCTATAACAGTTTAGTAAGATCGTCCTGCCCTGATAACCATTGTATTCGACACCACATATTTCTATTTCTTTTTCTATACAAAATTTAGTCAAGTTTAAGGCTGTTGTAGGTTTTGTATCACGTACCCATATACCAACTCCACCACGGTTATATTGACTTCTGGAAAAACCAGTAACATATTGAAATTCTCTAATCTGGATGTGTTTCACGGAATCACTCTTAGCCCATACTTCTGAAAAGCAAAGATATAATAAGTTTGAATTATTAATTATATAGTTAACATATATATCGTCACCCTTATTAATATTCAGTCCTTGACAATTTAAGAATAAATGACTATATTTGTTACACTTGTTATTGGTTGAAACTGCTGATTTGAAATGTTGTAGACAGTTTAGTTGTCTATTTTCAATTTGTGTCGTTCTCGAAGTAGATGGAGACGGTGAAAAAACTTTCCAATTATAGATCCCACCGGCCAATTATTTTGGTCTTGAACTGCCTTTAATTGGTTACCTGGAACTGATAACTTGAAGCTGCTATAACGTTTAGGGAACTTTGATTCCATTTTTATGCATTCTTCTACATTTATTTGAATCGACTTTAGGTAGTTTTGAAGGGATTCTTCGGTTAAATCCGGTTGGAGTCTTGTGACATATATTTGCTCCCCTTTAGGAACACCCTTAATGCTTTGTATATTTTCATTTGTTCCCTGTAGCGGTGTTTTTTTTGGTCTACGTCGCGACGCTTTTTGTATTATAATTTCTTCATCGTTAATTTTTTTTGTATTTTGATTTTCTTGTATTTTCGCGTTATCCTTGTCGATAAGTTGTTTGTTATTGAACGCTATATTGGAAGGTTTGTTTGTGGAAACCACATTAGCGTAAGATTTGTTCGGAATTTTCTTATCGTGCATGTTTTCTTTATCCAAAACTGCATTTACAGGTTGAATTTTGTCGACAGTCATCTTATCAGATGATTTTTTTTGTCCGTGGATTTTTCTTGTTTATCTATTTGTTTTTGTTTCTCACCAGTTAATTTCTCATTTATTGTATGGGAGTATTCAATCCTTGAGATTTTTTTTTCTAATAATTGGATTTTGTCATATAACAAAGTAATTAATTGATTTTTGTCCTTTATGATGCATTTTAAGTAATCCATTTCTGTGGGATTTCCTGTTTGTAACTGGTCGTCATTGAATTCGACATTATTGGGAGCGATTACAGTACAACACGTTATATTCTCACTATCTATCACACTTAGCACCTTTGATTTAGATCTAGCACAACTATCATGGTAGTAATTGTTACAAATGCTACACTTTACCCTTTCTTTAGCAGTCTTTTTACCGCACACAGCACATAACTCATTGTATTGAAGATCGGACACCACTACGTCGTCCGCCATTGCTTATCAATTATTCACCGAACTCGAACATTTAAATAACCCCAACGTTTGAAGCTATTACTGAAGATAATGTATACAAGGTTGCTAAAAAGTAACGCACCAACGGATTGTTTTTGAAAGGGATAATAGGGAAAATTATGAAATTCTAGGAAGATGAATGAGACTTTATTCCGCATATTTTAGAGCAAATGATAAATGTTTTTGACATCAGCGTTTAGCGTAGGGCCGCCTCAATTGCAATTGAGTTTCAATTGAGTGGCCGGCAAGGTCACCGAACTAACTTGAACGATTTAAAGATAGTATTAGACCAGTGAAGTTAGCAAAAGGAAAGAAAAATTAATAACACCACGCCACTATATGAACGTGGTAGATAATAGGAAGACAAACGACATACTAAAATTTAAAAACTTTTGTTGTAGGGGAAGGGGGCTGGGGGTTTTTTATGGGGGAATGTAATGAAAATTAGGCAATCGTATGCGGTTATTAAAAAAATGACTTTTTTCGATTTCTGGAGCAGGTTTTACAGTGAAGTCAATTTTTCTTAAATCCGAAAGAAGACGTTTCAACGAGTAGAAATCCGACGTCATTCGTTCGAAAATCTTAAATTTTGACGTGAGATTTTTGTTCAAAATGGGGTAAATTTTTGATTTTCGCCGATATAACCTCCAAAATGAATTTTTCTTTCACAAAAATTACACCTCGTTTAGACCATAAAAAGAAACGTTGTCGCCAAATTTGGTGGAAAAAAAAAACAGTTTGGCGCGCGAAAAAAAAAATAAAAACAAAAAATCCAGTTTTTCGATTTTCCGGGAATAATTTTGAAGTTATGTGAAAAATGATATCTACTATATTTTTAATATCTACAACTTTGTCATGGAACATTTTTCGATAGAAGGTCAAACTTCGCCGGAAATCGAAAAGTTTAAAAAACTCTGGGTTCTACGAGGATATATTAAAAAATTCTTAGCCTACTATAGAACTAAACAAAATTCCAATGTCAAAATATTTTATTACTCAACATATTCTCCTCTTAATTGGATACACTTATTACAGCGAACCTGCAACGTCTCTAGACCTTTCAAAAAAATTTTTTCTTCTTGCTCTGCAAACCAGACCTCCACAGCTTCTATTACCTCCTTGTTGGAAGAAAATGTACGACCTTTTAAACTTTTTTTCAGTTGAGGAAAGAGGTGATAGTCGGACGGAGCCAAATCGAGTGAATAAGGGGGTGTTCTAGTAATTCAAACCCTAAATCACGAATTTTTGCATGGCAACATGAGATTTGTGTGCAGGGCGTTGTCCTGCAAAAACAAAACACCTTTGGATAGCTTTCCGCGTCTTTTCTCTTTAATATTTTCCCGTAGAGTGGTCAGTAATGTCGAATAGTAATCTCCAGTTATTGTTCTACCCTTATCCAAAAATCAATCATGATTACTCCATGGCAATCCCAAAAACTGAAGCAAGAACTTTTCCAGCAGATTTTTGGACACGAAACTTCTTAGGTCTTGGAGAACCAGAGTGTCGCCATTCCATCGATTGTTGCTTTGTTTCTGGATCGTAGAAATGTACCCAAGTCTCATCCATAGTAACAATTCGGTTTAAGAAGTCTACATCGTTTTCAAATCGAGCACAGATCGAACGCGATGCTTCTACCCTTGCACGCTTTTGGTCAACATTCAAACATTTGGGGATCCATTTTGCAGCAATTTTTCTCATGTCCAAATTGACGTGAACCATATGATGAACGCGTTCGTATGAAATATTCAGTGCTTCAGATATCCGTTTTAGCCCAATTCGACGGTCTGATAAAATCATGTCATGAACTGCATCGATATTTTCGGGGACTGACACAGAAACTGGCCTTCCCGATCGGTCATCATCTTCAATGGAAAATTTACCTCTTTTGAAGCTTGCATTCCAATTTTGACGGTCGCATACGAAGGACATTGATCACCAAGGGTATTAAGCATATCTTCGTAAATCTGCTTACCTCTTAACCCTTTTAAATACAGGTACTTGATGATGGCTCGATACTCCAATTTTTCGATTTTCACAATTTCGGTGGACATCTTTTTTCATTTAATTTATTGCGTGACTCTGGTTTACTTTTTTGACGTCAAACTTTACACTGACACTTCTAATAAGTTATTGTTCGTTGCTATGGTAACGCAATATTTTGTTTATGCAAGGAACTGGTCTAGGCTAACTAGATATCAATACATCCTCGTATTTTACAATTCGTTTAATAAACATGCTATACAAACCAACCAAACACAGTTATTATGTAAAGCACATGTTTTCTCGTTTCATGTTACGTTTCCGTTGAAGTGTGTGTTGCATACTGAAAACATTTAATAAGAAAAATTTCGTTACTAAAGCAAAGCAAAAAACTTTACCATACTGATCAAGATAATTGGACCAATAAAGTGATGTTTTGCAAAATCTATCTGGCAAGTCAAGAAACACATGCATTCTTAATTTGACAATTGTTGCATAAAGATACCTAAGTAATGAAATACTTCATAAATTGAATACTACACTTAGAAATGTGAAATGCAAAATTTTTATGCTTCAATGTTCCACATACAGATTCAGGAAAAGTATGGTTATTTTAAACATACAAAAAAATGCAATATCAATATTACTATGTTTACATGAATTATTAAAATCGGTGTTTAAGAGTGTAAATTTAGAAATGCGAATTATGTTACGAATTATGCGTTTATATATTTTATGTTTCAAGGTAATGCGTAATGTAAGTTCAAATGTGAATCATTAAAGGGGCACGGGGTTGGAGATCCACTGCGGTGACCGTTGGTTATATATTAATAAAACTGATATCGCCAAGAAAATATTAAATACGAGTCAAAATATTAACACAAAATTCACTGAATTATAACCATTGAAAGCAGTAGTTGTAAAAGCAACTCTAAATTCACAACATGATGCTACATCTTTTAATATTAACATCAGTGATAAATAAAAAAGCCGTTTATTTGCGAAAGCCTATTTTATGATGAACGTTGAAGTTTGATTTGTAGCAAAAATTTATATTGATTGTTTATTGCTAATTGTGTTATGTGATTATGAGTTAATAGATTCATAAAATTTAAACTGTAGATGCATTGTTTGTTTGTGTATTGCTAATGCAACACTTTTCCCTCCGGGCCAACGGAAAAGTGAAAAGTAAAAACTACGGCGGAGAAAAAAGGAATTTAAAAAATTATCAGACTTACTAACGTTTAAAGAATAACATCTAAAGTTCTTTCACGATAACACGCAAAGCAAAGACTTGGTTACAAGGTTGTCATGTTTGCATACAACTTTCCTTTAATACTACCTTAGCTTGTAATTACATTGAAAATCATAACCTTTTTTCTTGTAAAACCGATCAAAACTTGCACAATAACGAATAATAAGCATAATTATATTCATTCGGTTAAAAAATAACTTATAAAGCTATGTAAACAACAGCTGATTCGAAGTGCGGAAGAAATTAAATTGTATTTATATTGCAACATCCTGAAGTTTGCCAGATTAACATAAGTAAACGAGTAAATTTGTTTACTTTAATTTAAAATTCTACGTTAATTTTTTTGTTTCTTCGATTTATTTAATAGTTACTCTTATGATTATACCTATAAAAAGGTTAATTAAAACATAACTAAATTGTCATTACCTTTTTAACTTGTATGAGACACATGTGTGAAGGGTTTTATACACACCTTGCAATTAAAATACTCGCCTGAGGGTCGTGTTTTAAACTTCGCAACTCGTGCCTTACTTCACACACTTGTATCATAAATATTTTCATATACATTAAAAATAACTTATCCACATGTTTTCAATAATAGCATATTAATTTAAAAAAAACTAGTACCTCCTAAAATTTATTACGGAGAAGATTCTTGGAAGCTATTTCTAATAGCAGATCTATTGTTTATTGCATTGTACACCTTTTGGAAATTGAACAATTCATCGGTACCTGTTAACTAAAGTTGAATCATTCAGCCCCCGACCATCACAGACTATTGGAGTGCGACTTACGGTTATGCCGCCAAATGGTTGACAAAACGTCGGGCTTGAACCCCAGGACAACTAACTAGATCTACAAACAAACCTGGAGTCCTCTATCGGTCCTCAGTTTAGTACAAGAAAGTAGACCAAAGTACCGAGCAAGTGAAGTTGGCAAAAGTTCAAAGGCTTGAACGAGTGCCATCAGGCCCTAAATCAGTTGGCGGACAAGATTTAAGTTGAACTTCTCTGGGCGCCGGGGCATGAGGGCATAGGAGGCAATAAAGAAGCTGATCAGCAAGCAAAAACCCTCCTATGTACGGCTTTAGACATAGGGATTATCAGGGGTTATTACCAATTGGACCAACAAACAAGTCAACAAAACCTGGAGTAAACTGCCAGGTCTTAAACATTCTAAGAAGTTCCTTAGCCTTAATCAAAGGAAGGGGAAATACGTGTTAAAGTTACGTAGAAGAGAGTTATAATTACTCTGTGGTATACTAACATGACAAATCCATTGCAGGTATCGCCTCAAAAGATGGGATTGGTAGTTGATTACACATGCAGGTACTGTGGTGAAGCGTATGCACCACATCATAACGAGATACCCGCCCTGTGCCTAAAAAGATACAAACACCTAGAGTATCTTGTATTTCCGAAAAGATTAACTCCCGACTAGGGACCGTAAAAAAGATTTAATCTGGTCGCAGAACAGGATGTTTTTCATGACACTCACCCCATTCTTAATAATAATAAAATTGAGTGCCACCTTAGGCCACCCGACGTAAACACTGAAATGTAAATATAAAGCATTCATTTCAACGAAAAAGCAAATAGATGTTCTAAACTGTCAATCAGAAGGGGATAATTTTCCACTGCTTTGTTTTAATTTTCTTGACAAAATTAAAAATAAAATCTGAAGTCAAAATTGTAACAACCAACCCCGGTCTCCCCAATAATAAAATAGGTAAACCTTATGCTATACGGAAAAGTGTCACGTCAATTTTGTTTTCTCCTACTACTACCAATAGATAATGATTTTTCACGACGTTGAAGGTATGGCAGGTGTCTTATTGTCTATTATACCTGTTTAAGAGTTCCTAAAAGGAATAAGAAGCCGCTAACATCTAGAGTTAAGAAGAACATTTCAGATTTCTCTACAGGCGCTTTGGATTTGGAACGAGTAATTATTGACAGTGACGGTGATCATTTATTTAGAATTGTAGAGATAAAGGTCGCTGAAGGTGACATTCGAGGCGCCATCAAGTTATTATCATGATTAGATAGTTTAGCTCCCCAAGACATTTTTATTATTGATGTTATAAAAAAGAAACATCCATCTCCGGTCCGTGAATTACATTTTTCTCAAGATCCCTCTTTACACCAAGAAAATTAGCAAGTGACAATTGTTGAAGTTTTGAAAGCGGTTTCTAGTTTCCATAAGGTTCTGCGGGTGAGATAGATGGCCGACGATCTCAACATTTAAAGGAGTTGATTCAATCTTCCAATGGCGCTGCTAGAACTAATCTTCTAAAGTCTTTGCCTGAATTGAGTAACTTTTTGTTCCTTGAAAGAGTAAATCAGGCAATTCTTCCTATTTTGTATGAAGCCAGTCTCTATGCGTTAAACAAGAAGGATGGTGGAATTCGGTCTATAGCTGTTGGAACAACTTATCGCAGACTAGTAGCAAAACTTCGCTGTAAAACTTATGCAGAAGAAACGGTAGATTACCGCAGGCCCTTTCAGTTAAGAGTTTGCTACAAAAGCGGTTGCGAGTCAATTGTACATTCAGCCCATTCATTTCTGGATATCAACAAAGGAAGCTCAAAAAGTACTTCTTAAGGTCGACTTGAATTCAATTGTGTGGAAAGAAACTGTCTTTTGAAGGCTGTACAGGAAAAGACTCTAAGGATTTACAGCTTTTTATATCAATGTTATTCTACTTCTACCAATCTTTTCTTTGGCGAGGATATCGTTTTATCTCAAGTTGGAGTTCAACAAGGAGACCCTTTGGGGTTTTTTAGGTTTTTGTTTGACCATTCAGCCTATCATTGAAGAGTTGGAGTCAGAATTACAATTATTTTATCTTGATGATGGAACACTTTGTGGAGAACCGGAGAACGTTTTGCGTGACTTTGAGAAAATTATTTCTAAGTCAAAGGAATTGGGTCTGGAGATCAACCCGTCTAAATGTGAACTATATTGTTATTCAGATGATGACAGATCGCATGTTTCTGAGTTTAACTTTCTCCCGGAATAAGTATTCCCACATCTAAGGACTTGACCCTGCTAGAATCTTCACTAACCAAGGAAGCAGGAAGGAAGATCTTTTTAAAAGATTAGAACATCTTAAATCCCACATCGGTTACTTTCTTCTTAAAAACTATCACGCAGTCCCAAAAACACCTCCTTCATGGCTTTTCTTGACGTTATTAATAAATTGGATTATTTAATCAAACTGATAATGGATAAAATTGCCAATACAAAATTTGACACTGACCAGTGAAATCAAGCCACTTTGCTAATTAGACATGGAGGTTTAGGAGTTCGTAAGATTTCCGATATATGCTTGTAAGCTTTTTTAGCATCTGTAAGTGGTACTTTTGGTTTGTCCTGTTTAATGTACGCCCAAATTATGGATATTAGTAATATCACCTTTTACACCGATGCTATTTCGTTATGGAAAGAAAGTTACAATCAACTACCGCAAATTCCAACTTTTCAGAAAAATTGGGATCATTTTGTAATATTGAAATATTTATGCAATAGAGTTTTCAATAGTAAGAAAGATGAAGCTCGACTGAATGCAGTAACTCAAAAGATGTCTAATGTGTGTGTTTGACTTAATTGTCTCCCATCAAGGAATGTGGGCAATCCACTAGACAACAATGTCTTTCGCATTTCAATTACCGTTCGTCTCGGATTAATACCTGCGTTCCTTATCACTATGTATGTAGCCAGCAAGTGGATAGAAGTGGCCTTATCCTGTTCGAAAGGTAAAAGACGTTGGTCCCGTTATGGCTCAATAAATGAGTTATTGAAACAAAGTTTAGTTGACATTCCGTGTACTTTGGACCCTACAGAATTGATTCGAGATGACGGCAAAGACCTGAGAGGATGACCATAATACTTTGGAGTCAAGGAAAGTGCGTAGTGTGCAAAACAACCTGGTCGTGTTGCTGAAAAGGCTGCCCTGAGAAAAATAAGCTTTTACCGACAATTTTGCAAAGATTATATACTTTTACCATTTGCGAGTGAATCGATGGGATCTCTTGGAAAGCTGCCAAAGGTTTTGTTGATAATTTATAAAAACACTGGGGATTGTCGCTCTAAACAATATTTTATTCAGAGGATCAGACTTTCCCTCCAACATGGAAATGCAGCGTGCATCCTGGAGACTAGGTATACCTTCATGTTTTCCATTACATGAATTATATTTTCTATAATGTGATTTTAGAAATATTTGTTCTTATTTTTAATTGTGATGTAACAATAAAGATTTGAAATTTATAAAAAAGTATTCACTTTTAACATACAGAGTGGTCCAAAAATATGTCGCAAACTATACTACGCTACTAACCATAAAAGTTTTTCTTATAAATTTTGGTCAGTTGGGCTTACTTAAGAAAGTACCGCCTTGTAAAGTTTCAATTTAACATTGGTTTTTTCTTATTATTTCATAAATAAGTTATAGAAAAAATCTGAAAATTTATATGGTAAAATAATGGGTTTTCCAATAAGAGTGATATGATTTCTTTAAAAAAACACACACTAATTGCTAAGGAAATTTAAATATTTTTATTTAATGTGAAGTACAATCGATACAATTAAGTTCTAAATAAAACGTCATTCAAATGGTCCCCACGACTTCTTCTGCAGGAACGAATTCGATGAACCCAATTTTTGAGTACTTTTTCCACTAAATCAAGTCGTATGTCATGTCAATATTCATGTTCAATATTGACTTGTAAAGCTTGAAGAGAGTCTGGTTTATTGTGAAAGACCAATGACTTCAAATAACCCCACAAGAAATAGTCTAATGGTGTTCAATCACAACCTCTTGGAGGCCATTCAATATCACAATTTCTTGAAATAATCGAATTTCCAAACTTTTCGCAATAATTCACGACGTTTACAGTAGTCCAATGGCTTCAGTTCTTGAGTGAAAACAATTTTATACGGATGCAAACCCAAATTCTTTCTCAAAATCCGCGAGGTTGTGGTTTGAGGCAGCCTTAATTGTTGAAAACGTCTTGGAATCGACAAATTACGGTCTTCAGTAACACTTGCTTGAACGGCAGCAATATTTGCATTACTTCGAAGGTCCTTTGTCTTATTGGCACTTGAACATTATGTAAAGAAAATGTACGCTCAAAATTTTCAACAATTCGACGCATAGCGAGCACACTTGGACGATTATTACGACCATACAATGACAAAAGCGCACGAAAAGTTGCAATTAGAGACCGATTATTTTGATAATAAAACTGAATAATTTGTAAATGTTGTTCTTGCGTATATCTCTCCATGATGAAATTGTAAACATTACTCAATACAATGAAAAACAAATGACAGATCATGACATATTACAAATGGTCGAAACGTCACTTCAAAATCATATCATTCCTATTGGAAAACCCCTACGTTAATAATGATACACAATATATTAAAGTTTTCAAAAATATATATTAGCAGTAGCTTAGATACCGGGGTAGCTGTAAGGAAAAAATGTGAATCTTAGAAATTTCGATCACCCTGTATGAATTTTTGTGTTTTGTTTGATTTAAGAGCAAAATACAAAATTTAAATAAATAATAGGAGGCTTCTGAATTAAAAATCTGCAATTATTTTATGACCGTAGTTGTATTTTTATTTTATTTTTATAATATTGATAAAAGTTCAAAAGTTCAAAATCATGACATGTGTGGAGTCAAAATTTTGAGCATCTCTTGTGATACTAATTGTTAACTTATTTTTTTTATTGTTGATTTTAAATAAAGTTTTAAACTTCTATTTCAATGCCAACTTTACCATTATAGTTAAAACTGACATTAAAGAAAACGATTTTTACAAAAAATATTATAGTAACGAAAATTGAAAAGAACACTTTTTTGTATATAATAAATTGCTTATTCCAAAATTCGTACAGGGCGATCAAAATTTCTAAGATTTACAATTTTTTTAAATAACAACCTCACAGTTACCCCGGTATCTACGCCACTGCTTAAATTTTTTTTTTAAGATTATTAAATTGAGTATCATATTACCGTATGTTACCATATAAATTCAGATTTTTTCTTTAACTCATTTCTGAGATAATAAGAAAACCAATTTTAAATTGAAACTTTACAGGGCCGTACCTCTTTAAGTAAACCTAACTGAACAAAAGTTTATAAGAAACATTTTTATAAATTTTTAATTAGTAGCGTATTATAGTTTGCGATCTATATTTTTGGACCACCCTGTATATAAAATATTAATAATTTTTCATTCAAAAATATCAATACATTTTAAAATGAACTGGTTTAACATTACTAGACTAATTATAAGAGTTTTCAGTGATTGTTTTGTGTAGACTAAATTTGAAAGATTGTTGTATTTCGCCGATAGGTGACGTCAGCGTACCCTAAAAGAAGTCGGACGTCTTCCTTCATCAAAGAGACCTTATCGGCCAAAGTCTTTATACATTTGGGGTAGATGGGTCAACCAAAAGTGCTACTTTAGGGAAAACAGCTTTAATACGTTCAGAAATTTGCTAATATATAAAGTTTTTGTTTTAGAAAACTTGTTTCTATTTTATTTATATACAAATTTAATGTTAAAAAAAATTGTAACCAAAATAAAAAAATTCTGAGAAATCATATTAATTGAGTAAGCGTTTAAAAGTAGACTACCGCTTGCATTTCGGCGGAAAAACGACATAAACAAAAATACCTTAGGACACGAATACACAAATTCTCAATACAAAATAAAAATTTGGGTAAAAAGCACTAGTCGTCAGCCATGTACTAGTGATTGGCCACCAGATTTTAATTTTGTAATTTTAAGCCTTCTGAAAAAGTTAGTGTTTTTAAGTATTTTAATAATAAGCGGCAACTATGTTTATTAGTGTAGTAAATAAAACATTTTTAGGTTATGTGAGTGTAAAACTATAAAACAGTTACAACGGTCGTGTCCATTTTTACCAGTTTTGTGCTTTTCCTTAAGGATTTCTTAAGCAAACGGCTAAACTAGGTTAGTGATATTTTCTTTGGTTTTTGGTTAATAATACATTTTTGGGTTTTAGCAGTTAGTAATTGCGTTATCTTAGAATAATTCTATAGGTTTTTTAATGAATTTATATATTTTGGCGCTTAATTTAGGTGGCTTATGACTGTCTCGCTCTTTTTTGTCGTCGTGAGTTATTGGCCGGGGCGGCTTATAACTGTAACAAGGAAAATTGTATGCGATTGAATTATTGGCCAGGTGGTTATTTTAGCATCAGCCATGTAAATTGGCCGTCTAAATAATAATAAAAATTATAAATGAATTGAATATCCTGCGAATTGTCACATAATTTTCTATAAAAAAGATTGGTTAATTTTTGATTAATTTAAAATACTAACTTTTTATTTCTCTAATCCCATTATTGGAAGATATTATTAACATTTACTTCATTATACTTATGAATAGTAAAAAAACTACTTTTTCTTTTTCAGAAAAATGCCAAAGGTTCAAAAAACAAGATATATACAAAAGCTATACTGAAACTGATGTTCTTAAAGCTATTGAAGCTGTAAGAAATGGATTGCCACAAAGACAGGCTTCAATGTTCCTAGAGGCACCCTGCAATTCCGAATTAGTGAGAAGTTTCGAAACAAAACTTCATACGGTTTAAGTCCTGTTTTATCCTTTCTGATAAAAAAAAATTGCCTAAAAGAATGGATAGCTGAGAGTCAGAAAAAGGGATTCCCTCTTAGAACAGAAGACATTATTGCGTCTGTGAAGAGTTTTTTAGATGCAAATCCTAGAACAAATCCATTTATTGATAATCGTCCAGGAAGAGGCTGGTGTAAAGGTTTTTTTAAAAGACACCCAGATATAACTTATAGATCTCCAGAAACCATTACAGCTGCAAGTTCTAACATATCCAAAAAGGATATAAGATCGTGGTTCTTCGAAATTGAAACATCTGATTCAGAAAGGACATAGACATATTTTGGAAGATAGCTCCGTGTATTTAACGGAGACAAAACTAGTTTCCTTTTGTGCCCTAAATAAAAGAATTGTGGCTGTAAGGCGAAGTAGAAATGTGTATGAGATTGATCACAATCTAAAAGTAAACCTAACAGTTATGTTTATCGTTCGAAGCAACCGGAAAAATAACACCTCCCATGATTATATATCCTTATAAAAGGTTGCCATTAGGAATTGCAAATTCTGTTCCAAGTGGATGGGGTATTGGTTATACTGATTCTGGTTGGATGAAGAATGACGTCTTTTATGAATACATTGGAAATGTTTTTACAAACATCTGGTTAAACAAAATACACAATTTCCGGTCATTCTATTTGTTGATGGTCATAAAACCTGATTTAGGAATTATATTAATCGCTTTATATCCAAACAGTACAAGAATCCTGCAACCCGCAGATGTTTCAGTTTTCCAGCCTCTGAAAAATAATTGGAATAAAGCAGTTGTTGAGTTTAGTAAAGAAAATCCAAATGCTGTGGTTGCCTTGGTACTTCAAAGAGCTGTTTCTGGTTTAACTCCAGAAGCAATCAAAAATGGATTTCGAGCTACTGGCCTATGGCCATGGAATTCTTCGGCTATTGATTATTCCAAATGCTTGGAAAAATTAAACCGTCAAAGAAATTTCTATAAAAACAAAGGAAATTAATGACGTTTCTATTACATATGGTTAGTTTTGTCTACTGTACGTGATAACAAAATCAAAGAGTTTGAAGTCCCAGAATTTATCCCTAATAGTAAAGATGAAGACCATTTATTCCAACTATACACAGTTTTTAAAAACAAGTCAACAGCAATAAATAATAACAATCTTACATTACTGAAGATAAAAATGGATAATTCAAACACTAACCTGCCAACTTATAATATAGAGGATATTCCAATTATGACTGAAGATCAGGTGATTCTTGAACCCACCACGTCAGATACAGATTTCAATAGCGATAGTATTTTAGAGCTAGAACCAGATACAAATGCCGTAAAAACAGCCTATCAGACCACAATAACTAACAAATTTTTGCCTTCTTGTAGAACCCAAACAAGCATCGGAAAATTTTTATTTGGCCCAATACACCGGAACGAGGAAAGGCAAAAATTGAGAAAAAACTGGAAGAAGAAAGATTAAAAGAAGAACGAAAACAAACCAGAGAATTAAAAACTAACAGGAAAATATAATAGCTCCAAAAAAAAGAGTATCAGCTAAAAATAAAGTATCAGCTGAAAAGAAAGGGAAAAAATTGGATATTAAAGAAGCGAAAACTCATACTGTCCTGAATAAAAAGCAGACTTCAATGTTGTTGACCTACATTTACAAGAAGAAACGAAAAACAAGACAAAAACAGATCTCATTCAAGAAGAAATTAATTTTAAAGAAGAGAATCTCATTGAGAGCACGATATTAAGAAACGGAGTTAATGTGCACTGGCCAAAAATAACTATATATGTTCTCTCGTTACTTTTCTACTTAAATTGTAGGCTTCGGTTAATTTTTCTTTTAGTGGTCGATAAACGCTTTTGTTTTCGTTTTTGAAGGTCAGCATTTCTTCTATTTTAGTATTTAGGTGTTTGATACTATAGCTTGGGTGTACTTCTCTGAGTGTTTGTGTTTGCAATGGGCTTTCTGTTGCTTTCCGTTTTTTGTGTTTAGGGTTTCCTGTTATACTCCATTCTTGATGGTCTGTCGTCTCCTTTTCTTCCATGTCTTTCGCATTTTCTATCCTTTCCTGAAAGGGATCCTTCATGTGATCCCACCATGGCGTGTCTGGAGTTTCGGTCCCGTCGTTGTTGCTTTCCTGTTTTGTATCTTTTTCTTTTCTGTTAACCTTGTCTGGACCTGGTGGTGTTCGAGGTATAGATTCCCTTCTCTTAAAGGGATCTATTACCTCCTCCGGTTCTGTTTGGCCAGTAGTACTATTAGATGGAGTGACCTGGTCATCTACCACTATCCCCTTGCGGTCTCTGAATGACTACCCGGGAGAGGCCCGCTCAACAATCTCTACCCGTGCCGGTACTAGGGTGTCCCTCCCATGCACCGTAAACTCCTCTTCCTTTTCTTCTCGTTCCATCGTGTATCAATAGAATAGCCGTGCATTTTATGCCTCCTGCCAGACTTGGTTTTGTTTCCAAATAGTCTGTCCGGTTAAGGAAGAAGAAAGAATTAGTGGGACCCTAGCCCTCGGTTAACCTAATAGCGTCGGTTCCAAAGAAAACAAGAGTTTGGAGACAGTAGTAGGCTCCACAGATGAGACTGAAAAAAAAGGACTAGCATCTTAGACTAGATGAAGCAAGATGCTAGTCGGCTAAAGCTCCTCGGGGTTGCTAGTTCCCCAACTGCAAAATTTGCAGCACTCTGAGGGTATTTAGACTTGATGGTCTAGTGCTATCCTGTTGGTTCGCGGGAGGTATTCTCCTACCCTAGAGAAGCTCAGAAGTTGCCCTCCGCTATCTCTCCAGAACGTTCCCCTATCCGCCACCTGGGGACGCGCCCGATGGGAGTTCCAAGAATTTCCACACGGGGAGGAGCATTAACCTGTACTACTTAAATCCGACACAACATCTTCGTGTTAAAACGGTTGAATCCCCTTTTAGAATAGCTGAGGATTCGGTAACATCTAAAAGAAGGTGCATTTTTAACCGCTGCCTAGAATAATTCAACATAACTAGCACTAAAGTTGAAAGTAACATCGGGTGCACCAAAATCGTTCGCACACCAGGCTCCGACACATTAGTAATACCGTCGTGCTCCCAGCGTAACTCAAAGCATCACCGACACGCCGAAAGCCGCAAATAAACACCGTCGTACCGTCTCAATTAAGGGCGAACCTTACCGGACCGAAGATTAACCTAAAACAGCAATTGTGGTTTTATACCACAAACACCGATAATTACACCCCATACCTGTTTTAGAGACGACACAGACACCCCAAAATAAGGGCCGCTCCATCCGCAAACGCCGTTACAAAATCCGTTATACCGCTTCAACACGTTCTAAACCCAAAAGTGACAGCGTGGCCGTCACTTTCAACCGAAGAACGGCGCGCAATTTGAATTTGTCAACCTATTGTAAATATTCACATCCTTTGTAAATATAATCGCCCGAAAATTGTACATAATTCAATATACAGATAAAACGAACCCTGGGTTATTTAATCTCGCTGGAAACTACCTGTGTTGCAATTATAAATTTAGTTTCGTCCGCCCATTTGAATCTATCTGCAACTGAAGCAGGGGTTCGAAGGGGTAGAGCGTTACATGGCGCCTGAGCTTGAGACCGTTGCCGTACCGTCAAAGAATTAAAAATAGCTTCCAGAACCCAGAATTATTCAGAACCGCTTAATTAATTTTCCTTTGTTTTAGGAACCGTTTAATATTTATTTTGTTTTACAGAGTTTTTGTTTTTCGTTTCTTTGCTTTTTCTTTTTGTTGACGAAGATGAGTGCCTCAGAGAACGAATCCGAAGACCCTGGAACCATGTTCAGCTGGGTATATAAAATGAAAAAGGAAAACTTGTGGCACAAATGAGGATATTTTGTTTGGACCCTGAGTCCTAGTTATCCTAAAGTAGTCGAAATCCCCGAAAAAGACGAAAAACATTAATGCGAAAACTTGATCAGCAACCAAAATACGTCCTCTGAAGCTAAGATAAAGAACAGAAGTCCTTTATTAAGGTATCAGGAAGAAACTAGATCCATATCTTCAACATCAAGGGATGCAAAATTATTCCCAGAATAAACTCGATCAAAAGGAATTTATTTAATGACGAGTCACATAAAGAATCAAAGGTATGTGTGATATAAAACATGAAATTGAATAATTTTAAAAGGAGACTAATTTCTACAAAATCAAATTCATAAGGGCATGTGCTATATTGAACATAACATTATCTAAAGTCGGTGTCTGGTGTGACTTATGTCTTAGAACCTACCACATTTTGTGTCTAGATGAACCAAAATGCCCCAACTCTAGTCTTGTGTGCTTTAACTGTAAGAATAATGAATAGTGCTACCTATTTTACGAATTTTAGAAAGTGTTCCTTGTTTTGAAAATGTATGGCCAATCACTGTATATTCTTTTGGCCAATAATTGTCACAAGTGGCCAATAACTGGTGTATTTTAGGTTTTTCAAGTTTTAATTTTTTATTGTATTTTCCTAAGTATACTTAAAAATAAATAAAAGTTTTCAATTATTTAGAGTTTTCTTTATGTGATGCAAAAAAGAAAAAAAATTTTTGTGTCATTTATTGCGCATGAAAGCTGTAAATGTCCTTAAGTGGCGAATCACTGGTGTTTTTACCTATGTCAAAAAATAATTGAATATGTTACGTAGATGAAACTCAAGCGAGAGAAAGGTTACATAACGATTTTAACGGGAATAGTTAATAGCATGGAGATAATCGCTAAAATTACTTATGGTAGTTTTTAATTAGCAAACGGAATTTCCGTAATTGACAATAAGGAACGTACCGATATCGTTTAGAGGAATTTAATTTTCTACATCTAACTATTGCGTTCTTTAAAGACATTAATTTAAATCACCTTTAAACAGATCTAATTTGTTTTCACCTTGTGCATTTAAAAGGTAAATACAAACAGAAAAAACTAATTATTTAAATTTTTAATGTGAGAGGAAAGTAATTTCTTCTTTTTAATCACTTTCCTTTTAAAGTAGTCATTATCATTTTAAGATATATCGTTTAATTTAAAAACTAGCAGCTGCGCGCCCACTGAAAACGTTATTGAAAAATAAAAAGAAATCAATTCGATAGATTGGAAAATGTGTCGGCAAAGCCATAAAAATAGATACGGCAACATTCTTAACGACCTTTCGAACGGATTTCTCCGCTTTAGCTTAATCATACGCAAAAAAGTGCTCTTAAGGTTTTACACGTTGTACTGTTACATAATCGATGCAAAAAACAAACGTACCTCATTGTACAATAAAAAGTTGTAATTACTCTTACGTGTGAATTACGAAAACTCTCTTATCGTTTTGTCGGTTAATTATCGAATCGATATCCGGTACCGACTTCTATTGAATTCATTATAACGTTTATTTTATTTTTCAGTTAATTTTTGTTAAAGTTACTTTGTAATTCGGTTACACTATTAATGATTTTATTGGTACAATATTAGTTACTGCAAAATGCTTTAATTGTGATTCTACTAATGATGTCGCATAAGGATATGTTTTTTCATGACCAACGGCCCAAAGGAGTGATTTCGTTATTACAGGAATTCTGTTTTCCTTCGTTTTCTAGTAAATTTGTGATTAAAACATTCGTTATTATTTATTATAATTAATAACCGTATCATATATTGAATGACCCCACGTGAACAAGCAATAATGATCGTCTAATGAATTAATTAGTACCATTAGAACTTGCAAATTCTTATTGACGTCGATTTCCTTTTGTTTTCGTTTTTAGAGTCGCTTGCATTTAATTTCAACTAGCTCTCTGTTTTCTTTGAAACAGTTACTTTTGTAATCATCACAACCTATTTGTTTTGTAAGATTTAAATTGTATCTAAACAATTTTTTCTTTAAACGTTATTGAGATACAGAAATCAAAAATAATATGTAGTGATCTACATCTATTGTAGTTACAAATAAAATTTATTTCAATAATATTTGAATTATTTAAATATTTTAAAAATAAGAAGGAATGGGGAGTAAGAAAAATATGGACGGAGGAAAATATTGTAATATACCGGGTTCTTCTTTCTGGTTACACATTTATCTTATCATTGGTGAAATATAGGCAACCAATTATACCACGTTATACTTGCACAAATCTGCACAAGTTGGATTAGAATTATTATTGTTTTATCCAGAAGTAATTCCTTTTATAAATTATTAACACAAATCGCAAACCAACAATAATTTATTAACGCAAACAAATAACTAATGAAAACAAGGTTAGTAAATTAACATTTTATCAATGAACTTTAATAATATTTAATAGGTACTCATTGCTTCAATGACCTAATAAATACTCACCTTGCCTTTCGAGACAATAAGCTAAGCGGTTTTGAAAGCAACGTAAAGAATTTTGAACAAATTGTGGATTCTTTTCTGTAATTGCAGGTTTGATAATTATATTACAGAATGTGTAATTGAAAAAAAAGAACCCGGTATAAGAAAAAAATGAAAGAGAAACAGTGGGTGGGAGAAGGAGTGGAAAAGAGGATAAGAGAGTTAGTAAGAAATATGGAAGAAGCGGTGGAAAAAAATAAATACGTGAAATGGAAACTGCGGACGAGGGGAAAAGAATTGGTGGAATAAATATTGTAAAGAAGCGAAGAAAGAAGTGAGAAAGGAGATGGAAAAGAGAATGATAGATCTACAAGAATATAAAAGACTAAAATATGAATACAAGAAAAGGTGTAAAAAAAAGTAAAAATTTGAGGAATGAAGAAGAGGTATGGAGGTTTTTGAATAAAGAAAGAAGAAAGAAAAAAAGAGAACAGGTAGAGGAATGAATAATAGAAATTTTGTATGGATATGCTCGATGGAGAGGAAGAAGACCCAAAGAAAGAAAAAGTGCTAGAAGAAGGATGGATAAAGAGAAGGGGAGAAATAAACAAGAAAGAAATAGAAGATGTACTTGAAAGAATTAAAAGGAAAAGCAGAAGGTACAGATAGGATACAAGGAGAGTAATGGAAATACACCGGAGAAACAGTAAGAGAAAACATAGGAAATATCTTTAATAGAATATGAAAGGGGGAGGATTCCTGAGCAATGGAGAGAGGTGATCATCTGCCCGATATATAAAGGAGGCAACAGAAAGAGGAAATATAGAGAAATAACTATTTATTTATGTAAGGATATTACAAAGAAGATTACAAAGGGAGATAGAAGACAAATGATACTACCGGACTGGCAAGCAGAATTTAGGAAAGGCAGGAGGACCATAGATAACATTTACATATTAAAGCAGATTATAAAAAAAAATTGGGAGGAAGAGAGGGAAAGTGAGAATACATGGGGTAATTAATAAAAGTTTCTGGACAAAAAAAGGGTTCAGACAGGTGTCCTTTGAGGGTTGTTTGATTATATGTAGTCATCCTGGAAGAAGAATTGCGGAGACAGCAGTATGGGGGTATGGTGCTGGTAGGAATCAAAATGTGGGTGTTACTGTATGCAGACGACTTGGTGGTGGTGACGAAGAAAGAAAGTGAAATGAGGGAAATGGTAAAAGTATTAAAAAATATTTTTAGACCGAAGAGACTTAAGAGCTAATGTGGGGAAAACAAAAATGGTGTTATTTCAAAAAGGGAGAGGGAGGAGAAAAAGGCAAGCTGGTGGTAGGGGGAAATTTTTTTTAAATTAAGTGACATATTTGGGGTATAAGTTAAGGTATGACAATAATGACGAAGCACATATTAGGGATTTAGTAAAGAAAAGAAATGGGATAGTAGGATGGTTGTGGAGTTTGGGAGAAAGAAATTAGTAAAAAGCGTGATGATGTATAGGGCAGAAATATGGGGGTGGAAGACATGGGAACAGATAGAGAAAGTTCAGAAAAAGTATTGGAGATGGACATTAGGTTTAGATAAGGAAACGCCAGGATATATAGTGGGAAAGGAAGTGAAATTGAAAATACGAATTCAAGCAGTGGCATATGAAGAAGTAATGGAGGAAAAGGAGATAAACAAAATATTAAGATGTTGTCTTTAGAGTATTTGAAGAAGCTAACAGCATGGTTAGCGAAACGTCAACAGAGAACGTAGGAAGGAAGACGAACACGGCTCAACCCGGAAGATAATAATTTTATTAAGATGTTGTTGGAAAAAAGTAAAGAAAAAGTAGGATAAAGTATAAGCAACAAGAACGAAAGTTGTATTATGAAAGACTAGGATACGCGATAGAGAAGATGGAAAGGAAAAGAGAGGAAGGAGAAAATTGAGGGAGGAAATAATACAAAGGGATAAAGACACACAAATCCAAGAAAGATAAGAGAAGGAAGAATAATGGAGATATGGACAGGATAATAACCGATGTGCCAATGTATATAGTGGAGGGAGAGAAATATAAAGAAAAAAAAAGAGGGATGGCCAGGTTCTGCTGTGGAAATGAAGAAAATGAAAATAAATATTGGTTGGAGGATGGGAAGAGGTTGTGTAAATTATGTGGGGAGGGATGGGAACCTGGAGCAAATGATGAGAGGATGTGTAAAGCTAAGGGAAAAAAAGAAAGATTATGCATGAAGGTGGTGATGGACTAGAGTGGATGAAAGGGTTGATAGAGAGAAGAGGGAAGACTAGAGAAATAGAAGAAACTAAGAAGGAAAATAGCATGTGATTTATTTAATGATAATTTTATTATTTTTAAAAGAGACAAATAAAGTACATAGTAGTAGTAGTAGTAGTAAATTATTTCGCTTGACTTTTCATACAGAATCGCAGATTACAAATGAAACCAATATGTCGTAACCTAGAAGTGTTGCAATCAATATATACAATGTTAGCTAAAGCTAATTAGTTAAAGTTTAAATGTTTCACATTCTTTACTACAGTGTTTTTGAATTTACAAATATTTTTCAATATATGATTACACTGCTTGACAGAATTCTATTTCTTTCTGTCCATGGTACTAAACTAACATTTTTCGATTATGTAGATGTCAAATAGTGCTAAAGTCATAGTAACACCTCCGAGACTTGCTGACCAGGGGTCCTATCTCGAAATCGTAGGATCAAAAGTTGTGCTATACCTATATGAGTAGAAAGTCGTGTGTTTTTGAAAAATCGCATTTTCGAAAAAAATTGGGTAGGTACGATTTCAAACGTCTAGTAAATATTACTTGCCAGATCGTTTTATTTAAAGAAGTGTTAGAAAGCCGCTAAGAGACAGAAAATAGCGCTTGGGCAAGAAGAAAGGAAATTATATTCTTCAAATAGTAAGAAGAGATAAAGATACTCAAGTGTAGTAAAAGAGAGGAAGAATATACAAGAGAAGTGTCTCTTCTATAAATAGCAGTAAAGATTCTTTTTGTACACTCAATATGCTTCTAACTCTTTGTTTTTAATTACCCATATTCAACCCAGCCTACACCGATGGGGAAAAATTTAAATGCTCACCATTGAGATACTGTAAACGGTAAGAGATAGGAAGTTGCTTAAATTAGATAAAAGTTGCGTAATTTTGGGGACATTTTACACTTATTTCAGATTTGAGAAAAAAGACATGGCTTAATAGGTATTGCAAAAACAGCACATTTATAAAACCCTTGACGATGGAGGAGAGTAGTGATTTTAGAAAATACTATAAAGAAAATGAACTATTATCAATATATATATAAAATTGTTAAATGTTTGTCCTTCTGTTTGTTTGTCTGTCTGTCTGTTTGTTACGCTACTCCTCGGAACGGCTGAGACCGATTTTGACAAACAATACCTCAAAATTCTTAGAAAATTCCCACTTAGAGCGTAGGCTATGTTGACCTGACCTTTGACCTCTGACCCGGGAGTAGTGACCTCAAGTCTTTAATTTGAAGTTTGTCTAGATTAGGCCCATTTTCAAATGGGTGTGGTTACTAGTTGACTATAATATACCATACTCACATCAACAAAATGGCAAATCAGAGCGTTTTAATCGAATCCTGGTAGAAAAAACGAGGACAATGGTTATTGATGCAAATATTTCAAAGGGAATTTTGGGCGAAGCAGTATATACCATGAACAGAAGTCCTAGTGCAGTTTTGGAAAATGTTACTCCAGCGAAGATATGATATGGACGAAAACCGAATATGACAAATTTCATGATATTTGGTTCAATACTTATTCACACATACCAAAAGGAATTAAGAGGTAAATTCAAGTCAAAATATAAAAAGTGCATTATGGTTGCGTACACTACTAATGGATACCGACTATGGAATTTGGCAAAAAAACAAAATTATTACTTCCAGAGATGTAAAATTCAATGAAAGTTATTCAGTTCAACAAAAACAAATAGAAATAGAATGTGAAGATAATAATACAGGAAATGAACTAGAAATTGATGAACAAGCTAATGACAATAACTAATTACAAGTGATAAATGAAGATGAAAGTGAAAATGAAAGTAGTATACGTAATAAAAGACTGACAAAAGTTTCCTCAAAATATAAAGGTTATGAACTATACATGGCGTTTAATGCAGAACTCTATGTGATGATGTTCCTCAAGATGTTTATGAATTAATAGTGCAGGAGCCCATGACATTTGTTTGCCCGTCATCGAACATCCTTAATAAAGAAAGCTACTTCGAAGGTGAATATAACTGAGAACAGGAATCGGTCGGTCGCCGTTATCGAATCCTGTGCATAATTATGATAATAAGGCTGATACTTGTAAAATTTCGGGACACATTGCATTTAGAGAACATCCTAATAAAATGTACAGGAATGTGGCAAAAAATACGTAGTTTAAAAATATGTCGGTCGCCCTGATCCTATCTTATGCAAAGTACTCCGGTGACCGATTTGAAACGGTGTATAGTTAGTACGTCACTTCCGTCATCGAACATCATGTTATATTTTTTTAAATTAAAGTTTCAACCCTGTAGAATAAAAAAAATAACGGTCGCCCTATCAAAAAATTTTGCAAAATACAAGGGCGATCTACTTTTACATAAGCATTTATGTTTTTGCTCCACGATATTTTTATTATAGAAAGTAATGTTTTTTTTATTCTTTTCCAATTAATGTTTGCACTGTGGATAATAAACAATTATTATCGCCCGGTTTGAGTATCGAAACAACCATATTTGCCGAATTAGATAATTTTTTCTTGAATATTATTTACGCTATAAAATTGCCAACAATTACCTGAATTAATGTATATCTATATAACTAAAAAGGTGGAAAAGTAGCAGACGATTTTATTTGCTTTCATGAAGAAGGACAGTAGAATTATATCCACATAAGCATCATGCACGTTAAATTCAAAGATATTAATAAAAGCATCAACACTGACATATTAGCTATTTTGCTAGGTAATTTACATAAATTTAAGTGATAAAGAGATTTTAATTGTCAGCATTTGCTGGTAAAGATAACGATATCTGTTACACTGATTGCTCAAACTTAGCCAAAACTTTAGGGCACCTTCGTTGTACCGTGGATCACCGGTTTCATGTTTTATAGGAAGCCATTATACCGCTACTTTCTACTATAAAGGGAAAAATAAAACCATTTAATAGTTTCAAAAGATGAAGAATAAAAGAGTATTCGAATGTCTGACACTAACAAAGATGATATTTAGATGATGAAAAAATTGAAGTAATTCAAAATTTCACAGTTAAAATGTAATTATGTAATTATTCAACAATTTTACTCTGGAAACAACGAAGTGAAAAGAATTTTCCTTAATTTAAAAATTTTAATTCCCAATTAATTCCTTCGTGTTGGCGTGCGCTAAAACAAAAAAAAATTACGAACGATTTTCATAAATAGCATGTGGTAAAACAAAACTGAACCACGGTGTGTGATTTTTGATTCTGAAGATTATGGCCGGTTTGGTACAAAGGCGATCCAGCTCCTCTGAGAGTTGACGATATTATTCAGAATAATGATGAATGTAGCAATGACCAATTGGACAATGATAATGAACATTGTGATTTGGATGAACATGATGATTGATCGAATCTTTAATAGAATACATGATCGATACAGATTGAATATGATGATAAATAATAAATATTATACTTGTATTGCAGAGAATTTTGATTATAAACAAATATACCGAAAAGTTGTGCTATTAACGAATATAATGAGGATGATATTATTTGTATTGCGGGAATTTCTATAATGGAAATATATAGGCTACGAGTTGTGCGATTACCGAATATGACGATGGATGAATAGAGTTATTTGTATTCGTTGAGAATTATCATCATAAAAGAATATTATTTTCCACCTGTGATATCGATATTCGTGATAATAGAAGATAAATATATAATTTTAAAATAATTATTATAACAGAAGATAAAAATATTTTTGCACTTGTGATATCAATAATTGTGATAATAGCAAATAGAATATTTTTGTATGATGGAGAATTATCATCATGAAAATATAATTTGTTTCAAATTTCTTTTCCTCATCTTTCTTTTGAATATAATAGTATTCATTCGATGTAAATGAAGAGTTTGTTATGGTTGTAAATGGAACATTTGTTAGTACATATAAGTGTTAAGATATACATTAATTCAGGTAATTGATGGCAATTTTATAGTGTAAATAATATTTAGAAAAATATCTATGTCGGCAAATATGGTTGTTTCGATACTCAAACCGGGCGATACTGATTCTTTATTATCCGTAGTGCAAACATTAATTGGAAAAAATTTAAAAAACATTATTTTCGATAATCAAGATGTCGTGGAGCAAAAATATAAATGCTTATGGAAAAGTCGGTCGCCCTTGTATTTTGCACAATTTTTTGATAGGGCGGCCGTTATTTTTTCATTCTACAGGGTTGAAACTTTAATTTAAAAAAAAAATAACATGATGTTCGATGACGGAAGTGACATACTAACTATACACCGTTTCAAATCGATCACCGGGGTACTTTGCAAAAGATAGGATCAGGGCGACCTACATATTTTTAAACTACGTATATTTTGCCACATTCCCTGTAAATTTCATTGGGATGTTCTCTAAATGCAATGTCGTAGTAAAATTTTACCATATCAGCCTCATTATCTATAATTATGCACAGGATTCACGATAACGGCGACCTACTGATTCCTGTTCTTAGTTATATTTATCTTCGGAAGCGGGTAAAAAAATGCCATGGGCTCCCGAACTATATATGGCAGGAAGGATGAGTACTTGTAGAAGAGTTCTATGGAAAATGAGATAAAATCGATAAATGAAAATAACACATGGGAGCCAGTTTTTAGATACTAAATGGATATACACATTGAAACACTTTGCAAATAAGCCGAATATTCGATACAAAGCAAGGTTGGTTGTAAGAGGCTTTGCACAGCTAGAAACATTGGATTACGATAATATATATTCACCAGTTACAAGGATGTCTACTATCAGGAGCCTCCTATCAGTAGGGAATCAGTATGGTCATTATTTTATTAAATCAGATGTGAAGACTGCTTTTCTAAATGCTCATTTAAAAGAAGATATATACAGGGTGTAGAATTGGTTCGCGCACCATAGGGATTTCCACATATTTTGCTACAAATAATAATTTTAATTTCCTTAATTTTAACTCTTGTAAACAAAGTAACAAAATAAGTAAGTAATGATGCGGTAATTTAATTTTTTATCTACAAAAACTTATTACAGTTTATCTCTAAAAATAATTGTGTGAAGCCAATATTTGAACATTAAGAAATTTAACATGGAAATCCTATGGTGCGTATTGAACCAATTCTACACCCTGTATGTTTATCAACCTATTGGCTTTCAATGCAAACAAAAGTCGCATTCTGAAATTAAAGAAATCACTTTAAATTTAAACCAGCTTCTAAATGTTGGAATGACGAATCAATCCACATTTTTATTAACATTAGGTTTTTCAAAGATCAGCCAGTGGTTATTGTTTGTACTCAAAATGTGTAATGAAAATAGTATTAATTTATTGTTGTATGTAGATGACAATATTATTACAGGTTCAAATCTAGAAGTAATAAAACACATTTAAAGATAAATTAAGCAGTAAATTTTGTATAAGAGATAAGGGAGGGTTGAAGTATTTTCTGGGTTTAGAAATTGATTATGACAGAGTTGATGGTACAATTAAAATCAAGATATTTGTTAGGGGTTTTGAAAGTATTTGCATTTGAAAATTGTAAATCTTGTGTGAGACACCAATTGATTTTAAATTGGGGGTGAAATTGTGTGAGGGCAGTGAATCTAGACCAGTTAAAGAACTTATTGGTTGTTAATGCATTTGATGCATGGATCTTGCCCTAAGTTTTAGCATCAATTATTTAAGTAGGTATTAAGATGAGTTTTCAAATCAAATTTGGAATTCTCTTAAGAGAGCGCTAAGGTATTTAAAGGGGACTGTAGATGTAAATCTTGTTTATACTAGAAATAAGGTAGTTTACCATTAACTTGTTACGTACGAGGATGTATTAGCCTAGACCAGTTCCTTGCATAAACAAAATATTGCGTTACCATAGCAACGAACAATAACTTATTAGAAGTGTCAGTGTAAAGTTTGACGTCAAAAAGTAAACCAGAGTCACGCAATAAATTAAATGAAAAAGATGTCCACCGAAATTGAAAATCGAAAAATTGGAGTATCGAGCCATCATCAAGTACCTGTATTTAAAAGGGTTAAGAGGTAAGCAGATTTACGAAGATATGCTTAATACCCTTGGTGATCAATGTCCTTCGTATGCGACCGTCAAAATTTGGAATGCAAGCTTCAAAAGAGGTAAATTTTCCATTGAAGATGATGACCGATCGGGAAGGCCAGTTTCTGTGTCAGTCCCCGAAAATATCGAACAGTTCATGACATGATTTTATCAGACCGTCGAATTGGGCTAAAACGGATATCTGAAGCACTGAATATTTCATACGAACGCGTTCATCATATGGTTCACGTCAATTTGGACATGAGAAAAATTGCTGCAAAATGGATCCCCAAATGTTTGAATGTTGACCAAAAGCGTGCAAGGGTAGAAGCATCGCTTTACGAATCTGTGCTAGATTTGAAAACGATGTAGACTTCTTAAACCGAATTGTTACTATGGATGAGACTTGGGTACATTTCTACGATCCAGAAACAAAGCAACAATCAATGGAATGGCGACACTCTGGTTCTCCAAGACCTAAGAAGTTTCGTGTCCAAAAATCTGCTGGAAAAGTTCTTGCTTCAGTTTTTGGGATTGCCATGGAGTAATCATGATTGATTTTTTGGATAAGGGTAGAACAATAACTGGAGATTACTATTCGACATTACTGACCACTCTACAGGCATAATATTAAAGAAAAGACGCGGAAAGCTATCCAGAGGTGTTTTCGAGGATTTTGCATTATTAACGCCGCTGCACACAAATCTCATGTAGCCATGCAAAAATTCGTGATTTAGGGTTTGAATTACTAGAACACCCCCCTTATTCACCCGATTTGGCTCCGTCCGACTGTCACCTCTTTCCGCAACTGAAAAAAGTTTAAAAGGTCGTACATTTTCTTCCAACAAGGAGTGTAATAGAAGCTGTGGAGGTCTGGTTTGCAGAGCAAGAAAAACATTTTTTTAAAGGTCTAGAGACGTTGCAGGTTCGCTGTAATAAATGTATCCAATTAAGAGGAGAATTGTTGAGTAATAAAATAATATTTTGACATTGAAATTTGGTTTGGTTCTATAGTAGGCTAAGAATTTTTCAATATAACCTCGTAGATTCGGATTGGGGCGGTCACTTAGAAGTGATTGAAAATCCGTGTCTTAGTATTTAACACGTTGACTGCCCGTGTGAGACGACATATGAACCACGCCAATATTTTCGATCGGCGCGTTGTGGTACATATGTAGTGCCACGACTCAGACTTTCAGTTCACGCTCTGTGAAACGACAATCGTACCACAGGCAGCGTGTATTTATATGTAGAATTGTAGAGCTCGGCGCCATCGACTTGGAACTGTGAATGGCCCCGGAAATTTGTTCCTGGTTTTATCACAATAATCAATAAAAACTCACACAGTTTTATTTTATATCGTTTATTTTGTACCTAAGGAAAAACAAAAGGTAATCGAACGTAGAAAAAGAATTGAAAAAAAACACTTATTGGTATCAAAATGATGAAATAACTAAAACAATCACGAAACTAACGTTACGTAAGTAATTCATCAGTAGGAACATAAACCAATCACTTGAGGAAGAATATGTTTTACAAAGAAACAATTTATACAAAAATGTTTTGCAAATTGTCCAGTTGATCGGCTCACTTATTTGCTGACACATTTCTTCCGAATTCTACGGACATATTCTCACCATCGGTTGTTTGGTATTTTCTATCATGGGATTGGTGGATTTCTTTGGTGTTTTTACAATATTTGCTGATTACCTCTAAAACTTCTTCTTTGAATCTCGTTATGGTAATCTTTCGTTTTGTAACTTCAGTGTATAAAATATGTGCATTTACAAATGTCGTTCCAAGTACTAATTCTATTGCTAATTTTCTATACCACTTCAGTCCTCTACGTAATGGTGTGTTATAGGCTTTTTGTTGGTCCGACAAGTCAATAAACGCTTTGCACCTGTTATAATCGACGATAATCTCTGGTTTGTGTCTTCCAGGATTTCGTCTGGATGGTACAGGTTGCATTTTATCAAATGTTTTGTACTAAGAGCCATAACATCGCGCTTGTCTCTCCATTTAACAATTACAATTCCTTGGTCGCATATTCTTGACACTAATTCACCGTTTTTAGAGATTGGTTTTGGACTTCCTTACTATTGTACTTTCTGTTTTTCTTAGAGTACCCACTAGATGTGTTTGTCGAGCTAAGAGTTTCTTGGCTAACTCCACACTAGTGTAGTAATTGTCACATATAGTGTGCGCCCTTTATCTAATAGAGATTCCATCAATTTCATGACAACATTTGTAGGAACAGAAGTATTGTCACCTGTATCTTCTTTTCCACAATAGACATTCAAATTGTAAGTATATCCATCTTTGCAACATAATTTGAATAACTTGATTCCAAATTTGTGGCGTTTGTTTTTATATATTGCCTAAAAGCAAGTCGACCTCTAAATGGCACTAGAGTTTCATCTATACAAATATCTTGGTCGGGAGTCAGAACATCCTGAAATCTTTTTCAGCATACCTATAAGTGGGGCAATTTTTCTCATTCTGTCTGTTAGCCCAACGGTACTATTATTATCATTGAAATGGAGCATTCGAGTAATAATTCAAATCTATTTCGAGACATATTCTCCTTCACAGTGTTGGAATAGAGAATTTTTGGACCAATAGTCCGAAAGTTTAGGAAATCGGCACAATCCATCCATAGTAAATGCCAAAAAATAATTCAATTTCTTCTTCGTTGGTTGCTGTCCAAGTGTGAACTCTTGATTTTGCGTTTAGTTTCTTTTCTATCATCTGTGCAGCGTAAATATTCGTTTCTGCAACAATATGCTGTATTATCTCGTCGGGAAATAGAAGTTTCACAAAATCGTATGGTTCTTTATTGATGTAAGTTTCAACAACTTCTTCTTTTATCCCAATTTTATTTTCAGTAAATTCTAAATTTGTCAAAGTTGAGGAGGGTTCTATTGACACTTTCCAGAAAATCTCACTAAGTTGTAATATTTTCTTCAGCCTCTTGTCCATACTCCGTTTTGGGGTCGCCTTATAACAAGTTCCAATTGTTTCTGCACTATGATCGTATTGCAAGGTACGTTCTTCCTGTTCGGACTGTAATTCTGGTACTGCATTTGCACCTAGAAAATAAATAATAGAATAAATGGTGTTTTTCGTGCCACACATAACTATCTTACTTCGTACTAGGGGCACAATTTTCGTTCGTCAGAATAATTCTTGTTTGATTGCAATAAATGATGTTTGATTTTTGGCGACACTGGTTCGTTATCCGAAGAACTTTCATCTCCGGCACTACTTGGAACATATTCATCCGAACTTCCATCATTTTCAAATGGTTCACCTTCTTCATCGGACAATATTTCGTTCCATACTTTCATCAAACGTTCTTGTTCTTTTTCGTAATCAACCCATGTCAAACGCACAATATTGTTTTAGCACTTACACTCTTGATGAGAAACACATATGGAACTGATTGAAATACTTTTGTTGCCGATAAGCATGCAAGTTTGAACGTGCACAGACAAGAAATGCATGTGGTACAATACATGTACCACTTACGGCGTCAAAGAGCTTAAAATATATTCTAAGGCCACGTGGTACAGATGTTGTACCGTGTTTTTAGAACAAAAAAAAATAGTCAAAATATATTTTTTTAAATTTTATTTAGATATATGCTCTTGGGACGAACAGATTAAGAGTTTGTCATAAAAATCTCTCTCGGCCCCAGGGACCCGAATTTTTTTTTCTTCCATTCTGGCAGTCAACGTGTTAATTAAGATTTTTGGTAATACTGTTACGTGGGTAACCAGAAAATAAAATTGTGTTTCCTTGTCTACATCTGAAGCGGAACTTGTTATGCGTTATGTAGTTCTGTGAAGGATAGTCTTTGGATTAAAAATTATTAATAGATTTAAGTGTTAACGTTGATAAATTGTTAATTTTGAAGATAATCAGAGATTCAATTGGTATATTAGAAAATCCTCAAAATAATCATAGAGTAAAATTTAAAAATACAATTTCTTTGCAAAGATAAAGGATAAAAGCATTGTTGTTGAATATTTAAATAGTAAAGATCAACAAGCGGATACTTTTACTGCATGGACCACAGTTTATAAAAGTTGAAATGATATAGGTTTAAGCACAGTTTAAGTATGAAAAACCAGAGAGGGATATGTATTGTATTATTGGTTTTCTTTGTGTTTGTATTTAGTTATAAGAAAACAGTAAGAGAGGGTGTTCTGAATACTACTAAAAACGAGTATGATGAGATGCCGGTTTTAAGTTAAGAGTTGTAAAAGGGAAAATAAATGTATTTGTTCCTGCATTATAATATATGAAAATATACAAAGAAAAATAAAGTTTCGCTTATTGTTGTTTAATCCGTGAAATTATTTTTTTTCTTAATAATGGTAAGGGATAAGGTACGCCAAACCTGGTAGTAGAAGACGTAAAATGTTGTGCGAAAACGGAAAAAAAAGAAATTAAAATTGAGGCATTGTATTTAAAATAACAAAGTTGATATCCAAGTGAAGTGAAACCGCCATGAAAATATTTTCAGTAAGTAGACCTTGTCAATTTGCAGTTACAAGTTTTCAGCTGAATCGGTTTTTTCGTTCTCATTATTCGTCTAACATGCTATAGTCTAGACACACCATATATAGATAATTAATTATTTATTAATTTCAAAGTTTAAGTGTGATCGTTTTGTTTGAAAGAAAAAATTCTGTTCTTATTCAAATTCAATACCAAGTAAGTAAGTAATTTATGTATAATCAATTATTATGATCATTAATAATAAGTATCTTTGTAACTAACCTCTTTTAGTTATTAATTAGAAAATAGCTTCCGAAAAGTCTCAACAGGTACTAGGATAAATTGTAAGTGTTCTTAGATGTCTAGTGATAAATTAATTTAAATAAGTAAACCTTTCCAATAATAGAATAAGTAAATTACACAAATTCGATATTTTATCTTCAACAGTGTTAAAAGAAATTGAACAAATATGTTAATAGAAAAAAACTTTCTATTTGCGTTGCTATTCTCGAAAGATTAGTAGTATCTTTTTATCAGCATTTGAAATACTAACACTTCGAGAACTAATTATTAGCTTACAATATCGGTTCCTTAATAGTAAATTAAAAAACAAGTGTCGTCACATCAGTACTTTGATTGCACCAAGATGAAAATAAAATTATTGGAGTACAACATATGCTTTCTTTAGTTATTTATTATTAATTATACAGGGTGTTTCCTAAGTAATCTAAAATATTATATGGGGCGCTTCGTCACTCAATTTTAAGACGAAAAGTTCATATAAACATGTGTGATAAGTCTTGTCGTTAATTAGATACAGGGTGTTTTATTATTTTATTAAAAGCAACAACATGTGTTAAACATAAAGGAAAATAGTAGTATATTTCAGAGCATGTGTTCAAAATGTTCACCTGCAGCTAAAATGCAAGCATCTGCTCGATGTCTAATTGATTGCCGAATACGTTCGAAGATACCAGGATTGTTACGAATAACATTACAGCCTTGTATGATACGATTTTGAAGATCTTGTACGTTTAATATCGGGGTTGTGTAAATGAGCGATTTTAAATATCCCCACACACAAAATCCAGAGGATTATGTCCCGGTGATCTAAGGGGGCCACGGGGTGTGGAGATCCTCGTCCGATCCAATGGTCTGGAAAAACGTTATTTAAAAACTCGCGAACAATCACTGAAAAATGTGGAGGAGCTCCATCATGCATGAACCACTGCGCCTTCTAATAATAAGAGGTACATCTTCTAAAAGAACTGTAAGTTCATGTTCTAGAAAATGAAGGTATGTCTCACCGGTCAACCATGCAGGAAGGAAAAATGGTCCTATTAAATAATCTTCGATGATGCCAAGCCAAAAATTGACCGAAAATGTTTGTTGAAATCGTTTTACAATTATGGCAGGTGGATTTACATCTGCCCACATGTGGTCATTATGAAAATTCATAATGCCATGTCTTGAAAGTTAGCTTCATCTGGGTCGTCCAATAATATTCTTTGATTTGGCAAAAGTTCCAGTTTCTTGTAAACGAATATGTAGCTTAGTAAACGTATCTGAACATGGTAAACGATTATTAGGATAACGCTGGGCATACATACGTCTAGCCTCTAAGGCATTACCATTCGCTAATCCATACAAAAGTGCATATTAGCCATTTCGGCATTAGTAAACACAGGCATCGTTATTAACTTAACACAAAAGATCGTATTATTAACAATTTATTGTTCGTTGTTTGCGTTAGTTTTAGGTTTGACACAGTTGTCAACGTTATTCCAAAGGCCACTTAGAATAAGCATGTTTTCGAAAACCAGTAGCGTCACCAGGAAAAATTAATTTCAAATACAATCAGAGCTGATTTATTATAAACAATTTAACACCCTGTATCTCATTAACGACAAGACTTATCACACATGTTTATCTGAACTTTTCGTCTTAAAATTGAGTAACGAAACGCCCCATATAATATTTTAGATTACTTTTAGGAAACACCCTGTCATTTTCACGTATAACTTAAAAACCCGAAATTGACGTTTTTCAGGTTTTTAATTGTAGACCCTATTCCGCGCGGAAACAAAAGCATTGGCGTCCGAAGAAGAAGCAGTGTATTGTACAAAATGTTATCAAAAAATGTAGTGTCTAAAGCCTGGTAAACACATACCTACATTTTTTCTCTCAGTTGTTCGACATCTTCATGAAAGGAGAATTCTACTCCAAGTTATTGCACTATGAACCCTAAAACTGAAGAAAAAAAGTGTAGACTTTGTTTACGGTGGTCCCGGTAGTGGTAACTGAAGAGAGAAACATTTTCCCATGCGAATCTTCTCCGAGACCTACCGTAGACACATACTTTAAGTTGTTTTAACGCGAGTAACTCCATAAATAAAAAGAAAACATATCATCAGCCCCCGTGAGAGACTTGCCGTAACTTTAAAGTTTTTAGCGACTGGCAGAATGTATAAGGACCTTGAATATACAACATTAATTTTGGAAAAGCTTAAGGCCCTCCGGGCACGGGTCGATTGGCTCTCGAAGCGACTGCAACTACAATTTTACTTACTATCGACTCCCTACGTAACTAAATGGGGTTCCGCATACAAGTCGACTGGTGCTTGTTTCGAACATTACGTTCTATCAGAAATATATCATCTCCTCCGGAACGTAGAACGTCCCATAGATACAAGCAGTAGATTCTCTATACGTGTTAGTGTTTCCTTCAGTCACCGATAGATGGCGTTATGAGTTGGCTTTCCGGTTTCGTCATTGATTGAATATCGTGATTATAGTGTCGTGATGGACATCGATTTAGAATCCATTATATTTCATGTAGAGACGATGTATTTCTGGTTCTTATGGAAGCAACCATACTCATTTTTTGTCTTTTTCATTCATCAATACCAAAACATCACAACATTCTCCTCATCTCTTAAACTCTTTGCTTCTAGTGCCAACTGACCCGGTGTGTGTGGCACACCAACAACCTGTCAAGCGTCACCCATAATAATCTGACGAGACGTGGTAGTGAAGTCTGACTAACAAGAATGACTCGCATCTAGATATATGGGCAAACTTGTCTGCAGTTTTGCATGTACCCAAATGCTCCAGTCCATCAGTCTTTTTAAACTTTGTCAAACCTCATTCAGTTCAAGCAAAGACATCCATGGTCTACGAACGCTTTGTTTGGCAAATCTAGTATGATCATTCATATGAGACAAACGTTACGTGTGACCAGCCGATTACACGAGGAATTGATGACTTCTTTACATTGGTTTAATGACACATTCGTGACTTCGAGCCTGGGATTGGCTAAAGTCATTATCTTCATGTGTTAAACAAAATAACTATTGGATTAAAATAAGTGAGTAAGAAATAGTATGACAAACAATTTTATATTCCACTGGAAGTTTTATTTTAAATACAAAAAATTTAGAAATTTACTCTTTTGTCAATATACATTTTTATAGTAGGTGTTTATTGAAATCATTTATTAATAATGTAATAAAAATTTAGATATGATTTCTTAAAACCAATTTACATTTCATTTAAGAAAGATAATTATTTTATTTTTGTGAATAAAAACCTTTTCGTTTGATTAATATTTAATATTGAATAGAATTTTTTTTGTTAGTTGTAAGCTTCAAAATAAAATTATAGAAGCAACAGTCTAGATAAAGAACTGTTTATGTAAGCGTTTCCGTTTGAGCTGGACAAATCACGTATTAGCTGTATTATTACCGACAGACGGGCACCACAAAATTAAGATAATAGCGGTAATCCTGGAAAACAAACTAGTGATTTCTTTGTTGTGTGCGAAAGGATTTTTGAAGGGCAAAGTGTGAACAGGGAAGACAGAGGGGGGGTTATTATTGAGACTACAAGGCATTCGAAATCAGGGATGTGCACTCTAATACAAATAGTTGTCACTAAATCTTGTATTACTGGTTCGCGGTTGGATGGCAGCACAGAGAAAAAACTGACAAAATAGCCTGATATAAACCAGCTGATACATAAGCTTATTCTTCCGATGTGCAGTAAAATCATAATAAATCGACATTTTTTAGAAAACGTTTATGACATAGAGAGGTAGTTTTGAAAAGTTCAATTATGTTGAACCTAATTTCGTGTTCATTTCACAAAAGATATACTCTGAACCAAACTAATATATTTAAAAGTTTCAGAGAATCAGCGCGCTTAAGGTTATGTTCGTAATAAATCTACTTTTTGCTGTGATTTTCTTGTGGTTTATTGGATTTTTGTTTACAAATTTAAAGAAAATGGCATTCTGTTTGAAGAAACACCTGCACTCAATAAAATACGACAAATTATGAACCAAAATGCATTGGTGATTTTAAAAAATAAAAAGAATCGCATTTAAGTTTGTTGTTCATATAAATCTAAGGTTCGTAGATTTAAGTGTTTTGAAACGTTTTGTTGGATTTTTATATAAACGTGGTGAGTAAACAATCTGTTTTAAAACCCAAACACAAAATGTATAGCTTCATAAAATGTATTACATTTTTTTAATGAAATACAAACATAAATTTTATTTTTTATGCGCCCCTAAAATGTTTACTAGTTAGGTATATAATATTTAGTAGTTGTGATGATGAATCAGTTTTGTTACAACTATCGGTGTTAACAAGTAAATAAAGCATTGAAATCATCTAGTTTTCTTGACCATGAGTTTGCGCAAGTGTTTTGTTCCTGTTGTAAAGATATCATAAGTTTAGACATTGTACCCCAGAAACACAGATGTTCGCAATATTTGGCTGCAACGTATTCATAGACATTTTGAATAACATTGCGGAAGAGCATATAATAAGTAGACGCACAACACGGGAGTCATACTATGAACGCTCTAGTGGCCCAAATCACAAAAATCCGAAACTTTCCCGACAATCAACTTAACAGGTAATATTTATTTAATAGCTAACCTATCACTTATTTAATGTAAATGAAATTCTAAATTAGGTTTTCAAGGGAACCAAATATTGAAAATTTTTTACGTTGATATAATTGAAAATAAAAAGACACCAGAGAAACTAAAAGTATGTATAAATGCATAATATTTTATTAATAATTGTTGTTTTTTTTTTAGAAATGATGGACACATTGATTCGCAGAGCCTTCTGACATCCACTGCAAGTCCAGACTGGCTGTTGCATAGCCGTTGCATCCACCAAAAGAGAGAAATCTATTCTGGAAAAAGATTGTGGGTTGAACATGAAAATGTGTCGGGTAAATTTATTTTATTTAATTAGCAAAAAATTATGTGAAAATTGATTTTATAGACCAGTCCTTCTGGAAAGCTATTCTAGTGATGTAGGATTTAAGGGAGTTTCTTAAAAACACCAATTTCTTTTGTGTAATTTTTATGTCTGTTCTTATAGAATAGAGCTCAGTCATGTAACCCCTGCAACCACACACCACCAGCAGGACACTAAACGACTTCTGTAAGAAAAGAAATTAATTAATGTTGGTGCGTTCCGACAAACGACTTGTCCCAAAAGCTAAAGCTTTACAAAGAACGTAAAATTAACCGATTAGCTCAAAATTAAACTAAGAGATTATTCCGAAAAAATTACAATTTATAAAACAACACCCAAATTTAAATCTTAAATAACGTTAAGATGTTACACTAAATTTTTTCTATCAACAACTACCAAAACACAAACCCGGGTAGATTTACCCGACGATAAAATTTTTGCTTTATCTTTATATAAACAGAGGTAAAGTACGATTTTTGTCTAAATTATTTAGTTTACCACTAGAAAAATCTAAACAGCTTACTACAAACGTTTCTTTTGGCGGAATAAAGAACATATTTTTGTCATTAAAGACCACCGTGTCAAAATTAAATAATAGACAAATATGTGTTTGATGTCGAGAAATTCATTACAAGTGGAGGAATACAATATAAAACTGACTGTATGACGGCTTTCGATTTAGGGGACGAACGACGACCCATTGCAGACATGCTTTAGTATTTAGACAAAGCGTCACAAAAAGGAACACCTATTGCTTTCTATTTGGAAGGAACTACATCTACTGCTGATTGACAGAATAAAAGAACTGTCACAAGTCTTCTACTGCGCAGAAGCCAGTATTGTGACAAGACTACTAACGACTGCTATCAATCATTAATAAAGATACAAAGCATATGCATAAAAACAAAAGAAAATAGGTACGGGTTACCTTATAGAGGATAGAAATTGTCATTTGTACGACTTCCCCATTTAAGAAAGTATACGAAACAATTAATAAAAAAATTTCATTGTTAGCGAGCAAAGAAAGGTAGCTTTTACATCTATCGGCTATACGAAATGATAAATAGAGGTTTGTTTAGTTCTCTTATAAACCAACGGAGACACGTACTACCTGAAAAATAAAAAACGGTAAAAATTACCCAAGTATTTACCGAACTGGCAGTTACTAGAACTTATTACTCGTATATTCCACTACGCAGAGAGAGAAATATAGACCCAAACACGATACATCTGAATTGTTTTGTTTTGATAAACTGTTGACAGTTCAACGGTCTACAATAGACCAGAGAAGGAAGGAACCGACGCATAAAAAGACCGAACACATACTATTTTGGAATTTTTGTTTTCAATATTATCTTCAATGTACTTTAGACTCACACTCTTCATCAAAATTTATACTCCTTCTTTAAAAATTGATATTTCACCGTGCTTAGTATACTGTAATACTTATTACTAAGGGATTAAATACATTACCCCTAGATGTTTTAACAAGACCGGGAAAACTATTCACGTACCAGGAGAGAAACACCAACCTACTTGTTCAAATTTTATACGATCAAATAAAACTTTGTCTTAATAATTTAGTTCACCCTTGTAGGATCTAATGAACCCGAGGAACGAGAGTTTTAGACAACTCAAACAGTTTAGAAAAACAATACATGAATGTTTCCACCACAAGTTTTACATCCAATTAATGCTCCACAACAGTGAATACATCTACTTTTCTTGGGGATTTCTTCTCTTATTCCTGGATATGTCAAAAAACTTTTACGATAATCTTCATTCATCAAGAACAATTTAACTACTTCAAAAGTTATTACGAAATAGATTAATACAAAAAAATTAGCATGGTTTGTTAACGGAACCACCCCACATTTTATTCAAATTTTTGAATTATAACAATGCAATATTTCTCTTTACCAAAAATAATAATTTACGATTTAAAATGAACTAAATAATTTAATTAAAGATAATTATTCTCACAGATTCACCATTATTTTGTGAATTCACCAAGATAATATGATTTTTTTATTATTATAGTGTAAATATATCTTATTAACTTATATTAAGGAACTTAATAAAATATGAAAGTAAAGATTTACGACAGCGAAAAGACTGTATCAAAACTTTAGCTTCAAAAACCAACGAAACGAAAATTTCAAAACATTGATTATAGTTGTTAAGTTGTAGCGTTAAGCATAATTTGACCAGGCAAAAAGCACATTAAGTTCTAAACTTCTAGTATATTATTTTACAACAAAAAATCTATGCATGCTAGTGTCAAAACAAATCAAAGACTTTTAACCCGGACCAAACAATTACATGTCGAAGCGATACAAACTTTACAAGGATCTTCAAAAAATTTTATAAATGCTACCAGAAAATATAGGACCACACAACGATTATAAATTTGCTTTTTAAACATTTATTATTTTTTTTTTACTATTAACAGAAAATGTTGCTGTTACGTACATGATTCAACAAAACAAATATGTTACAATTTTCTTTATATTATATATATATTATATATATATATATATATATATATATATATATATATATTATAAATTCACGGATTTACTCTAAACAATTGATTTAATATAAATTTAATAAATTACTTTATGTGTACGGATCGAGCTAAGAAGCAAATTTCAAAAACCCCGCGATTACGGAGATACATTACAGATACCTGTCGATAGCGACCAATAGTTACAGGTCTAACGTAGAAGGGCCCGAAATTGGCACCACTTTGCAAGATAGAGTAGGCTACTAAAACGAAGAAAGTTTGTTTATCTAAGGCTACCGTGCTAGCCGTGGCTTAGGAGTACAGAAAATGAATGTAGCGTACATTTTTGAATCCTCGTGATTAACGGCATGCTTGAAAATTTGTCGAATGCAATTCGCAATACATTCAATTTAATTCCCGAAGGGTGTCCGTCTAAGTCGATGCCAAACTGGTGACGTTCAAGGGAAAATCACAAAAATTGTAGGCGAAGCTCGACATCGATGGCATAGACGCCATTTGTAGTAGTTATTTATTTATACCTAAGGAATCATAATCCAAAAGAGCAATTCAGCCAAGTTGAGGCTTTAAATAAACGGGGTAAAATTGCTAGAGTACTCATGTAATTGGTTAAAAATAAAAATAGAAATGTCACAAAAATATTGAATAATTTATTCAAACCTTTTAATTATCTAAATTAGTGTTCTCAGACTCAGACAGACGCCCTTCGAGAATTGAATAGAGTGTACCGCCAACTTGCATTCGGCAAATTTTCAAGCATGCCCTCGACCACAAGGATTCAAAAAAATTTACGCTACTTTCATCCTCTATACCTAACCTAAGCCACGTCTAACACGGTAGCCTCTGCAGGAATGTGTTGCTCGTTGATGTCACATTGTAATACCGTATTATTAGTGCTTGCCCCCGATCACGAGCAAATTTCAGCTCCCTATTAGTGCCTTTTCTACGACCCGTATTTAAAAAAACAAAAGAACAAGCTTATTTTTGACAGTTCATATAAATACATTGACCGTAAGTATTAAAATGTCAAGATTCAGTTGTATTTGCGCTTGAGCATTGCTAGAAACAAAGATAGTATATAGGATAGAGTGGGGTAGGATCGGATATGGGGCACCTCCGGACATTTCAAAATTACCTCGAAACAGACAAAATAGCCGGCGTTATAAAAAAAAGTATGCAACAGCGTAAGAAATTATATATCTGCCAATCAAATTAAGGTCAGATATGAATTAAATTTGTAAATATTAACTTATTCTCC
>JALBCR010004317.1:0-175000 GCA_030710515.1 Abscondita cerata | reverse complement strand
AAATAAGAAAGTTGATAGCAACTTTTGGCACACCCTGTATAGTTGAAGGTCTGAACATATTTTCGGTAGAACAAAAATGATCGATTATGCCCGGGTACCAAATTTCAGTTAATCAAGTTAAAAAACTTTTAATGTACGCTCTAGGCAGATCACCCTGTATACTTAACTTCGATTCAACCGGTATATGCTTTCTACATTAATTTATTTCTGGGGAATGCAAGGTATTCATTTTTCCGTTTTGCGTAACGCGCAGACACACCTTGACGCCGACTCAAAAGCAATACTCGATTGTGAGATTTTCACGATAAAATGTAGTAATTTACCATTTGTATAATAATTATCTCTACCTAAAGGCCCAAAAGTAATATTGTTAAGCATAATTTGTTGAAATTTCTCTTAAGCAATAATATTCTATTTTGATTCTTTGACCGTCTCTTTCTTTCTTCCTGGGTATTTTCCGAATTTTCTTATCTGCCTTCCTTGTTCGCCAATGTACAATTCACTTTCGCTACTAAGTGATGCAATATCGCAATGAAAGACAACTCTAGACGCCATTTTTCGTATTATTTACAAAGTATACATTTCTGTTTATATTTGCGTTTTAAAATTTAATACCTTACTGTATCTACTTAAATTACTTAAACTTTTAAATAACGTGAATGCACGCAACCATCTTTTTAATTAATTACCATTTAAAATTTGATTAATATTTAATTTACCTATCTGTAAGAAACTGGATCCAATTTCAAATCAATTAATGCTTGAATTATTTAGTTATTTTCATATTGATTCACGTATTTACTGTTTAAAATTTATTTACGATTGTTTTATATAATTCAGTTTTATCATGTAATAAAAATTTTGTTCTATATTGGTGTGTGTTTCCGAAATATTATCTCTATTGTTTTAGCATTTTTTACATTCTGGCCAAAGACATTAAAATGTCGACCACATTTAAGGTAAGAGTTTGTACGTTTGTTTTGCATCTCGTCTCGTCCTATTATAGTGTGAATTTCATTTATAAGTATAAATTGTACTATGTATACTTTTAAAATAAACGAATCAATGCATTGTCATAGCCTACGACTTGAATAAGTTCAAAAAAAAAAAAACAATTGAGCTTGAAGTGTCAAATTGGGAATTTGAGCTTAAGGGTGCCAGACGATTTTTCAAAGGGTTAATTAATTTTTGTGGAGGGTAAAGGGTGAAATTCGGTTAGCAACAATTGCATACAAAATAAAACCCAAAATGATGATAAAGTAAGTAAACGATCCAAGAGATTTTAACTCATCCAATGTATTTTGGTGACAGAAGCAAGCATGATACTCAATCAATTCAACTGTAGCAATGCATATTATGAACTTATAATATTTACATCAGAACTAAAATTAACTTATTGTTTTTATTACTCTTTCCTCTTCCATTCTTGTTATTGTTTCCTTCTTCCGCCGTTGGATTCTTCTTGTTATCTCCTTCCATCTTCTTTTGTTTCTCTTCTGCCAACTTCATGGCATCCGCTCGGTACCAGGGAACCCTGAAACTACCCAGCTTCAAAAAGACAGTATCAAAGAAGTTCCGGAGACATGTCCTCTTCATAAAACATAATAAGCTTGGATTTGATCTCTCAGGCTCATTTTCTAATTTTGCATCTGTTTGCGGGTTCAAAGACTTCCTGCAGCAATAGCGTCAGTTATCCCAAGTGAGTGTCCACCCTTACAATCTTTTGAGTGAAAGAACTAGCGCTGACAGGCAATGCAGAGAGTGATTATCCTTTTTGGGCCGACGTCAGTGACGATGATGTTAGAATCAGGGCAGAACTTTGTGTGGGCCGTTGCAAATTGGAGCATAGTAGCGAGAGCAATACTAGAAAGTATCATTCTTTGTATCGTTCCCGGATCCGATCTGATGAATTGTCGAGATTGAGTTTCCGCTTCTGGTTGGGTTTCTGGTTCTTACTCTGAAATTGTCTTTCCTTTCTTGACACCAATGGAGTTTGTTCTAACCACGTACTTCTTTTTACCTCTCTTATTCCTTCACTTTTCCCCCCATTATTACAAGAAAAAACTCTCAATACAATCAAAAACACGGAGAAAGACAACACGCAAAGAAGAAAAATAACAAAACTTTCATTTCTTTGCTTTTTGCATTCGACTGTCAGTTTGAGTTACATCATAGCTTTCCAATTGCCAAGTAACCAACAAATTGTCCATAAAAGTCTGTTATTGATTGGCATGTTATATATCATGACACAGAGTTGTTGAAAGCAGGTAGTACTTTATTTATTTATTACAATGTTTCGAATGTATGCATAAAATATTAATCTTAATTATTTTACTATTTGATTATTTTGATGTGAGATATCACATGAAAATAATCCAAGAGAAACCATCTAACAGATATTTAACTCTTTGGGTAATCAAAATGGTAGGCCGCGCCAATGCATTCACTTGTTTATTTTAAATGTGCACATAGGACAATTAATGTAATGTATACTTAAAATGAAGTTCACTGTATAAAAATTAAAGACCCCTATCTCAGAAGTGCAACGATCCGAATGTATTATTATAATTGGTATGAGAATATCGTCGGCTTAATCGGCAAAGTGCGTAACTCCACATTTTTGACAAAATGACTTTTTGGTGCCATCTGTTAGAAAATATTACAACGCACCGACTAGAAAAACCGTATATCCAAAATTAAATGGGGTTCTTTGAAATGTCTAAAGTAGAAAACGTCGTATCTCCTTTACCGCCAATTTCAGTCGGCAAAATCCGTAAATCCATTAGTTTGGTATGGTATTTCAAGGTGACGACGTGTGTAGTGATTATTAGCATAGTTACAGTCATAATAATATCTGGATTTAAATTACTAGTTGTTAAAAGGTAAGAGTAACTATTTATTTATTAGGGAAAATACTTTTTAGAGTTAATAATAATTATACTGGAAGTAAAGATGAAATATTGTACGTAATGGAGTTACGCAGTTTTCTCGTGTCATATTTTTAATAATAATTATATTTGCTAGGAGACATACGTACTTTTCTCCACGTTTTTTTAATTCTAGATCATGGCGAGACGAATTGATAAGATCTTCAAAGCATTGGAACTATTGGAAGTTAGTAAAACGATATTAACGAAACCCCAGTTAATAAAAGCGTCTATAAAAATCAGTTAGCGACGATCCAGACTTTAATCCAACTTTAAAACATTGTGACAGCTTTAACTCAGATCTATTAAGATCTATAGAAGAAGCCGAAGTCGTGTTTTTAAACGATGGTGGTAAGTAATAAAAAATTCTATGTAGGTAGCTATATAATATTTTACAATTTCCTTCTTTCTTCTAACTTTAGTCTAGTGTATTTTTGTATCTTACTCTATTTCTTCTTTTCCAGATAAAATAAATGATGTTATGGCAAGCAAGTCTAATAGGAACGCAAATTGCTATGCCATGTAATAGACAATTTAAGGTGTGCAAAGTATCGAAATTGTGGTTGCTGAATCCAATAGAACAAGTAGTTTAAGTCATGGAAAAAAGAGGTAGGCACAATATTTTTAAAATTCTCGTCTGACCATGCAATTTCTTTTTTAGAAGAAACAATGGCTTCAAATAACTTCAGTATGGAAGTTAACCAGTTATTTGATGAAATGCCTTCCTGTTCATCAGTCCAGTCTAATGAAATTAAGGTAACTTTCGATATTCAGGCACCGATTGAAGAGAACATCTATACAGAATTGGATATCAACGATCCAGACTTTAACCCAATTTTAGAAGAGTGTGATAGCTGCTCTGACTCAAGAAAGTGACACTACTGCAGCTGTAATTAAGTTGCCGGACAACATATTGGAAGATGAAACTCCAAAACGAAAACGTTCAACAAAGTACGAAATAAAAAGAAATAATTGGCATGAAAACAAAAGCAGAGTCAATAGAGAAAAAGGAGAATCCTATGTAGGAAAAAAAGAAAATGGAAAATGGAGGTATGATATTGTTCAAGAACCAAGATCGCTAAAAGAGGCCTGTCACTGTAAATTAAGCGCAAATCAAAAATCTATTTTGAAATGTAGACAGATAGCGGAAAATGAGAGAGAAATAATTTTAAGCAATTCTGGAAAAAGTTCACTTGGGCAGAAAAAAGATGTTTGTAAAAAACCACGTGATTGTGGAAACCACTAGCAGAAAAAGGGGAAATAGGGAAGTTTCCAGAAGATCATATTCCAATAAGTTTTATTTAGGGAAGACCAGACTAAGAGTGTGTAAAAAATGTTTCTTAATACTTTAGGGGTGAAAGAGTGGGTCATAAAAAATGGGCAAAAAATAGTCTAGAAAACAGCGACAAAGGTGACAAAATCCATCTAGACCAGACTGAAGTACCTGATAAAATTAATACTCCTGTTCGTTTGTTGCATAATTTTTCGACGCTCTACCAAAGTTAGAGTCACATTACTGTCGGCCTTCCACTGCTAAGCTCTATTTAGAACCTATTTGGAATTCTAAAGCCCATTTATATAAAATCTATCAAAACGATTACTGCAAGACAAACAATGTAAAACCTGTATCAATTCGCCACATTCCATAAAGAATTCGATAAAAACGGTTGTCACTTTTCAAACCGAAAAAGATCAATGCGACAGTTGTGTCGCTTATGAAACAGGCAATTTAACAGAAGACAAGTACAACGAACACGTGACATTAAAAAATGAAGCAAGACATGAAAAGAGTGCGGATAAGGAGTCTCAAATGAAATTTTTACAATGGATCTTCAATCGGTTTTGCTCTCTCCAAAATCTAATGTTTCTTCGCTTTATTATAAGACGAAATTGATCGTTCATAATTTTACGCTATTTGACCTTAAGCGCAAACAAGGCTACTGTTATCTTTGGAATGAGGCTGAAGGCGGATTAACAAGTAACGAATTTACAAGTATAATAATTCATTTTTAAAGGGACATGTAGAAGAATACCAGTTAGAAAACCAAAGTGACATTAAAATTATATTATGGAGTGACGGGTGTGGATACCAAAACAGAAACACCACATTATCAAATGGTCTATTCAATTTTGCATTGGAAAAGGTGTTACTGTGGAACAAAAATATTTACATAAGGGTCACACACAAATGGAAGTGGACAGCGTCCACTCTGTTATTGAAAGAAAGATTCGAAACAAGAAAATCAATATTCCGCAGATTACGTATTTATTTGCAAAACAGCATGTCAAAAACTCCTTACAGAGTTGAATATTTAATGCATGACTTCTTTAAAAATATGATGAACTCCGGTATTTTAAATCTATTAGACCAGGAAAAATCGCTGGAGCACCATTGGTAAATGACCTAAAGCATTGAAATACTCAAATGATGGAGTATTTTTAAACTCGTCATTCAGAACAAGAATGGCAAACTCTTCCAATAAGACTGAACATAAAACCATTCGCGCAACTAATACAGATAACTTACCGAAATTGCACAAACAGAGGCTAAAAATTAAAGCAGAAAAATATGGGCACCTTCAACAACTTAAGTCAAGCATGGAAAGCGATTATCATGACTTCTATAATAATCTACCTCATGTTTAATTAATCCTTTTTAGTCTAAGTTCTGGTTTTTCCACTTTTATAAATAAAAATGCTTTAATGTTGAATTTTTTCATTGTTTACTGTTTACTTTCATTGGTAAGAAAAAATGCTACCTCAATTTTAAAGTGAAATATAAAAAGACAAAACTGCGTATCTCCATTTTTAATTAAAATAATTTATTTATGTTATAATATTAACTACGCGTATAGTTTTAGCACCTTTATGATATTTTCTAATCGACCAAAGCAATAACTGTAGTAAAATTTAATACAGTTAAAGGTAAAGTCATTTCTAAGTCCTTTTTGTGTCTCCTGAAAAGTATTTGAGTATGGAGTTACGTATTATGCCGATTAAGCCGACGATATACTCGGACCGCGTTTAATTTGTGTATATTTTGTTTATTGACGCTGTGTTTTTTTCATTATCCATCTTAAATTGCTTACACAATAATGTTTGTTTCCAAAATTAAATTGCATCTAAACGGCGCGGCGTGTGATTAGGTAAGTAAATAATTCATTGAGTTATAAATTTCAAATAAATTTAAATAATACATGAAATAAAATGGCGTGTGAGCGCCATCTTTTAAAAAATATTTTGATACAACGGTGAAGAAATCTGTACGAGAAGATGGTATAATTAAGACATACGTTTAGTGAATATTAAACCGTATGAATGTTACCGATGAGTCAGACACAAATTAATCGCGGCCCTATTATATAGATAACTTTCACACTAGAACATAGCCTTAAATATCAGTAATAACGGTTTAATGATGATGATGATTCAGCCAAAAGTAAGATATCCTTAGCTTTTATCAATAAATAAAGAAACGCTTTAATTGATGAAAAAAAGTTAAAAATGCAATGTCTGTCTTTCTTACAAAGAAATGTGACATAAACGAGATTTGGTATTAAAAAACAAATCTGCAATCCAGAATTTAAAACAATGTGAAGAAATAAAAGTGACGACGAGATTCCGGAAATGAAAAAGATAGTGAAGAACAAATTAACAAGAAACCGTTCTCAGAATATACATTCAAGGATCATCTGATCTAAATTATCAATTGGATTATACTCAGTTCCAGCTTATGAATATTTATTAAAACTTCCTGATTGCAAAGTTTAGAAAGATAAAATAAAAATGTAATGGCAGGTAATGTTATGACACATATTGTAACGGTTGTGGTTTACAAATAAACGAAAAAAACCACGGCTCTAGCGGTACAACCTAGAGAGAAAAAGTAAGGAAATTTGGCTTGATTTAGCGCACTAAATTCGTGGAAAATTCAGTATTTGTAGTAGTTAGCACAGAAACGTCCAGCTTAGTCGGTGAGTGGAGGGTCCTTGAAAACTGTAAAGAAATAGACTGCTGCCTAACAAGGCGCCACCTGCTGGGTAATAGAAAGAAATAAACCCGACCAACAGGAGTTCAACAGGTTTTACTAAAGGTCTAATACGCTAAAACGAACACAAATCAGAGAGACAAATAGACAATTCAATATAGCAAATAAAACTTAAAGTACTAGGAAAATGTGACAGAAATATGATTACGTGCAACAACAATAATTAAAACTCGCAATTAATGTGTCGAATTTCAGGTAAGCTTTTTAGTTACACTCCAAATTAAAGTTAGCGTTCCAATTGAGAATTGGTTACTAAGAAGGCTCGACGTACACACGTCACTTACACACAGTGACTTAAAACTAACTTAAACTCGGATTAAAAAGGTAAGTACCTCCCGCCAACCCAAAAGGCCTTTTGTTTTAGCTTCACCCACTCTAATATTTTAACTGAAACATTAAAACTTAGCTGTATTCTGTAGTATGCAGTTCCGAGAATGAAAGTTCCTGCTAGCGACAGTATTCGACAGCTCCAGAAGGTAGGTAACCCCAGGATTTCTCTTAGGGAGGTATGCAGCGAAGAACGGATGGCGAATATATTCCCTCGAAATATAGATTATGCAGAATGAACGACTCCTGCAGACCGTAGAGTTTACCGGCTGGTTGCAGCTTAATTAGATGCGAAACCGTGGTACTCGTTAAGTTTATAGGGAAAGGTTCTTAAATAGCCATTCCAGCACCCCAGAAGTTATCCAGGTGTAATACACGATGAGAATATGAGGTCAACGCATCGTTAAAGCATACGTCGTAATTAGAACTAACACAACCACGAAACAAAAGAAAAGGAAAAAGTACTCACGGTGAATGCAGCCGGATTTAAATTTAAACACAAATTCGACTTGGAATTATTGAAACACACATTAATAATTTATGTGTAAAATTTTAACTTCAGAAGGCACGCTACAACACCTATGTACAAAGAAGAAGAAAATGTCCGCTGATCGTCTCCGAAACGTTTGTGAATTAAATTTCCACTAATGGAAAATTAGCAGAATGCGCGGCAAATTCGACTTTCGTCGTAACGTGCTACACACGACACACGTTTTTAAGAAAGCTCTAGACATACGTTCTACTTTTGCAAATAAACCCGTAACAATATATTTACCGCAAAACATTAGCGTTCTTCAAAAATAAAGTAGGAGGCCAGCGAGAAACAGGAAATAATAATAATGACTTTCTTCTGCACTAATTATTGTTTACGTACCTAATGTCTACAATTTTGAAAACGTTTTAATAGAGAATTAATCGAATTAACATATTTTTAGGAATCAAATGGAAAAAGGGGTTTAGTGAAAGGAACAAAAAAACATTTATCCTCGATAAACTCAGAGAGTACAATATTTTGGGGAACACTGAATTTAACAAATACCGTATTGATGAATTCTTCATAAATTATAAAAATGTTCTAGATATATGTCACTTTACCCCAGCTAAAATCTATAACCTGGATGAATCAGAGATTACAACTGCCATGAAACCCATTAAAATTGTTTCAAGTAAAGGAAAAAAGCAAGTGGCGTCAGGAAAACGAGGTGAATTGGTTACCATTTTCGGCAATGTTTTTCTACAGGTAACACCATTTCTCAGTGTTTATATATTCGAGGGTGTTCAATCCCTTCAAAATAGATACTGGATGGACGACTGGATACTTATTTCCAAAAGTTCTTGAACATCAGACCAACTATTCAAAAGAGAATAAAATACTTCTATTAATTGATAATCAGGTGAATAAAAAGGTGAAGAAAACTGCGTTTTAAAAAAAATGGCTAGTGAGATTGATATTTCAATAGATATCGTAAAATCCTTTATGTCCCAGACGTGGATGCAGATGAAGATATCGCTGTCAATGACTTTCATCTGTTAAATAAAAAAAAATTTTAAAAAAAGACTTATTTCCGATTTATTGAACTGTTCAAACACTGTTATCATCTTCATTGAAAGGCTCAAAAGTAATTTTGGTAAGAATATTTTTGTTTGTAATTATTTCATCTCTTTTTCAATATTCTCTCTTATCTTACCTAAATTATTGAACTGCCTTCCTTTGTTTGCCAATGTGCATTGCGTTACCTGTGGCCCCTCTCACTGCCTTGTGACGCAGTATTCCGTATTTCTAACGCAAGTTTTGAGAATACAAAAATGGATAAACAGTTAAGAAACCGTTCTAAAGTCAAAGCGCTGGAATTCCCAAAACAACGCTGTAGTTTTGCGAATAGACAATACATAATCGCCATCGGGGTATCATTTTGCTTCAATATCAAATATAAAATATAAAACACTCAAAAAATTAGCCCCAAACAACAAAAATCAAAATTTGATTACGTTCAAAATTAATTTGTAATTAAGAACTAAATTTTAAAATTTAGTGCTTTATGCTTTCTCTGGCACAAATGATCAAAATTAATGGAGGGCCAGGTTAACGATAAGTTGCAAAAAATGATTTAAAGCCGTAATCCATTCAACAATTTCAAATCAAATCACTGTATTAAGCGCACCAAAAAAATGCATAACAACAATGCATTATAAAAGCGTCAAATTACCATCTAGCAACTTCCACAGCGTTACAAATTAATAATAAGTTGTCGATATAGGACGCAGCACTATGTATAAGAATTTGAATTGTTACTAAAAAATGTAAGTAATTGCAGTCTTACTACAGAGTAAGATTTTCAAACTTCACAAAGTAAAATGTATGTCACAGATTGCAAATTCTACTCCAACCAATCAAAAGCACGCTACGCCGAGAGGTTTAGTTTGAAATATTCAGTTTCTGAACTACCATGTAAATTATTGTACCTTGTTAAAAAAAGATATAACACGAACAGAACAATTTAACCAAGAATAAAAAAAATGTTTTCGAAGTTTAATATATTTCTTTCCATTTGTTAAGTTTAGTTTTTTTTTTAATTTCCCTTGTCCAAAATCAAACAATAAAAAAAGAAATGAATATTTAAAAAAAATGAATAATTCAATTTCTTGCTAGCTTAACGTTTTTATTTAATCCAAAATTGACTTTTGCATTGGATCATATACAAAGTGCGTGATACATTTGTTTAATTTGCGTAACAAACAAATTTGTATCATTTTCTTTGTTATTGCGTTTTTTGTCTTGGAACACACAACGCCGTTGTGTTTTTTATTCACTTATTTTGTTTTATTATTTTTTTCTATAAATATTATTTGAACTCCATTGAAGTGCAAATTTAGTAAAATTCATTTTGTTCTAGTTTAGCGCCTTTCCTTTTTTCTCGGTATGTGATAATTGTTAAACGTGTTTCACCGATGCGTTTTATAAATCCCTAGTTGCCCATTTTGGCACATTTGTTTCATGTACACAGTTTCGACGTGACACTTTTCTCCTCAATCGTATTTTATGAAGTTCGCAAAAAATTCCGCATAATAAAGACACGCGTTTAACATTGTATGGAAGTGATCGGGTTAACATAGATGGAAATAAAATACGGGAATGAGGTAGTAAATGATGTTTACGGCAAGCATAAAGAATAAATGAAAGTATAGCTAACTACTAAGGAACTGTGTTTATTATCCGCAACGAGTACAGAAAAAATTGAAATACAAAAACCCCTTTTATCTGAAAATGCACCAACGTTTCAGCATAAATATTTACTAGTGAAATGCAAAATGTGTTTTTGAATACATTATTAGGTTTTCAACAGGTTTTCGATATTTAAGAAGAATAGACGTTTTAATTTAGATGGAAAGTGGAAAGCTCAAATTAACGATTTCTTAAAAAATTGTCGACAATTTAAATAATTTATAAAAGTCGCACAGATTTAATTTGTGTAATAAATTGTTGGCATAAAAGAATTTTTGCGTCGAAAAGATTTGTGTAATAATTCTTTCTCCATTATCAGCAAGTTTATGAAGAATCCAATTTAAATTGATGGACACGTGCCATATTTCTAAATTGAACAAATTTGATTATTCTATTTTTCTTACCTGACGAAGTCGCGCTGGAATTAAATCTTGTTCTCTTAAGGGACGAAACCATCCGGACAGTGATCCGACCGCCAAAACTCCGGCCAACACAAGAAGACAAAAACAAAGGCTTACTAACAATTTGCTTTGATGCGATAATACCATCGCCATCGTTAACAATAATCCGATTAATTTTTCCTTTTAATAAAAATACGAGCGAATTTAAAAAATCGTATCGCCAGCGCTCCTAGCGTGCGAGAGGTGTACCAGCGTTATCAAAGTCGCAACGATACTGTGCTTGAAGAAGCGTCGCGACGCTCTCTGGATTAGTACTGATCACACTATCTATCCTGCGGAACGTAGGGTGCGCGAGGGCATAAACGTTTAGTAACTCTCTAAATAAATTTGTTAATTATATTTGAGCATGTTTTGAGAATAATTATTTAGTAACCGTCATGTAACAGAAAAAAAAATTTAATTATTACGCAATTTCGCAATAAATTCGGTTAAAAATTTTTGACGCAGTCTTTTATCTTAAAGGTTTATAAAATCTCATTTCCCTAAGGGCAGCTTGGAGAGTTATCGGTTACGGTTATCTCTAATCAAATCTGGGAAAATCGGTGTGAAATGCCACATAACACTTCTAGCAATATATTTGCTTGTTTAGATAGTCTGACAAGGATTGTGCGTTCAATTAACTTTATAAACTAAACAATATGTCAAATTTGTCACAAAATTTATACATACTCGCGTTTCTTTAATCGTTTTAACACAAACATTTGCATCGATCACGCCGGGACTAATAACTAAAGCATTAATCACATCAGAAAACACTTTTCACTTTTACAATATTGGAAATGTACGAATTACGAGCCACGGTATTTCGGTCAATATTTTTTCATGTTAACACTATAATATTATTAATCACTTTCTGTGAAAGCGTCAAACCATTTATCTAAAAATGAAAAACCACGTGCCTGCTTTATCTAAATGAAACTCTTTCGTGTTTAAACATCAATTTTAAAAAGAATTCAGCTAATAAAATCCAATAATTTGCGTAGAAATTAAAATTGATTATATTTTTGTATTCTTGAACAAACACAAATTAAAATTTATCTGCAATTTCCTGCCACTTTTCTTTCGTTTCGTTTATACATTCTTCGGGCAAAACAGGTTAGTGCGTTTGTGTAAGTTGATTTTCGCACGAGGGTGAGATTTTAATGTCGAGAGTGCTGGATGCGACGCGAGTAAATTACGAAAAAAACATAAACAAAAGTATTAGGTGTTAAAACTTATGGAGAAACCCGCAAACGGCTAAATATTGTGATTTATGAAGGGCGAGTTGTCTTCAACGCACCATCCGGCGCTTACAACAAAAATTTCGGAACGCAAAAAAACCATTCGAGTTATATTAATATTCTCACTTTTAATTTGTCTCTATAAATCTATATAGCTATCAAGTTTATTGGAACGAACATCTTCTCCGCTTAATATAAACGTCATTTATCATATTTTCTTGTATTTTTAAAATATACTTTATTTAAATATACAAATAAAAATACCTTCCTATAACAAAGTAATATTTGAACGGAGGTCCATGAAGTTGGCCATACTGAGTTGACAAATTTAAAAATATATTTTATTGAGAAGTTTGGTCCTAACTTTGTGACATTTATTGCTGATAGTTAAAAATTGTGTGCTGGTATATTTAAAAAGTTATTAACAAAAACAAATCGGTATGGCTGACTTCACGTGGCCAATTCGACATTTTTATTACGGTATAATTTTGTGCTATTTATTGCTGGTTATTATACATGTTGTGCTGGTTGTTCTAAAAAGTTATTAACAAAAATCCACTCGATCAATTTAACATTTTTGTTAAAGTATAATTTTGTGCTATTTATTGCTGATAATTAAAAATGTTGTGTTGGTATATTTAAAAGTTATTAACAAACACAAATGGGTATAGCTGACTTCACGTGGCCATACCTACTTGATCAATTCGACATTTTTATTACGGTATAATTTTGTGCTATTTATTGCTGATAATTAAAAAATTGTGTGCTGGTATATTTAAAAAGTTATTAACAAACACAAATGGGTATGCCTGACTTCACAACATTTTTTTACGGTATAATTTTGTGCTATTTATTGCTGATAATTAAAAATGTGTTGGTATATTTAAAAGTTATTGACAAACACAAATGGGTGTAGCTGACTTCACGTGGCCATACCCACTGATCAATTCGACATTTTTATTACGGTATAATTTTGTGCTATTTATTGCTGATAATTAAAAATTTTGTGCTGGTATATTTAAAAAGTTTTAACAAACACAAATCAGTATAGCTGACTTCACATGGCCATACCCACTTGATCAATTCGAAATTTTTATTGCGGTAAATTTTGTGCTATTTGTTGCTGATAATTAAAAATTTTGTGCTGGTATATTTAAAAACTTCTTAACAAACACTAATGGGTATGGCTGACTTCACGACATTTTTTTACGGTATAATTTTGTGCTATTTATTGCTGATAATTAAAAATGTGTTGGTATATTTAAAAAGTTATTGACAAACACAAATGGGTGTAGCTGACTTCACGTGGCCATACCCACTTGATCAATTCGACATTTTTATTAAGGTATAATTTTGTGCTATTTATTGCTGATAATTAAAAATTTTGTGTTGGTATATTTAAAAAGTTTTAACAAACACAAATCAGTATAGCTGACTTCACATGGCCATACCCACTTGATCAATTTGAAATTTTTATTGCGGTATAATTTTGTGCTATTTATTGCTGATAATTAAAAATATTGTGCTGGTGTATTTAAAATTTATGACAAAACAAATGGGTGTAGCTGACTTCACGTGGCCATACCCACTTGATCAATTCGACATTTTTATTACGGTATAATTTTGTGCTATTTATTGCTGATAATTAAAAATTTTGTGCTGGTATATTTAAAAAGTTATAACAAAAACAAATGGGTATAGCTGACTTTATGTGACCATACCCACTTGATCAATTCGAAATTTTTATTACGGTATAATTTTGTGCTATTTATTGCTGATAATTAAAAATGTTGTGTTGGTATATTTAAAAAGTTATTGACAAACACAAATGGGTGTAGCTGACTTCACGTGGCCATACCCACTTGATCAATTCGACATTTTTATTACGGTAAAATTTTTTTGCTATTTATTGCTGATAATTAAAAATTTGGTGCTGGTATATTTAAAAAGTTATTAATAAACACAAATGGGTATAGCTGACTTTATGTGACCATACCCACTTGATCAATTCAAAATTTTTATTGCGGTATAATTTTGTGCTATTTATTGCTGATAATTAAAAATGTTGTGTTGGTATATTTAAAAAGTTATTGACAAACACAAATGGGTGTAGCTGACTTCACGTGGCCATACCCACTTGATCAATTCGACATTTTTATTACGGTATAATATTGTGCTATTTATTGCTGATAATTAAAAATTTTGTGCTGGTATATTTAAAAAATTATTAACAAACACAAATGGGTAAGGCTGACTTCACGACATTTTTTTACGGTATAATTTTGTGCTATTTATTGCTAATAATTAAAAATGTTGTGTTGGTATATTTTAAAAGTTTATGACAATCACAAATGGGTGTAGCTGACTTCACGTGGCCATACCCACTTGATCAATTTGACATTTTTATTACGGTATAATTTTATGCTATTTATTGCTGATAATTAAAAATTTTGTGCTGGTATATTTAAAAAGTTATTAACAAACACAAATGGGTATGGCTGACTTCACGACATTTTTATTACGGTATAAGTTTGTGCTATTTATTGCTGGTTATTAAAAATGTTGTGCTGGTAGTTCTAAAAAAGTTATTAGCAAAACCACTTGATCAATATGACATTTTTAATAGAGTAAAATTTTTGGGACAACTGTGTGGACAACCTGTTGGTTTTACAACAGGTACTAGAGAAAAGATAATAGTAGGGGAGGAACTACACTTAGCATTTATAGATTTGAAAAAATGTACGACTTAGATCCACGAAGTAAATTGTAACGAAGCGTTTTATTTTTAAGTATCGCACCGTCACTAAATTAATTAGAGTAATTAATTTTTAGGATAAGGTCGAGTTCGTTACGTATTTAACTGTTATTAATTTTAACGTATTATCAATGGTGAACCCAAAGCAAAGTACGATAGCGCCCCGCTAAGCTTTCGTGCGCACGCAGCCCCCTCCCATAAACCAGTTGCCCCACTGGGGGCCCCACTAGGCCTTATAAAAGCGTGAGTTCTTGTGTAACCAAACAGTTGGTTCCGGATACCTGTTCCGCCTGGTCCTGCCGTTAATACTGAGTTAATCTGCTTTTTCCAATTTAACCGCCAAAGATACCGCTTTGGCTATTCTCTCCCCGACCCACATGTTGCAGAGATGCCGCTTTCTGTTCCCTTAACTGTTCATTGTTCCTATCCGTGTGTTGTACTTGGGGTGACGCATTTTCGCGCCTTAAGTACACCACTCAAACAGTTGTCCAAATTGGCATAGCGCATTTTCGTGTGTCAACTCGGTCACTCACACTACCTACCGTATCACTTAACAGACCGCCGTTCTGCTTATATGCCGTTACTCTCATCCCTTTAGTAACCGCCGTTCTGCTTACATTACCAAATCCCTCACCCCTAAAACCGTCAATCCGGTGACTGCTTTGGGTTGCATGGTTTGTGCTTTACTTTAATAAATGATGTCTTGTGTTTGTGAAACTAATAGTAACTTGTTTCGTGTTAAATAAAGAAGTCATGAGTTTTAGTGTATTCTCTTTATTTATCCGAACTGCTTCCCGTTAGACGATCAGGACTCTGGAATTTTTAACCTCCACTGTAGCTGCCCGACAAGCAAACGGAGAGTAAACTTCGTCATCAAATCTTGCGCCCGAGATCCGTCCGCTTTACAGAAACTAACCGAATTGGGAAGCAAGCGTCACAAAATTATGTGAAGCACTCGAAATTATACAAGTAGTTATGGTAATAAAAAATTTGTATAAAAAAGGCTTAGACAAGGATGCCTCTTACCTCATTTATTTATTATATATCTAGAGGTATCATTGAAGAACTGGAAAAGTCACGTAGAAGAAATGGGCGTAGCCGTAAACGAACACCATTTATTTACACTAAACTTTGCCGATGATTAAGTAGTTTTAGCCCAAGACGAGAATACGAGAGATGCGGGTTGCAGATCAGTTTAAAGAAAACAGAATATGTAGTAGTAAGTTCAGAAGCCCAACTCGAAATATTTATTAATGACAATGCCAAAGTGAACCAAGTGAATGATGCATTTAAATATTTAGAGGCGTTGACAAAGGAGGGTTTAGGAACTGAGAAAATCAAACACCGAATACAACAAGCAACAAAGGTTATAGGCGCATTAAATTCATGGTAGTGGGATAAACACATATCGCGAAAAAACAAAAAAAAAGGATTGTGGAAGTTATGGTAAAATCGGTGCTCTGTTACGGGTGTGAAGTTTGGAGTCTCATTAAATTTGTATATAAATAAAATAAAAACAAGTTTTCTACAACAAAAACTTTATATAGCAAATATTCTGAACGTATTAAAGATGTTTTCCTAAAGTAGCACTTTTGGTTGACCCATATACCCCATAAGTTAATCTTTAAAAACTTTGGCCGATAAGGTCTCTTTGATGAAAGAAGATCTGACTTCTTTTAGAGCACGCTGACTTAATCTATCGGCGATATGCGGCGATCTTTCAAATTTAGTCTACACAGAACAAGAATTGAAAACTCTTATGGTTATGTTAAACTAGTTCATTTTAAAATGTATTGATATTTTTTTAATGAAAAATTTTAATATTTTATATACAGGGTGGTCAAAAATATAGGTCGCAAACTATACTACGCTACTAAGCAAAAAAAGTAATGAAAATTTTTTTATAAACTATTGTTCAGTTGTTCTCACTTAAAGAGGTACGGCCCTGTAAAGTTTCAATTTAAAATTTGTTTTTTCTTATTATCTCAGAAATGAGTTAAAGAAAGAATCTGAAAATTTATATGGTAAAATACGGTAATATGATACTCAATTTAATAATCTTAAAAAAGATATTAAGCAGTGGCGTAGATATCGGGGTAGCGGTGAGTTTGTTATTTAAAAAAATTGTATATCTTAAATTTTTAATCACCCTGTACGAATTTTGGAATAAGCAATTTATTATGTACAAAAAAGTGTTCTTTCAATTATTTCGTTACTATAATATTTTTCGAGAAAAATCGTTTTCTTTAATGTCTGTGTTTTCACATCAAACATTAACTATAATTGTAAAGTTGTCATTGAAAAAGAAGTGTTTTATTATTTTTATTTTATAAATTTATTTAAAAATTAATGTCAACAACAACAAAAAATAACTTAGCAATTAGTATTACATTTACATCTTACAAGAGATGCTCAAAATGTTGCCCTTGTGACTACACACATGCCATGATTTTGAACTTTTGAACTTTTTTATCAACATTTATATTATAAAAATAAAATAAAAATACAACTACGGTCATAAAAATAATTGCAGGAAGCCTCCAAATGCGGAAACAAGACGAAAGTTATCGGTAGTAGAAATAGACTACTTATGACGAAGTGCACAAATCTCCAGAAGGAATCATATACCCAATGAAAAAATTCGCAACGCAATGAACAGCAGGGAAACAATCGTTGAAAGAATAGAGAAAAAAAATCTGAAATGGTTTGGTCACCTAATAAGAATGCACGAGAGAAAAGGGATAGACCAAGAATAGCGTGGAACAAAGGTATACGTAGAGCAACGGCAGAAAGAAATTTATAGGATACATGGTGAACTGGGATTGGATAAACAACATCATGTTGTATTTCAGTGTGAAATATTAATATGTACAGACATAAAGTGTTATGTAAGAATCTTATGTACATACTGAACCCGAAATATGTATATATATATATATTTTATTAATTTTGTGCATATTATCATAAGATATTGCTAGATAAATTATACTGCTATGGCATCAGAGGGATTACATACAAATTACTAAAAAACTCTTGCTAACAGGAAGCAAAAAGTAAGGAAGCAAAAGCCAATAGTATTTATAGTGGAGTCCCACAAGGTTGAATATTAGGCCCATTATTATTTTTGTTATTTGTAAATGTACTTCTTGAAATTATGCCTGATAATACAATCACATCATATGCGGATGATACTGCTGTTACATCTATAGGAAACACTTGGGAGGAAACAATAGTAAAAATGAACAAATATTTACAAATTGTTGCTACCTGGTTAGAGCAATGTATATATCACTTTTGGCAATTATTGTTAGAATGTATGTACCTAAAATTGTACCAATTAAAATATATGATAAGTATCTAAACAGAGTAGATAGTAAATATTTAGAAATTATATCTGACTATCACGCAAAATGGAATTTGTGCTATCATTACACCGAACTTAAAAATAAGCAAATCATAACAAGAACTAAAAGTCTGCATTTACGAAAAATATCTAAGTCAATAAGTAATAAGAACAGCTATATAACAGCAATAAAACTATATAACCAAATGCCAACAAAACTTAAAACTTTGTCAACCAGGGAAGGTATACCATAAAATCAAAACTAAAGAAATGTTTAAATAAACTCAATAACTGATGAAAACGTACCTTATTTACAACTTAATTATTTGCAGTAACAAAATCAAAAACCATGGTACCTGTACCTACTTAGTTTTTTTTTTTTTATCCGTACCTACATACAGATAATTTTAATTACCTCTGTGGGTATTACATTGTCTATACTCTGTCAGGTTTTGTTCAAATTTTAAGATTTCGGAACAAATATAATATGTACCTCGGCCCTAAAGTTCTTTTCATGACTCACGTGTTTTATTTGCCTCGGCTAACGCCTCTGCTACTAAAACACATTCGTCATGAAAAATCAAACTTTAGTGCCTTGTTACATAAATAACTATTTTCTAGTATAATTTAAAAAAAAAAAAAAGAAATGGATACAACCGACTTTACGTAGCCATACGCACTTGACCAATTTGACATTTTTATTAGGTATAATTTTGTGCTAGTATATTTAACAAGTTATTAATAGAAATAAATGGTTAAGGACGGCTTCAGGCTTGCATTCCTAAATTATCATGTAAATTTTTTTTACAGATTTACAATATTATCCAATCAAAGTGTCAATTTTAAAAGGATTCAAAAATGATTTGGATTTTCAAATAATAAACATTAATATTAATTAATCATTATTTAAATTAAAATTTAACAGAATTTATAGCTTCCCTATTATTTAATTCAAGAAAGAATTTTTACATTATTCGTTCGTTATGGGATCATAGAAAAAGTACCTATATTGTTAATTCGTCAAAAACATTTATTTAAGCTGGTGAACAAATTTGAAAAAAATTTACCTCCGCCACTCTTGAACAATATACTTTTATTTGATGATATAATTATTTAAAGGAGTGTATGGTATATGTGATCTAAAATGGCTGTACTAATACGTGGTGGGATATTAAGAAATTAAATGATGGCCAATTGTTGTAGAATTCTTTCAGAAATGCGTCCAACGTAACCTCACTTTCTTGTTTTAAGTAGAATAGTATATTTGTTATTGAATAATGTGAATCGTATAAAATTAATAAACTTTGGTATAAAAAATTTTGCTCTGTTGAAGTTATTGCCAAAAAAATGACCAAAACAAAAATGTTTTTTGAATTTTGAATTTTTTTTTTAAATATTCATGTTAATAAATTTTGGAGTATTTGAATTGAAATCTGATTTATTTTCAATGTTATATTTCAATGGGCATAAAATTTAATATGTAAGGTTTTTCTCCAATTAAATGACATTGAAAATCGCATTTTACGAAATGCGAGCCAATCAGATTGTAATATTTTAGCCCTACCTACCAGAGTGATTTCACAGACATTCTTGTAGCCAAAACGATTTTCAGAAAGCAGGAGAATGATTTCAGGAAATCATCCTCCTGACACTTTTGTACGGGTAATAAAATAGAAAAATCACAAAATAAATGAAAATTACTTTCATTGCTGCTGCAACCCCATCTATTTTTGAAAACACTACAATTGTTGTATTACGCTCGACAGTTTACTTTTTTCCTAAAGTTTATTTACAATGTCAAAATGGTGTATTTCACCTCCAGCAAGTTTCTCTTCTTTAAAAAAATAAATACAGTGCTCTCTCTTCCTCGCTAACAGAGTTCGTAACAAAATGGTGCGACAAGACAACTAAATTAAAAATGTTTCTTAAGGGTCTAGGGTCAGTGCCACCGGATCATCGTCATCAGTTCATTACCGCCGTTTCATCGCCGCCCTGTTTTTGCCAAGACGTTTCATGGCCGCCTTTTCAACGCCAACTATCCATACCGTTTCACAGTGACTTATTCTATGACTGACTTTTAAAATATTGGTTGTGTTCATAATTTCTATTTTATGCTTGTTTATATTAGTATATTTTACTATAAGAGGTGAAAATTCCGAGATAGCGAGTGATCAATCTCTCGAACGAAAAAACGGAATTCATCTTGTATAGCAAAAATAAAACAATAAAAACAAGGAATAATAAAATAAAAAAAACTACTTCATTTTCAAATTCATCAAGATATTTTATTGTTTGAGAACAATCTGAGTAAAATTACATAGATAAGTCGATTATCACAGATTTCCATTAATTTTTATACAATAACTCAAAAAAGAAAGCAACTTTCACTTCCAGAGATGAATCCTACTTTAATTTCTACCATATGAGCAGAAAAATGTATTTTTATAGTTTTACGCATGAATGTAGATTTATTATAGTGATTTTCATAGTATGAACATTCCATTTTCATCCTAGTAGTTAAATTGTTGCATCAACATTGATGGAAATTTTAATATCAACTAACTTTTGTCATTTTCGCTTATATTCATCGTATTTGAAAGCAAATTTTTGTATCACTATTTTATATTTCCTGATTTTCATTATTTTATTCTCATTTTGTAAAAAAAATAGTACTTACTATTCGAGATGAATTAAAATATAAAAAAATAAGTACACGCACAAAAAATCGATCCAAATTGAATCAGAAGCATTTGAAATTATTTGACTGTTTGCAAAAATCAAGAAAAATGTGTTCATCAATAATAAACTGCCCAAATTTATTGGTTTCAAGCAATTTTGGTTATAGTTGTTGTCATTGATTATAGACGAACTCATATGTTTTGTTAATTCTACTAATTTAGGAATACAAAATTTTTAATTACCAGTAATAAATAGCCAAACATTATTCCGAAATAAAGATAAATTGATCATCTGAATATGACCACTTGAAGTTGGCCGTACCTATTTGTTTTTATTACTTTTTAAATAAACTAGAACAAAATTTTCAGCAATAAATATAACACAAAATTATCATTAAATTATACCGTCATAAAAATGTCGATTTGATGAAAATTTGTTTTTGTTAATAACTTTTAAATACACTAATACAAAATTTAAAATTTTCAGAAATAAATAGCAAAAAATAAGCACACAATTATACCGTGATAAAATTGTCGAATTGATGAAAATTTTTTGTTAATAACTTTTTAAATACACCAGCAATAAATACCACAAAAAATTCAAATTATTTCATGACGTTTTAAATAAACTAGCACAAAATTTTTAATCTTCATCAATAAATAGCACAAAATTATACCGTGATAGAGTGCGATCAAAACCTTATGACACCAGCGCAGAAACGCATTTTTTAACTAGAACTAGGTTACAGTTATAACAATTGCTTTCTTTAAAAAAATTACACTCATAATAACAATTACAAAAACAAACTTTCTTTTACGCAAATTTGTTTAAATCAATGTGATCGGGGAATACGATGTTGGTTGGTAGGTTACAGTTATTACAATTTTTTTCTTAAAAAAATTACATTCATAATAAAAATTTCAAAAACAACCTTTTTTTTACGTTAATTTGTTTAAATCAATTTAAGCTGTTTTCATGTGATCGGGGGTAAACGGTGTTGGTTGGTAAGTTACAGTTATTACAATTTCTTTCTTTCAAAAATTAGATTCATAATAACAATTAAAAAAAAAATACCACAAACTTAACATAGATATTCAAACCTTCAAGCCGCGCTTAACGTATAAATTCTATAGTCTGTCCAGAAACGAAGCGAAGTAATAAATCAACATGTTTAACAGATTCCAATGGCGTACCGATGTATTGATACTTTTTCGAAAAAGGGGTTAAAAATGTAGAAGATGTGTAACCCTTCATCATTAATTAATTACTGTTTGTTCTTGCTATATTTTATTGTACTTTAAATTTTCAAACTCTATAAAATGGTTTCTAACAAACGATGTGTTTTATAATTACAATGATATGTTTAAAATTACTTTCAATAAAACACAATAAAACGCAATTGTAATTTTTTTTTGTCAGCAAAACCCATGCACACGCCTATGATCTTTAGTTTAGACCTCAAGAACAGGTAGGTCCCATTGTTAACGGATTAGGAGCTATTCATAAATAACTTACGTTGTAACACTATGAAGCGGTATATCCTAAAACTAGTTTATCAAATCTTTTATGTATTTCATACAAAATCGTGTACCGCTTATATGTAAAATAAATGAATTATTTTAATTTATTACTTCGCTTCGTTTCTTGACAGACTTTAACTCTTGGGAGTAGGTCCTGCTTTTGAAGATCTCGGAAGAAAATAGAGAAACCAACGTAAGTGCTCTCTAATTTTCTTGACTTCAACCAACGGAAAAGTGTTTACTTATCTACGCGCTGTAGTTTATTAATTTTAGGTTTTTTTATTAATAAGTTAAATTAAAATATGTGTAATACGTCTTATTAAATTAGATTATGTTGGGAGTTCATTTTACATAGACATCACATATGGAAAACTTTGTTTGTAGTACAGTCATTTTTTTGTAAATTTATTGCTGTTAGTTATTAAGTTATTAACGATTTCGGCTATCGCTTAAATTTGAATTTATAATCTCGCATGTGTTTATTAAGTGAACAAAATTGTTCATAATGATTTTAGGGGTTTAGACTAATTTTTAAACAGAAAATTTTTTTGATTTTTGTCTTTAATTTTGAATCAATTCCCAAGTTTTCTAGTTTTCCCAATTTTTCGTTAGACACTTGAGCATAACTCAAAATTAGGTGGCTCCTGCTAAGCAACTTGAATTTGTCATCCCAATTAGACTTTTACCCCTCGTTAGCTATGTAAGTAAGACAAATCTTTTAAAAACTTACTTACCCCTCACGACTTTAGCCAGCAAAGCCACTTCAATCGTTGCACTTTAATTGAACGTAACAACATAAACAAAAAGAGTAAACAACAACTGATGGTTGGTTTGCTTAAGTTATATTTTCGGTCGACCGTGCATTTGTGACTTACAATGTAAAGAAAATTGATCGTTAATAACACCTATCAATGAAGTATTTTCTATTAATGAACGATTTTAGTATAGGCAACTAAGCATACTTATTACAGTGAAAAGTTTATATTAAAAGTTTCCATTTAAATGAGAAATAAAAATTATATTTATTTACAGTTTAAAGTTTCTAAAAAGCCAATCTACATTTTTATTAACAAATTAATTTAGTTTGTTCATAAATAAATAATTCCGTTTAATTATAGAAATAAAAATTATTTAGTAAGTTCTATTTGTATTCTATTGTATGAAAGGAGGTGTAAAGGAGAAAAGTGGAAAGTGCATGTTGGAGGTCGAAGTGGAAGGTCAAATATTCATTCTTGATTCGGTATTTACGAATTAAGCGTAAAAGTTTCACCACTATGTGTTACAACTTCGAAGTTAAATAGTCAAAATTTACACGAAGACAAAAATTACATATTCATCAAACATACAAATGATATAAAATTGCGACAATTAAAATTAAAATGGTCGATCAATTAAGTTCTACGATAATAGTGCATTAGTAACTACAAAATGATTATGATAACAGCAGGGCGGTAATGACCTCATCATCTACCAACTAAAACAAATGTCGGTTAAAATAAAAACTTTTTTCCGTTTGAAATTTTTGTACAATAACAAATTTGACAAATGTGCTGTAACTTACGCAAATTATTTTTAGTACAAAATTTTCACTCAAGTGCAACTACCTACTGCATTAGTAGTGTGGTTATGTTATATAATTCAAAAATTGCCGCCAGTTCATAAAACGGTACTTTCCAAAGGTGCGTTCACAATAGAATATCATCTCTAAAATTATTAAATTATAAATTTGTTAAAATTACAAACTACAGTCGAAGGAAAATTTGTGTATCTAACTCTTGAATTAAACGGCGCGATTAACATCTCAAGTTATTAATACATTCGTTTCCTAAATAACTATTTCCGCCGACCGTACATTAATGTCTTATATTAATGTAAACAAAATTGATCGCTAAGGACCCCTATTAATCAACAATTTTAGTATAGGCAACTAAGCATACATATGTCAAGTTGCCGTTTTATCTGTCAATCAACTACAATATGAAAATATAAATAAAGTCAGTCATAATTTATGGGTGTTTAGCTCATCTATTTTACAAACTATTGTCTCACGCAGTTCTTCAAAATTCTTTACTCATTGCTCAAAAGTTAAATTCTTAAAAACAGGTCTGTAAGGAAAATAAAAACTGTAAAAAAGAAATGGACCGATAAACATTCCTACTCCTAAAAATGTCTTTTGGAGGTGTAGTGAAACCACTTTATCAAAATATTTTTTTTTATAAACTGTGCATGCGCATAATGTGTGAAATAACAAAACGAAGCTTCATCGTTAAAGAATCTTTAGCTACTACGTCTCCGATAAAAACGTTGCAAAACCATTGCCACTATTGAACACATGCAGGATAATCAATCCTGTCTCAATAAGTTGGTGGACCACTTGTACACTAGGGATATAAATGAATATCTTTGTTCGGTATGATGTGACAAGTCATTATCGAAAGTTTAAAGCCAACGTAGAGACGTATTTCGGCTTCTTGCATGATTTATCAAACATTGTCATCCACTTCTGGTGTCGTCTTTGTAGGTGCATCACTATTTTCATTAAGCACCTATCCGTTCTCACAAAAAATTTAATACACCTTGTTTCAATGTGATGAAAACTATTGTATTTTGACGCAACAATTGGAATTGAGTATCTTAATTTACTATCAACTTGGTGCCCTTATTCAAAATACTGTTGGCAAAGAGCCATACAAAAGATGAAAAAGTCAAGAATGATCAAAGGCAAAGCTCACAAAAAAGTAGAAACATATAGTTAGGTTATGTTATATAATTCAAAAATTGTGGTGCGTTCACAAAACGGTGCTTCCAAAAGTGCGTTCACAATAGCATATCTTCTCTAAAATTATTAAATTAGAATTTTATTAAAATTACAAAGTACAGTTGACGGAAAAGTTGTGTAACTAACTCTTGAATTAAACGGTGATTAACAATCGAGATATTTTACGCGTGAGCGAAGCGAACGCGTTAATGTTTGTTATTATTAATACACTCGCTTGTTAAAGAACTATTAATTGTGAGTGTAAATAATTGTAAAATTTAAGCTATCTAACGTCACAGGTAGAACAAAACGTTTTTGGAACATAATGGACGTTTCAGTTAACGTTTTCTTCGGATGTTTCAAATCAATAAGTGACGTTTCATTGAAGGTTTATATTTGTCGTTTTAGGAACGTTTTCTTTGGAGTTTCAAAAAGTGTTTATGGAACGTCCGTTCCAAATGTAAAATGTAGAACGCCGTAAAGAAAATGCTTTTGAGGTGCAATTTCAAATGTTCTATGTATGCAACCGATTCTGTAATATTGTAGCTACTGCTTTTATATGACCAATAAATAAATAATTAAAATGCTAGAGAGAGTGGATCAGGCAGAAGTAACATAGTAGTACAAAATGAACCATGTATGCCGTGTTTATTGCATAAAATTGCATTTTTTAACAAAAGATATATATAATACATGCAGTTTGCATAAATTATGACTTATTTATTGTTCTTCTAGTGTTCATTCTAGAATTCATTGCAAGAAAAACTACTGTTTATAAAAAAATTACCCTTATCGGTACGAATCTCTACTTGAAAATACAGGGCGAAACCTGTTTATACTGCCAGTACTCGCACAATGGAAACAAAAGGATTAAATGCCTTTCTATCTAAATTCTTACAAATTCGGTAAACAAAAAATATGTAACCACTGATGTGTCAGTAGCCCCGCGAATTAACTTTTGATTATCTTTGCAATTAACATTTAATACGTAATTATTAAGGGGAATACGTATTACCAGTGCGCAAACTTACGGCTTTGTCGCTGTAGTATTACTTTTTTTTCCAAAATGTTTACTTCTTATTTTTTTTATGTTTGAATTTGTACATATAGCACATTTAACTCTAAAGTTTAAATTAAAATATTACTAATAACTTGAAAATTTGAGCCAATTTTATAGGTACTTTAAGACCATTCGACGCATTAATGTTACCATGAGGTCCCAATTGGTCTAACGGTTAGAACCCTTGTAAATGGTATTTACATACACGCGTCCTCGGTTCGAATCTCAGACAGAAAATCGTGTTAAAATGGATCATTTCAATACTAAGTTTGTTGTAAATGTTCTAAGAATTCAAAAATGTAGGCAAAAATTAAGCGGCAGTATGAGATACGATTTTTTTGAGAATAATTATTTAATTTATTTATCATTATTAGCTTTAAATAGAACGTTCCAAATTTGGTTCTGCGTATGTTTCTATAACGTTTAAATAACGTTACGTCTACATTGAAATAGAACGTTCTAAATTGAAACGTTTCTGAGAGCGGACATTTTACGTTTTGAATGACGTCTTTGGAACAATTTTGGGACGTTACACACTATGTTTCACGTTTGTTAGGGTTTTATTTTCCGAATGTAGGACGTGTGTCGAGAGCAGTATTGAAACGTGTGTCGCGAGTAATATGTTGCAACGAAAGTCGTATTTGGCGCGCATTTTGCTAATTTTCTATTGGCGGAAAATAAAATTCGGCTAAGATTCGCTAAGAACAGCGGACATCTTCTTTTTCTTTTCGTACGGGTGTTTTATCGTACAACTCAAAGTTGACACAAAAATTGTTAATGTGTGATTCAAGATTTCCAATTTCAATTTCACTGTGAGTACACCTTGCTTTCTTTTCTTTTCCTGTTTGTATTAATTCTAATTACCACGTATGCTTTTAGCACGTTGCGTGACCTTATGTTCTCGTTGTGTGTTACACTTGGATAACTCATGAGGGTGCTGGAGTGGCTGATTAAAAACCTTCACTATCAATTAAAGACCACGACACGGTTTTGCATTTTAACAGGGGTTGGTTATGCATCATAACTTCATCGAGGGAGCCTATCGCCTGCCGTTCTTCTTCGCACACCTCCCCTAACAGGAATCCTAGGGTTACATAACTTCCTAAACTGTCGATATCGTCGCTAGCAGGAAACTTTCATTCTCGGAACTGCATTCTACAGATTAGAGCTAAGTTTTATCATTTAAGTAACTTATTCAGTGATAATGCGTATGAAGCCCAAGTACATATGACATAGAACGGCTTGATCTCTAGTGTTTAAGTAAATTTTTATTCGGTGTATTCTCCTCAACCGAACGTTTTTAACAAGCTCAATACGGGCTCGGGCGCTTTACTTAGAGCGGTTAACGCGAAAACAAAATACCTTTTGGGTTTGCGGGAGGTACTTACCCATTTAATCTTAGCTTAAGTTAGTTTAAATCGCCGGGTGTAAGTGATATGTGTACGCAGAGCCTTCTTAGTAGCCAATCCTCAATTGGAACGTTAACATTAATTTTGGTGTAACTAAAGCTTACCTGAAATCCGGCACATCAATTGCGAGTTTTATTTATTATCAAGCGAAATATATGCAACAGTCTCTCTATTTCTGTCACATTCTCCTAGTAGTTTAAGATTTGTTTGTTGTTGTATTAAATTGTCTGTCGTTCTCTTTTGTTTGTGTTCGATTTAGCGTATTAGGCTTTAAGTAAAACCTGTTGATGTCCTGTTGATCGGTTTTATTTCTTTCTTTTACCCAGCAGGTGGCGCCTTGTTAAACAGCAGTCTAATTTTTTAGATTATTCAGGGCCACCGCGACTCTCCGACGAAATCGGACGCTGCTCCTCTAACTATTATAAATACTTTATTCTCCACGAACTTAGTGGGCTACATCGATCCCTATCTTCTTTGTTTCTTTTTTTTTCAGGTTGTTCCTCTAGAGCCGTCGTTATTTTGTAAACCACAACTGTTACACGTTTCAGTCGAACGCATTTAGAACGTTTTAGAAACGCAATTGTTCTACCTGGGGTATATCTCTTTCCTAATTATGTTTTGTTATTTCTGTCACAGATTTTACAAATTCTTAATCCTTTTAACCAAATCTTGCACATCGGTCGTTTTTGATTTGCTATGGAACCAAACAAAATATTCATTTTTGTTTATTTTTAGGTTATATTTATATCACCTTTTAATCAAATTTTAATGCAGAATTGTGATTTTATTTGAAAACTCGTTACATAATGGGAAATATTTCAAAATTAATTTTATTTGCTTCATCAGTAACGATAATCTCCAAAAATAGTGTTATAACAACTTTTTCTTATTTAATCTAAAATGCAGTTTCAAAGTGTTTGCATTTCTGGAAAAAAATAATGTAATAAAAAAACAAAACAATTCTGTTTTAGTTACATTTGAACCTATTTAGAACAGGGACGGAATTATATTGTGGCAACATAATTACAAGGGACTATTAGATATATTAACTCCAAACGTTGCAACAACGTGACTGAAAGTGCTTTCTTATTTGCTACCCCCTAATTGAGATTCGTAACATAAACAACACTAACTGTATTTTAGCTACAGTATGCGTATTCATAATTTAGGTTACCTACTCCAATATTAGAAAAATTAAAAGCGCACAAATAGAAATTTTTCAAAAACACAATTTTAATGATGCTGCAGACAGGTGAATTTATTTATTCGCAATGATGCAATTTTTTTTTATAATTTCATCAAATATTTACTTAACTTGCTTTGCACTACAGATCAATCATTCTCCTTTACTGTATCTTAAATGGTATTTAAACATCCAATTCAACTCTATACGTAAAATGTCAACGTTATTGATGGCTGTTTTCTGTAAATGAAAAAATATATACACACTGTCAGAAATATTAACGAAATAAACAATTTGTTTCTATTTTATTAAAGGTAATAAAAATTGGTATAATATAAAGAAATTGTGCAGAGCATTTAATAATTTATCCAGTTTCTTTAAGACAAATAAAAAATAAATGTTTTACACGGTTTTAATGCATTTGTAAAATAAATACAATTATAAAGTTCCTTAAAAAATCATGATTAAATGAAAGCAGAAAAAGATAAATTTAAAATTTAATTTACGTTTTTATTTTTGTTTTAAGTTTTCTCAATAATGTTAACAAGTACCGAGCCTTTCTGTTAAACTCATATAACAAGACTTTTTTGCTAATTTTCTTCGTTTTACTCATTAAAACTTTAGAAGTGTTTTCTTTTATACACTACTTTATTGGACATTGAAAACAAACTGTAACAAACAAGGAACACTTGCAGGATTTGAAATAAAAATCAACACCCGATTGGCGTGTGCGCTCTAATTTGAATGGTTATCCCTGTTCAAGTTTTCCCCGGAAACAGACATTAACGGAGTTACCAAACTTGTCCGCTCCTTAATTTCCAGGACGTATACAACGTGTAAATCTGAAAGTGAAACTTTCGGAATTTCCATGTTAATTTTAACTGCAGCGAACTTTTACTAAAGAAAGTGTAAATCCAAAAGTGTAGGTAATTATCTAAGGGTTTAATAAAAGAAAACAAAAGCATTCGTAACTTAATAAACTTCAATGTTGACAAAAACAATAAAATAATCTTGAGTTTAGCCAATTTATTTATTTCCTTATGCAGGGTATCCCGATATTCCGTGTGCATAAAGCTGCTATAGATTTATGGGACTAAAATATTATAATAAGGTAAAAAAAATTTATGTTCGACGGCCGGTCGGTCGTCCGTCCGTATGCAAACAAGTTTCCAAGAAAACCAGCAGTCCAATTTTTATGAAACTTTGTACAAAGACCTTATTTATAATTCTAAAGATCTGATTAGATTTTGGGTATAACCTATGTAGCCAAAAGGGCCGTTAACCTACACAGATTTTGGAATTTTTAAAATATTTAGAAAAACATTAATTTTACACATTTTTATTTCAAATAAAAGTTGTTTATAATTTAATTATACATAACTTTTGTTTAAATTATTTTTGATCCGATAAGTAATCACTGAGATATAACAATCACGTGACACTAATTATTGTAACAATATCTCCACCAATATCAATTTTACAAAAAAAGTTGAGGAAGAAAAGTTGCTGGAAATTCTATTGTCTATAGCTTTTGTTTGGACCATTTTTTTTTCTAAAATGTAATACTATTTTCGATTAACGGGGCGATGTGGAGTTCTGCGGTAAACGCTTGTTTTTATTAGTTTTTTTTGATAATTTCCTTAATAATACTATTTGCACAAAATTCGGTACTCGGAGATTTTTTGGATGAGAATTCAAAATCAGTTCTCATTTTTGAGGTAAATTGTAGGGGTCGCCACTTACAGTACTGTTTTATATTTAAAATGTCTTAATTTTTTATGCCTTCCTGTTTTAAATTTTTATTTGAATATTTTTATTCTCCAACTTCTTCTGCCCCAAAAAGGTATACTTAATAAATGTCGCTCCGAGCAACAGTTTCTGAGATAATTGGATTTTTTATATTTTTTACAAATATTAAACATTTGAAAGTTTTATTTACGACTATCCATTTGTGCATAAACGAAGGTGGTGTCCATATTGAACATTTATTATTATGAAACCAAAACTACTTAAGTTAAGCGATAACCTTATTTTTCTTTATACATTATGATCTTAGCCAGTTTACCTTTATCTTATTTCTGTTCTTGACCCTTTAGTCTAGAAACGACTGTTTTCTGGGATGCGAAAGGCATAATTCATATTGACTATTTGGAAAAAAAGCAATCACTGGCGCATACTACGCAGCGTTATTGGACCGTTTCGATGCCGAATTGCGCCAAAAACGCACAGGTTTGGCAAGTAAAAAAATGCTCTTTCACCAAGACAACGCACCGGCGCACAAGTCGGCATTCGCCATGGCAAAATTACACGAATTGGGCTACGAATTGGTCGACCACCCACCGTATTCTCCAGATCTTGCAGCCAGCGACTTTTTCCTGTTTCCAAGCTTAAAAAATGGCTCGGTGGACGCCGTTTTGCATCAAACGATGAAGTAATTGCTGAAACTTCGCAATATTTTGAAGAGCTCAAGAAGACGTACTATTTAAGTGGGATGAAAAAATTGAAAAATCGTGTTACTAAGTGTACCGAGCTAAAAGGAGACTATGTTGAGAAATAAATCGTTTTAAACCCGAAAAAATTTGTTTTTTCTACTTAAGGCCAGATCATTTCCAAACTGCCCTCGTATATGCATTTTGTCATATTTCTCTAATTTCTTTAATTTCTAATTTTTAGAAATAAAAACTGGCGTACATCAGTGACAGTGAAATCAATCAGCCCAGTGTAAAACTGCAAAAAAACCTAACAAAACTCGAACCAATAGACTTGCTTTAAAAGTGCCTCATTGTTTAGTTAACTGTGAACTAGGGAAAAAACATTTCGAGAGATACATTACTAATGTAGACGAGGAACATTATCACAACAATTACGAAGACGTATATATAAACAACTTGTGACAATGAAGAATGTGTTAGATTAAAATATGTCTTTACATTGAAACCAGAAATACATCACTTAAACAAAATGCAACAACAACTTGGGGAACAAATATGTATTCAGAAAGATTTAATCGACTTATTAAATACAATATTAAATACAATATGGCAAGAGCTGGAGAAAATACAGGAGAAATACTGGAAGTGGACGTTAGGACTAGAGAAAGAGACACCGGGGTATATAGTGGAAGAAGAGCTAGAAATAGAAAAAATAATGATACAAGCAGGAAGAATTGCAGTAAGGTATGAAAAAAAATGGAAAGTAGCAAGGAAAATGAAATATTTTATGAAGTTTGGAAAGAGATCGAGGCACAGAAGGTAAAATATGGGGCAGAAGAAAGAAGAAAATACTATGAAAGAGTGGGATACGCGAGAGAAGAGATAAAGAGATTAAGAGAGGGAGGAGAAAGATGGAAGAGGAAATAATTGCAAGAGATAAAGAAGCAGGAAAGAAGGGCTAAAATAAAGGAAGGAAAATATAACGAGAAATACATAAAAATAATGACAGACAAGACACCAAGGTACATAACAGAAGGAAAAGGAATGAATGAAATAAGAATGATTGCAAGGTTCAGAATGGATAATGAAGAAAAGGAAAATAAATATTGGATGAGTGATGAGGAGAGATTATGCAGGTTGTGTGGGGATGAATGGGAAAATATAATACATATAAAAGAGGGATGCAGGGAAACAAGACATGAGGAAAAGGAATGGAAGTTACTACTAGAGAGAAAGGGGAAGGAAAACAATGGATGAGGGAAGTGTTGGAGAGGAGGAAAGGGATGGAGGAGAGGAAAAGAAAAATACTGAAAGTTAAGAAGAGAGGGATGGAAGGTTAAAGAAGGAAACAGGAATTAGTTGAATTATAATTTAATGAAATATTCTGTTGTTTTTTGTTTATTTTTTGTAAAGGAAAAAACTGAATCTTTTGTTATAGAAATGTTTTAAGACAAAATAAATATTGAATTGAAATACAATAATATTGCAAAAAATTGTAAACAAAACCAGACGATTGTGAAAACAGGCAACAAAAATACAGACTCACGACAGACATCTGTAATATCATTGCAAGTTGATAACTTACCTGCAATAAAGACAACTGTAACTATTAATAACAATGAAAATACAGAAGCCTGTAAAACAAATTCATCCGGATCTACGACAAGAGAGATATTGTCAACTGAATGGAAAACGGTAAGTAGAAAACGTAAAAACAAATATATTATTCAATATTTCCAATATTCCAATTAAATTTTGAGCTTCTGGAAATCAGACATGCTTGGTTGGAAACTAACTAGGGACATAAGAAAAGTTGTTCAGAATGGAAAACTGAGTATACTTGCAAAATTTCGAAGTCCTTTTTAATTCAGAGCAAGTTGATATTAAAGTCCTCAATTTACCTATATTAAATATTTTAAATAAAATATCGAAGTATTTCTATCGGCTTCAAATTTGGTACATAGTTATTACATTTTATTTTTACAGTTTTTTAAGTAACCAATTAAAAAATAAAAAAAACAAAAAGATGAAAGTAGGCCCAAGACTTCAAAATTTTCACGTTTACACAGTTGTTCATTCTGCACAATTGTTCTTAATAACAATTGCCCGTATCTCGTCCCCAAAGAGCTTTGAGTTTTGAGATTGACCCAGAATAAGTTTAAGAAGAAGAAGAAGAAGCCAAGATGGTAGAAGAATGTTCTGGATGAGAATCTTGACGGAGTAGTTTGGATACACTACAAACGAACTATTCCGAACAACTGTAAAAAAAGATTTAAATCGTTTTGATGATATCTAATCTCTGATAGCAGTAGCACACAAAAAAAAGAAGAAAGTTTAACAAAAAAATTAAGACTGCACCACCACAATCTGAGGTATTAATGTTACGCCTTTGGGAAAATAAAAAATTCTCAACCGCGCGTCCTTTTTAAGTAAAAGCCAAGCCGCTATTATTCACTAAAATATGCCTAAAATAACACAACCATTGTGTGTAAATGAAAAAATGAAAAAAATCTATTTTCCCAAAAACCTAAAAAATGTGTTAGATATGGCACTTGGTTTGGCTGACTACTGATGGGGTAGAAAAGAATAAGTTTATTGATTAAAACTATGTGATGTAGGTATTATAACATGTCATTAATGTCGTCTTCAATCCATTTTGCATTTTGGAGTGGTATCTAGGTAACCTTACATTGGCAAGCATTTTTCCTCGTTTTACTAATGTTTCAAACTTTTTTGTGGGATCATAATTTCTGCACAACAATCGGTTTTGTTTCTTGATCTCTTAATAAGGATCAGGCCGTTTAGCTGCACTGATCCCTTGAATATATATTATAAAGCTGTCTTTATATCGAATATCAGTACCAAGTTCCTAACCTTATTCCTTGTAGAGCAGAGCTTGTTCTGGCAGAACCCATTTTAAAGTGATTTTCCAACCAGGTGTAAAAAACTGGTTTTTTAATATAAATATACTGCAGTGGAAAAGTTATTTTTGAATAAATAAACAAAATTATGTTTAAAAAAGAAATTAAACAATAAAAATTTAGATTGAAAGTTTACATTCAAATAAGATGTTAAATTTAATTTAATTTGTAGTTAAGAGTTTTCTAAATAAAAATCTATATTTTATAAACCATATTAATTAATGTTAATCACAGAATTTGATTTCTACATAAAAGATTAATTTCTGTTTAATTAAAGCAACAAAAATAATAAGTAAGTTTTGTGTAGCGATAATATGATAAACACTCGTAAAAAATGCATCAAAATTAGTTTCCGTGATAAAAATAATTATGTGTAAAAAACATAACAACACAGTTTGAGTGCTGCAAGGTTAAAAAGTGAGTTGAGACAATCTTCATGTGGAAGAAGAAGTGAAAAAAACATTTTAAAACCTAACGTCCGAGGTGAGAAAAGTTAAAGAGGGGGAATTCAAGTCCCAACACGAAAGAAACATTCGTACTGGGAGAATAAGTCCGCAGTCACACAGGAACCATCGTCTGTTACCACCTAATACCAACAAACACCGATCCAATGTGCCTTGGTCACACAGACGGTTAATCACCGTTGCCAAGTATACCAAATTTAGATCACAAATCTCTTTTCTACGAGATATTGTGTTTCATTACAGAGGATATTCCATGTTAAAATGTTAATAAAACTTTTATTTCTAATTATGTAATTTGCATTGTTGTTTTATCTCTTTTGCTCAACTGATGTTGTCTCATGCCCTATCGTTTTACCAAGTCGATAGGAATAATTTCTGGCAAATGTTTTTTTATCCATCCCTCCCTACTAAAAAAATGCATACTAAAAGTGCATACTTAATAATAACAAAACTTATATGATATTTCATAACGTAAATACGAGATTTTCTTCAGGTTCTCTTCTTTTCTGCCTAAACCATAAAATTTCAAACTTTTTGTCCTGAACAGGTTTATTATCTTTCTAATCAATTTTATATCGTTTTGGGACTCATGACAGCGAAAGTCTTAAAGTTTATGGTTGCAGGTAAATTTAATATGATCTGAATACTTTAAAAGAAAGAATAAAGACTGTTATTTATAAAATAATACTTAACAAAAATATAACTAACAACTCTTTAAATTTTAGAACTTTGATTCACTTTGATGTTTTTGTCATAACATTTTTTTACCAACATCGCCAACCACATGCTTTTCTCCGTTACACTAATTATTTTCTCGTTTATTTTAAGACAAACTTAGTAATAATGTACCAACATATACAATGTACCTCCCAAATAAACAAATTATATAGTCAAATGGCAAACTGCTGGACCGCTAGACATACTGCACATAGAATGTCCAAATTAAAATGTGTAAAATCTACGTTTTAATTTTTTTTGTCACGAGTAAAACGTAATGCACGTTACGAACGATATCGTAATCTTTTAAAAGGACAATTGACTATTTGGCAGATTGCTGAAATAATCCATATTTTGGCTTTACGGATAACCTAACCTAACTTAAAATATTTATTGCCAAAAAATCTTAAAAAAAACATATTTTGTTTTTTTCGAATAACCTAACCAGAATTCCAGATCATAAACCGTTAAAAAATAATGTTTAAGAAATTGACTTTAAGCGACTACGAGAAGTCATTCAAAACCTGACCTACCATAAAAAAATTGGCCAGAATCAAAAATGATCCCCAGTTCATGAAATGTGACCCTTCGAGGTCACGGGGGTCATATTTAAAAAATGAAGAGTATCATTGAATTAAGTATTACAATTGATGGCACTTCATACCACCACTGGTAAAACCTAAAACCCTCACTGCCGTTAGAAAGCAGACAAATATTCACAGATTGTGGCTTACCCTTTGATTAAAAAATTTTAATTAATCGACAATTTGCATTTAGAAAGTCTCCTCCTCGTTTGAATCCTTGTCTAAATAATTACGCGTAGTAATACCTATCGTAATGCTTCGCAAAACGTTTTAACCAAGCTATTACAAAAATAATTGGGTTTGATGGTTAGAAGATGTTTTGAAAAAACAACATTTTGATTTTCCGTTGAGTTTTAATTTTTTTTTAATTTTCAAGTAAACAAATTGTTATCAATCATAGAAACCATACTTCCAGATCAAAAATATATTTTTTGAAGAGATCTGAATAAGTTTTGGTTAAAAAAAAGTCCAGATTTCTCCACAGTCAAGCATACGGTAGAATTAAATAAAACTGATCTTGTAGGCGCAATCGTGGTCAAGTTATATAGCAAAGGGTTCTTAAACAGCCATTCCATCACCCCCAGGAATTATCCAGATTGTAATACACGAGTAGAATAGGAGGTCAACGCACATGCTAAAGCATACGTCGTAATTAGAATTAACACAACCACAAGAAAACAAGGTAAAAAAAATTTACACACAATTTAACTTGGAATTATTGAAGCACACATTAATAATTTATGTGCAAAATTTTAGCTTCACGAAGCACGCCAAACACCCACTAGAAGAAAGTAGAAAATGTCCGCTCGTAATCTTCGAAACTTTTCGTGAATTAAACAATCCACCAATAGAAAAATCGCAACATGCGCAGCAAATTCAACTTTCGTCGTAAAGTGCTACAGACGACATACGTTTCTAAGAAGGCTCCCGACATAAGTTTTACTTTTGCAAATAAATCCGTAACAATATTCCTAGGCACTTCCAAATCGGCGGATACCAAACAAAAAGACGTTTGCCGACATTGACCGACGTCTTCGTAAAAGTAGTCAGTATTTTCAATTTATAAAAATTCTATTCATATTGGCTTCTCACAGGTTCTTTGGAGCCACAAAAAATTGATAGTGACCGGAGGCGAACTGCAAGAACGCCAGTTTTAGAACATAGAGTGTTGGATGCAATTGACGCGTGTCCACAAAATCTTAAGATCTTTTCATTATCGAAAGATACAAGTTTTTTTTTACTATGGTTTTTAGAAAAATTCAACAATTCAGTGTGAATGTATTATTGCCACAACGTTTAAATGATAGTTCATACACTAACCTTTTGGATAATAATTTAACCGAGTTACTAGAAGATTTCCATCTGGATGTTAGGAATTGGATGTGGTTCATGCACCTCCTTATTTTGCACTCACTGCTAGGCCATATTAAATCGAACTTTTAATGCAAACTTGATTGGACGTGGATGACCGGTTTTTTGGCCAGCACATCACCAGATCTAAACCATATGGATTAAAAGACTTGGTGTATTCGGTGGTAGTTACTGAAAGGTGATACGGAATTATTTTTCAATTATGTAAAAACTAATAATTCCAGTTCATCCATAGACAATCCAATCAAACCAGAAAATGCTCATCAAGAAAGAAACAATTTTCATCGGGAATAGTATTTGGAAATTCCTAAGAATTTTCGAGTTATTTGCAAAAAACGATTTTCAAAATTGAAGGCGTTTGTAACCATACATTTAGAGAAAAAAATTATCTGACTTCTTGTTTTCAATTTATGTGTAGAATATACCATTGAAACACAGGAACGCTTTTTTGATTCGCGTTTATATAATGACAAGTGCATCAAAGGCCTAAAAGAATCCACTTGCATAACACCTAGGTGCTTTGGTATTTGGCTAGAAATATGCTTCAAAGCTAATGATCACGCTTGCTCGACCGTAAAACTTTTTGTGACACAACGTCACCTTTTCAATCAGCGCTGCCCCCTATAAATTTTTGACAGTTCGTTGTTGTCTTTGGGGCGAAATATTCGCTATCAAGACCTTCTTTCTTCTCTTTAATTACCTTTTTAGATCATCTTTCTGCGATGATGACTGATCTTTGTAACAATTGATTAATGATTTTTGTTATTAAGTGCCTTAATTTACAGAATTACTTGCAATTGATATTAAATTTTTACGTAGGTAGAGTTTTCTGGGTATCAATTGTTATTATGAACTTTACGATTTTAAATGGATTTAGACAGACTTAAAAAATGTCAAAAGGATTTTTTTTTCTTTCTTGGCGTAAGGAATTATTTGCAAACACCCTGCATAACGTATATTTAACGAAATAATTGTTGTTTATAATATGTCCAATAAAGGAAACCAATAAAATATTTTAATTTGGTAAATTTTGCTAGTCATCTAAATTACGCCCTCAATCTACCGCTGTCAACAATTCAGTTTGTTTTATTACTATTACTGTGTGATATTTCTACTACGTATTTTATCAATACATCTCTTAAACAAAGTGAAATCGGCGATTTTACTAACTAAATCATACATAATCATATTGTAAATGTAAGATCGTTAACATTGCTTACGCAATGAATTCATTTTGCTGTAAATACCACACAACGAACTATCTGATACCTAGTATTTTATTCTCGTTAGAGATAATATAACAAACTTTAAGCAACTGATATCAAAATGAAAGATGGAGTTAATACCACTTCCTCCATTAAGGTTTAACAATTAATTTTTAATAAAACTAAGAAAGTGCCAACAGTTAACTGTAACGACTTGTAAGTGTTAAAGTGCATAGCGTTATCTAAGCGATAACATTAAATGCTTCAACATACGTGTGTCGATAAAGCCAAAGTTGTACAGTTGTATACCGCACTTACGTATACACCTCTGATGAGCTCATAATAAGAGCGAAATGCTGCATCAGATGTTCTTTCGTTGCGTGTGTGCTACTGTACAAGAAATACTTGGCTTTATCGACACACGTGTGTTTGAAGCAATTAAAGCTATCGCTTAGATAACGCTATTCACTTAACACTCACAAACCGTTACAGTTAACTGTTGGCATTTTCTTAGTTTTATACTATTCAAACGTGTCCATGTTATACACAAGATGTCGTTAGACACACATTTTACTTAATTATTAATGTTTTTTTATTGTTTACCTACTGCACCTCTTTCGAATAAATTAACAAGTAAGCATACCATCTTACTCTCCCAGATTATAAAAATTACTTATTTTGTAATGGACGCAATGTTTTCCTACTAATTCTAACGGTTTGTTTCCGAAATACAAATTAGTAATTTTGTAACACCTTCAAGAAAGAGGTTTTTTGGTATAATTCGAACACAATATAACAACATATAATTATCTTGATGGATAAAATATAAAAATTGATTTGATAATAATGGGTATTCAAAGCATATTTTATGAAAAAATCAGGAAAATTAATTATTTTTTGTGAATTTTTAATTATTAACCGAACGGATTTTCATTTATTAGACGGTCTTCGTAGAGAAATTGGTTAATTTGTTGCCCAGTAATATTTTACGCTTCCTAATCAGGGTTCAATTCCGATTGCGGTATTTATTTTTATTTATTGTTTATTATCATTATAATACAATTTTGTAAAGTAAATTTCATATTTTGAAAAACGAATTGAAAAGTTTAAATTCGTTTTATAAAAATTGTATTTATAACACCCTTAATAAATTTACTAATAAAAAAAATTACGATAATGGGGATCGAACCCGGATTTTTATAAAGTTCTTTTATGAAAATACGCTTTAAACACTTACATAAGTTTGTTTACTTATCTAATTAAAATAAGTTGCTATATTGTGCTCAAATTCGGCCAGAAAAAAGATATTCAATAATTTTCAATTTAACATAGAATACGCATATGTGACCTTTTCCGTGGGACACAGGGTATACGATTTGTGGTTGTGCCACTATAGACGCTGTATTATGCTTTGGTAAAACAATTTTTGCAAATAGAATTTGAGCAAATAATATGAGTCTATGGGCGTAGGTATATCAGGCGGAACTACACCCAATTAAACGTTGCTTGCGGTACTTCTATCAGACTCAATAATCAACCCAATTTTTAAATGTCTTTAAGTCAATTGACAGTCAATATTAGAAACTATCTCCATTACAATGTAAATGAGTACTTCAAGAAAACCATTTACATCCGCAATAGAAAAAAAAGTTTAACAATTAACACGATTCGGGGCTACTTTTTGTGACAAACAAATAAACTAAATGTTAAAAATTTTAATGTACGCACACAACAAGAATCAATGAGTATGTTTGAAAGCGTTGAATACTAAATAGGTAATGCAAATAAAATAGTGTTAGCGTGTTAGCTGTTGTTAAAATAATGTGTTCATAAAATATTAACTTCTGTAACTTTGAAAATATATGCTATACGTATATTTGTTGACGCGTCAATCAATTATCGGTAATAAATGATAATAATAATACTTATTATTATTATTTATTTATTCGTATGGTATATTTTTAATATTGTATTGTGATGTAAGTGTTATGTATGGTGCCCCAAAAAATCAGTATAAACCTGTATAATGTGGTGACGAATAAAGTTTTATTTGTGAAACTAGTCTACTTTTCCAATTAATATGAGAAAATTCGAGCATTTGTAAACAACAATAACTAATACACTGATAGATCAAATTTGCGCACTACCAATTAATTTCAAAGATATTTAAATAAATTCAAAGTACCTAACAAAATTGATTTTATTTATTGAGGAAACAAATAAAGGGAATTTTTTTCTCTACTCCTAAAGACTCGTTATGGGAACAGAAAAATAGAATTAATCACGAATAACATCACTCAAACGTCTTGGAATGCTGTGAAAAAGGTTTGCGATGAATTCTTGGATAATGTTGTATATAAAAAATATATTATATTTTTACATATTTAGATAAATAATAATCTAAGTTTTTCAAATACGTTTTATTTTGAACATTTAGTTAAGCCGTTTAAAAGTTATTTTATTTTTTCTTCTTAAATAGGCTTTGCAGCAACTTCTTTAAGAAGTCATCAAAAACTTGCTTCTTATTATATCAAATTGAGATTTGGTACATATTAGACAATACTTGAAAGCAAGTTGTTATCATAAAAACACTCATGTATGTGAAAAGATTACGCTGCTATGATTTTTTAACTTTGTTACATTTCAAACCTCCATAACTTTAAAAATTTAAATTGCACGCCCTGTATATTATTATCAAATCGTATTCACCATTTCATTTACAACTTTTTTATACTACATATGCTATACCAAAAATTGATACTTTATAAACATAGGAGTAATTAAGCTATCCCGTCTTAAAAACAATAAAAAATTTATCTTCGATTTAATTTACTTAAAAACAAATTAAGTACAGGACCTTGGCCGATTATCTATATAGTTTCAAAGAGCAACACGATTTAGCAATACCTCGAAAGATTTTTCTAGTTTACAGAGATTCTTTACACAGCACAAAGGTATGTTGTCAAATTCACAGCCGTAGTACGAGTACATAAAACGCGACAAAAATAATAACATGCATAAAAAAATCAACTTAGCTTGTACATAGGAAGTTTTCGGTGGTCGAACGTTAATAGATAGGGATGACAGTTCTCGTATCCAAATCAGACGATACTTAGTTTCCAGCGAAGGAGAAGGCAAGATGGACTCCGAATTGTTAACAGTTACTGGACTGCTCACAAGAAACCAGATAAAAGTATTATCTTGTGTGGTGACCTTTTTAACTAAAGGGGCTCCAACGTAATTTAAATTCCAACGCTGGCGACCTTCACTAATAACATCCAGACCCAGCTTCGTTATGTTAAGTAACTATCGGCTTATTATCCATACGCCAGCATATCAACCATTAAGCAAGACCCACCGGAGAAAACGAAAGAAAAAAAGGTGTCTGCAATTGATAGAAAACACAAACATAAGGTGAAAACTTATTCCCTTGTTGTAGGGGATGATTTTACTTAGGTGTATACTACATAATTTACCCATTTGTAGCTGTTGGAATTTCAGATGATGTTCATGTAGCACCTTGGGTCACAAAGAATAAGGAAACGCGTCTTTTCGACCGGCTAATAAGGAAATTTTACAGATCCGGGAGTCTCAAATTAATAAAAGTCCCTAGAAAAATTCATAACACCAAAATTGGAAGAGTTTCGCCCCCATCGCATAAGTGTAAACACAGGTATCTATACTCCATACTCTAGGGAGATTTTGATCCACAAATCAATTTTTAATTACAAATTTTCGTTTGTTCGTAAATAATACCGTCACATATTGATTAGTTATAATTTATAAAAGTTACATTAGTTATTTATCAATTAAATTTGTCACCAGTGTTCTAACTAATTTATTATTGCCACCTATGTGTCACTACAACATTTTGTGGTGCGATGACAAAGTTTGCAGGCCAGATGTCTAAGTGCAACAAAAAGAAGTTGTGACATATGGCTTTCATACTATTTTTTTTACAATAGCAAACAAACACCGATAATCACTCGACCACTTTTTCATCCGTTTGGGACAATATACTCGTATGTCGACTTATATCCCAACTGTGGGTACATTATGTACCCATATTTACAATAGTGAACTTACATTTGACTTCTCTCACTCCTGACGATCCCAAAAAGAAGAAACACCTGTCGACTGATTCTCTTTGTTTGGTATTAAAAACTATCAAAAAATAACCAGCAACTCTGAATTTTTTCAAAACTGAACTTTATAAACATGCTTAAAATTAAACTGTAAACACCCTTTATCTATAAATAATAAACAATAAAACAGCAACATTTAAAAGGCAACCCACTTCGTATTTCTAACTTCAGAAGATTTATTTGGTAGTGTTCGGTTATCTTTCTCATTATCACTATTGAAGACATTAAATGACTGAAAGCTTTAATGTCAACTTGATTATATAATGTGTTACATTATGAACTGTTCTCTAACTTGAAAAAACTTACTTACTTTAATTTAATCTACACCCGGTAGCGCAATTACTCGAAAGAGCTTAGTTATTATTATTATTAAGGGGCCACTTAATTTCAGATGAAAAATAAATTTAGTGTTTGAAAAAAAAATTAAGAAATTCGGAAGAAACCAAAATCATAAATAAACAATGCAACGATGAACATATACAATTCATAAAGCAAAGGTTTTAAATACTAGAGATATTGTATGAGAATTTTATATTCAAAAAATATTCGGTTTAGCTAACAAAATTGCAAAGCGCCAACTAATCGCATGTACTTAGTTAAGAAAATCTAAAACTTAACTAATAAGTTCATATTTGTCACTTAATTCGTTTTTAAATTAATTTTTCATATAACGATACTTTGCTTTTTTTAACTTATAATAATTAAATTCCGAATATGATGTTCATGCATAAATAAAACCAAACGGTAAATTAAAATCTAAAAGTGAATTAGAAACCAAATGATGAATCTAAATTTATATAACAAAAAAAACACCAATTGCTAAACACGTGTTTCAAAAATTTATCTGAGATCGATTTTATTTCGCGGACTGTGTGGAGAACGCGAAGTACTCACTTCGCGTGCGATTGATCGAAAAAACATTTTAACTACGTGGTTTCACTAAGTTGCACAAATTTAAGCACCATTTTGAATAAAAATAAATTTTATTGCATTTGCAAAACATCTGACCATGTTAGTTAAAGATTCCTCGATTCCTAAAGTTTGCTGTAATTTTGCAGATGTCTGATTTTCTACTTCAACAATTTAAAATTTAACCTATTTCGATGCTTTTTTTAACAAAATAACACGGCGTTGTACGTATTTACATCCAATAACGTAACTTTCTTATGTAGAACAAACATCTCGTAAAGAATGGCTTTAAATGATGAACACTAATCCTTCGGACAACCTCAACTGGGGTATACACTTCTTCTAGCAAGATGACAATGGATCATGCTTACTTGAAATTCTTACTGGAGGAATTTTAATACGAACGCACTTTGAAAAACATAAAAAACTGACACCAAATTAGGGAAAAGTGGAAAAATCAGACCACACTTGTTGATAATGATGGTGCAATAGTGTAAATGTGGCGAAATATGCATTGGAATGCTTAACAACAACTCAAAACAATTGCCAGTGAGTAGTGTTACTTGATTATTTACGAAGATGCCTCAATTATAACCTAAATTTTATACATTTAAAAATTTATAGCTGGTAGGCTTATTTTATCTATCAGTGAATATTCATAGAATGTCAATTTGCATGCAAATTAATTTTCAAACGTGTTACAATAGCATGAAACGACACTAGATGTCGCCACACTTATTAATAGAATTTACCTTTTTTCAAAGAACAAACTAGTCATCGATTCACAGACCGTTCTATATCCGGTCTAAATACAACAATTGGTTGATCCGAAGGGTGCATTTGTTTAGATACTTTTCGTGAAGTATTATATTCCTTCCGATTTTTGGTATCAAAATATTCGATGATGATCTTTTTATTTTCATCTAATTTAAGTAATTCATTGAGACTATTAAACTCTATAATAGGCCCCTTAATGCCAGCCACAAAGCCTCCGTTGATCGTTGACCCCTGTACTCACGTTTCGCTACTTGACCATTTATCACTATCTTCAAAATAAAAGATCATCATCGGATATTTTGTTGGTAAAAATGAGAACAAATATTATGTTCATTGGGATTTTTGTATGAATGCAAAATAATGGAATATATTGTTACTCTTAGTAAGTGGTAAAAAAACCCGAGTAGGTGCTCAAAAATGAGCAGTTGTTCCGTTTTCTATTATAATAGGGGATGTTAATTAACGGGTTTCATCTTTCCACCAATGACTTGCAAATATAAACTATATGAATTTTATTACTTAACAGCCCATATAATGAATGACAAGATTATTATCGTCGATATTATAAATGAAATTGAGCTTGATATTCTACGAATCTGAATGTTCAACTGACAAATTTATGAGAGTTTTTTTTATTATCACTGTTATGTGATAATATATGAGCATCACTCATTTCAGTTGGTTTATCCATGATCGTCTAATTCATGACTTATATGGTCCAGTGAACCAAATTGTAAAACGCAACTAGAGTTCCAAGTCAGTTCAAAGGTCGAAGAATATGTATCTTAAGGTGGAATTTTTCATTCAAGAAGCCACTTGTGATAGTTATTAGAAATATCGGACGTAAATCCCTCGGTGCTTAGAGATTAGGTTCACTTTACGAACGAGTCCACCAGTGATAACTAGGATTAGTAATTTGACCTTCTAGAGTAAAAATTATGGAATCTATAAAATGATGATATAGCCACATGCGGGATTTGACTTTCAAAGCATACGAAATTAATAAGTCATCTAGAATTCCTGGCACAACCTCATGTATACATCTAATAACAAATAATGATATAATTAATGAATTAGAAGAAAGCACTGGAATAGAGAATCTTCTTTCCCCCTCTTTTTAATGTAGACCAAAAACAAAGGTTGGTTGACTGTCGCTAGGTGCAAATATCAAAATAATTTACAAATAATCCGACGCCTAATGCAAAATAAGCGGCATAATAAAAATTACCGTCATACACGGCAGGTGTATGTTTTACTTGCCATTTGCCCATATCGCGATGAAGGGCTTGCGTGGTTGAAGGAAATTAAATGAATAGATTGGATTTTCGCACATAGTGGTCATTACTTTTGCATTACTTACATTGATTGATACATTTCGATGTCTTCACCAATACCCTTTTGAAATCAAGGATCTACGCAACAATTAAATATTCTCATCCCCTCACTGTACATTATAACAACAGTAACACATACCAATAAATATTCACGTTTCTATTGAAACTATACAAAACTCGACATTTCCAAATCTTAAAGCACTCCTCTGTTTGAAATGATCTGGCATCGTATAACCTTTACGTTTTCGTTAGTTGTTAAAAGTTTGGCACTGCTTGGCGTATCAATATGATTTCCTTTTCTTTTCGAAATTGATTCTGGAGAAACATGTCAAAAACAATTTTTCTTGAGAATTTCAATTTGGTACTGAACATGTATCAAATAATTTGAAATCTTGGACGCGTAGAGCGAAAACGATTTGGCACCGCTGCGTATAGCTAATTCTTAAGCTTCTTTTATTGTGCATTGGTTCTAAATTTATGGAAACATGCTACATTTTTACTCCACATCTTTTGATTTTTCCAAACCGAAAATTTTAACACCCTTTTTTTCACTTTCCGACGAATAAGAGTTAGTATGTTATAATGAAGCAAAAAAAAAGGTTTTGACCGACGGCCGACCGGCCGTCCGTCCGTACGTAAGCAGGATATCAAGAAAATTGCCGGCCGATTTTTATGAAACTTTGTACATGAACTTTATTTATAACTCTGCAGATCTGATAAGATTTTGGGCATATTCTATGTAGCCAAAAGAGTCGTTAACCTACACATATTTTCCAATTTTTTTAAATATTTAGAAAGATATTCCTTTTACCCATTTTGTATCAAATAAAAGTTGTTTATAATTTAATTACACACAATTTTTGTTTAAACTCTTTTGATCCGATAAGTAATTACCAAAAATATATCAATCACTGACGCAGGTATGCTTTGAACTATTCTAAGATCCTAAACTCAAAACCATGGGCATACACTAGTTTTCTCCTCAAGCAAAAAGTATGAACTTCAGAAGTTTTTGTTCGGAATTTGTCTTAAAATTATATACATCCAAACGTAAAAATATTTTTGACGCCATATTTGACACGATAATGTACAGAATAAGGGCGCATTTAATTTTTTTATTGATGATGATATTGATGGCGCCATCTATACGTCAGTTAAACAAATAAACTAACACATATTAGGTGGTGGTATGTCAAAATGGTTAAACAGCTAGACCTGCTAAAATCAATAGAAATAATTTTGTTCTTTTTTTACTTTTTGATGATGATCGTCGCTCAAAAAAAATTGTTTGGCCTCCTGAACTGTAAAGCACACTTTTCAGTTGATCATACTTGTCTTGAAACTTGATTGTTACATACAGTGCGGTAAAGTACGGCTACTATGCGGTAAAGTACGACTATTATGCGATAAAGTATGAGCACTATGAGGTAAAGTAGTGGCTGATTTATCTGCTATTTGGGAAAAATAAACTAAGTATAAAATCCGGTAAACTGATTTCAAAAAATTTACTTTACACCATGCTTGACTCGATAATGTACAGAATAAGGGCGCATTTAATTTTTTTATTGATGATGATATTGATGGCGCCATCTATACGTCAGTTGAACAAGAACTGACACATATTAGGTGGTGTATGTCAAAATGGTCAAACAGCCAGGCCTACTTAAAATCAGTAGATATAATTTTGTTCTTTTTTTACTTTTTGCTGATGTTCGTCGGCCAAAAAATATTATTCAAATTTCGTGTGTACAGTGATTTTACGGTGCTTTAGCTAATGAGAACTTTCGCGCCGTAAAATCGTACTTTCTACACTATAATGTAAATAACTAATACAAATTTCGTGTGTAAAGTGATTTTATGACGCTCCATCTAATCAAACAAACCTGTCGAGCCGTAAAATCCTACTTTCCACACTCTAATGTAAATAACTATTGTTACGCAAAATAACTTAGAGAGAGGCTCAAAAATATCAGAAAATCAGTCATTTATTTTTCCGAAATTTAAAACTCCACTTTGGAGGCCTATAACTTCTCAAGGACCGACGCTGTCTCGGTTCTTATGCAAAACGTCCTTCCTGTACTATTAAAATTGAACAACAAATTATCTTTGTTGAAAATTTTTGAGGAAAGTAGAAAACAATAGACTTAATATTTTACAAGTTATAATCAATCACATATTGTTTGTAATTGTGAAATTCCACATGTACGTATTACGGATTAACACGAATTAAAACATTCAGATTTCATTGTCAATGTCATACACAACACTTTAAACAAAGTAAAATAGAAAAAAAATCTATTTTGTTTTAATAACTGTTAAAAAAAAAATTAAGCAAAGTTTGTACTGACACGTTGAGTCAAACGACCAACGACGACAACTGTAATTGAAATCTTGTGGCACCTTATAAGTTAATTGTTGTTAGAGTATTCATTGTTTTCATGAATTTCTGAGGAATGTCTAAAATATTTTCTAGTCAGTGTACCAAAATCCCCTCTCGAATCTAGGTTCGTTCATAATGCATTTTCATTTCCGTTTTAAGAATGAGTTGGAGTTTCTTACGTTTATAAATGGAACGAAAACACGTATGATTCACTTTCGTCAAATTTTTCAAATTCATCCCACGAATTTATCGTTTAGAAGTTTCGAAAGAAAGCGTATCGTATAAAGTGGTACCGGAAAATAAGCGCAAATTAATTAACTTTAGCAAACAAACTTTTATATCTAAACTGTGCATAATGTATGTGCTTTCAAAAAAAGTTTTGCACATAAAAATTTACAGCATCAAATTAAACCATTTATAATAGGATGTAAGTAAGATTGTATAATATAATATAAGTATGCAAATATTTTATCATAACGTGTTTTTTAAATCTATTTTCATAATTGTGTTGTTGTGTTCTTTGAACTAAAGTTTATATTACTAGTTACGAATTTATTGTAGAAAGAAAATTTACATAAAATAATAAAAATGAAACTAACATGTAATTCCCTATGGGAATATCGTACACAAGAGCACCGAGAAAAATATAAAGAAATCGTTTTTTTCTTTATTTATCCATCTGCCATATCATGTTGTTTTAAATATTACTTCAAATAATAACTTTAAATTAAGTATGTACTATTTACTTTGCATTAAAGCAACTTCGTCGACAGCTTTAATGCAAATTAATTTTCGGACGAGTTACGATAGCACCAGGCATCACTTATTTGTCGTAACTATTTACTATTGACTGAGGACCCTCTCTAAGGTGTATGTCTTTTCGTTCGATTATATAGGGTGTAGGGGAAATACTAGGATTCAGATAGAGTATGAAAAAATAAGGAGACAAGTTCCTTTAAAAAAATTTCCTACAGGCCCTCTCTTCAAAAATATGTGACCCTAAAAGACTACGCTGGAAATAAGTTTTTCTTGAATAACTTTTGAATTTGTATGAATGTAAGCTTTCGCGGCTGTTGTCACTAAGATTATTATCTTCCGGGTTGAGCCGTGTTCGTCCTTCCTTCCTACTTTCTCTGCTTGACGTTTCGCTAACCATGCTGTTAAGTTAAGTTAAGTTAAGTAAATTAAGTACCAAGCACCAGAAAACCAGCTATGAATTGGACGAAAACAAAACAGTTGTAAACTTGTCGGACTACCCACTCACCGAAGACTGCATATCAATTCTGTCAAAAGGGATGAACTACGCCATTGCTCCAAGCAATATACCCACAGAAGAGATAATAGCAGAAGTGGATCCAACCAACAAAATTGAAAAACAAACGAGAGCCGCAATCAAACATTCAGCTATACCAGTCGATCAACATCGTCAACTGCTACCTTCCGGGACCATGCCACCTAGACTATACGGATTACCAAAAATTCACAAATTTGGTAACCCCCTAAGGCCAATTGTCAGCACATGTGGATCTCCAACTTATGAACTGGCTCGTTACGTGGCTATGTTTCTATAACCGTACGTGGGAAGAACTGAATCTTTTGTAAAGAACTCCGAACACTTCATCGAATTACTGATAACTCTGGAAGTAACCAATGACGATATACTAGTTAGTTTTCATGTAGAATAGCTATTCACTAACGTACCAGTCGACGATACACATAACATCATAAAACAACTGTGCACAACCCATGGGTTAAGAGAAAACATACCAGAGCGAGCAAGAATCTGTCTGAATACAAATTACTTTCTATGGAACGGAGATTTCTACGAACAAAAATTAGGTGCAGCCATGGGATCACCATTATTGCCGGTTATTGCGAATATCTTTATGGAAGCATTCGAGCAAGAAGCCATTCAATCCAGCGAAAAGAAACCGAAATGCTGGACGATACCTTTGTCATATGGCCTCATGGGAAAGAAGCACTTACTGTCTTTCTTAACCACCTCAACACTCAGCAGGAAAAGATCAAGTTTACCATGGAGACAGAAGAGAATAAGGAGCTTCCCTTCCTGGATGTTATAGTGAAACGAGGGGATAACAACAAGTTGGCTCATAGTGTATATCGTAAAAAGACACACACCGACCGATACCTCCATGCCACATCACACCATCATCCACAGCAGAAGCGGTCTCTAATCAAAACATTATTTCATAGAACTAACAAGATTCCTGGCGAGGTTCACAAGGCAGAAGAACTTTGACACGTCCAACAAGCCCTAATGAAGAACGGCTATACCAGAAAAGAAGTAAGAGCCGCCTGTCGCAGAAAATCCGAAAAATAGAAGGAACCTACGCTCGTTTGCCATTCACTGCTGGAGTAACTGACAAATTAAGAAAATCATTGGAGAAGAAGAATATCGGTGTCAGGTTTGGAACGGTTAGAAAAATCCAGCAACTACTACCTTCTAATAAAGATAACCTGCCGAAACTCTCAACAAAAGGGGTCTACCAAATTGACTGTTCATGTGGAAAGGTCTACATTGGTCAAACCGGACGCAACATAAAATGTAGATTAAAAAAACGTCACCGAGACGCCAAGTCCAGAGCGGTAGATAAATCAGCAATCGCAGAACATCTACACGAAAAAAGAAAACACATCATCAACTTCGAGGAAGCTAAGGTTCTATCAAGGACTAACAACTACTATCCAAGGATAATCAGAGAATCCCTAGAAATTATGAAAAATAAATATAACTTCAATCGAGAAGATGGTTACCGATTAAGCAACACGTAGAAACTAACTATTCACAAAAACAAAGAAAACAAATGTCACCACAAAATTAGTCAACACCAAACAGAAGATCAACCAACCGTAGCGGAACATAGGTATATAACGAAGAGCAGAAGACAACAACATCAGTCTTTAGAGTAACTTCTGAAGAAACTAACAGCATGTTTAGCGAAACGCCAAGCAGAGAACGTAGGAAGGAAGGACGAACACGGTTCAACCCGGAAGATAATAATCTTAACTTTTGAATTATTTGATGGAATTTTACAAAAATCTCGTACGATGGTAACGATTGCAGAAACAGCAAGTTTTTGGCATTAATAAAGTTTGAACACTTTTTGCGAATACAGCTGTTTTACAATAAATGTTATTAATCGTTTATTGTTTTTTTTTAAATGTATTATTTTGAAGTTATTATCACAGAAAATAGTTAGTCCGGCCCTGGCAAACTAAACAAAGTAACTAATTATTTTAAGTGGTACTAATCTTATTCAAAATTCGATGAATAGAATATTAGACCTGATCATTGCTGCACGTGATATAATTAATTTAGTTTCTCGCGATCCTGACCCCTTGGTAGTTGGAAATACGTTTCACCCTGTCCTACTAGTAAATATAGTGTTGATAAGAGCTCCAACTAACAATAATTTTAGAATTAAGAGTATAGACAAATTTAATTTTAGGCGTGCTAATCTTACAGAACTTTACGCTGCAATATGCTTAATTAATTGGTCAGAGTTATACATAATTAACAGTACTGATGATGCTTGTGCTTTTCTCTATAGAATGCTTTGCGAAGCACTTAATAAACATGTTCCGAAATACAGTTTTACAAATAAATATAAGAAGTATCCGTCATGGTTCACAAGTTCTATTATTTCCAAAATTAAATTAAAACATAAATTTAGGTTGAAATTTTTGAATAGTCATGATTACAATGATAAAGTTGTGTTGACGCGCTACTGTCGTCAAATAAAACAGGAAATAACTCTTGCTAGAAGAACATATATATGTTACGGATAATAGCCGAAGTGCGGCTACATCTAGTTTTAGCCGGCTACAACTAGGTGCAGCCGGCCACATGAGGTTAAATTTAGATGTATCCTATTTATCTTCGGTTAAAACTAGGTTTAGCCTTCATCATAGCGACTAGAACTAGGTTCAGTAGCACATCGGTGGTTAAACTTAAGTGTATCCTATTTATCATCGGGTAGAACTAGGTTTTCAGTTTAGTTACGCATTTTAGTTTTGTTTTTAGATTCCTATCTTGCGTTTCCAGATTGATTCGATTTTATTGAAAAAATAAAAACAAGAATGTTGAAAGTATTTATACAATATAAGTAATTAATAAGATTCAAAGTATTAAAAAATAAAATATTACTTCTTAACCATGAAAAAATCAACCAAATCTTTGTATTCTTATCCCATATTTTGATGTTGAAAGAAACAAAAAACTTTTTAACTTAGTTTTAATTATAAAAAACAATCAACAAACTCTTCATGTGATAGTACGTTGTAAGAATGTCTATCACTTATTTGAACAAGATAAACTTGAATGGCATTTAGAATTGCACAAAATACCGGCCGCTTTACAAAGGCACTTTCTATTACCACATTTCGTTTTGCAATGGCATCTTTTGTATCCTTGTCCTCCAGTTGTAGATTGGGCATTAGCTATTTGGCGTAATGATTTTTTTCGGGAGAAACAATATCAACATCTAAAAATTTTGTCTCGCACACAGTGAATTGATTCCTAGAAAATAATTCAATAATAGTACCAAACTGGTTACCTAATTTATACAATCCATCATCATTACATTCAAGTACAACCATTAAAACATTGGGAAAGTCGCCTCTACCTCTGTCAACGTCAGGAATTTTCACCCGAACTGTGTCACCTATTTTGCATGGAGGAAACTTTCTCTTAGATAAAGCTGTCATTTTATTTGCTTGTACTGTTAACGAATCTTTTGCGCCTTTTCTATTAGTCTCTATTGTCTGGCGTTTAATACAGAAGTCACATTTATTATTTTTGTTTTGAGTACAAAGCTCACAATCTGTTCTTTTTTCCGCTTCTTCTCCTACAGTCTCTTCCTGATTTACATCTGTTATTGTCTCATTATCAGTATTATTTCCGTCTCCCTCTAACGTCTTAAGAATTTGTTCCAAGTCTTCCTCGTTCTCTATATTTTCCATTGTCTCAGTTGGAAGTGCTGAAGATCTTAGGCCCACTTTTACATCACAACCGAACATAGCCTGGTAAGGTGACCTTTTAATTCCATGATGATAGGCTCTATTTTTCATAAGTTGTACAAATCTAAGTCCTTCCCACCACTTTTCACAGTTTTCGTCTTTCATCCAAGTCATCAGCATACTTTGAACGTCTTGATTAGCACGTTCGACACTCCCCTGTGACTGGCTGTGACGAGGTTTCCCGTGCACAATTTTCAGACCTGGCCACATTTGCGTCAAACTTTCCACAATTCGATTAGCGAATTCCCTGCCATTGTCAGACTGGAGTATTGAGGGTGATCCAAATATACAAAATATGTTAAGGAGTATCTTCGATACTTCCTCAGCAGTTTTACTTTGTAAAGGACGTAGTTATATGAATTTAGTGAGATGATCCTGATAAACTAAAATAAACTTGAAATTTCCATCAGGACTAGTTTGCATGTCTATCAAGTCTACCTGACAACGACTATTCATCTCATTAGACAAAATGGGTTTAACGACGAGACCTTTTCTAAGAGATTTTTGTTTCATTTGACATGGCTTGCATAATTGGAGGTATAAAAGAATAGCCTCTTGAGTTATATTTGCATACCTTTTTTCGCTTCTGCAACCATTCTGTTTCTCCCACCGTGTCCAATAGCCAAATGTATTTCTTGAAGAATATCAAACAATTCTGCGTTCTTGACGTAATATTTAAGATTTTCGGAACTACTGGTAGATAAAGCACTAATTAACTTTTCCGTGTCCCCAATATTACACACATTAAAACGTTTCAAACGACGATATTGTAGTGTTGTACGTTTTGTTGCTATTTTTGCAGCTTTAACCTCTTCTATGAACGTCAAATACTGTTCACTACTCATGTAACTTTGGTTATCGCCATGTTTCGAATTTATAACACGGTCTAACTCTTTGTTAAAACTGGCCTTCATCGTTTCTAATGCTTCGTTTACCGCCATTTTGTAACGAAGACCAACGCACGTGTAAACCTCCTAGCGCAGAGCTGTTATTTATACTGACTACAAGCACACGCGACGAGCGGCGGACTGCACCCCTTCCCTTAACTGAACTGAAAATCTACTTCTAGCTGATGATAAATAGGATACACCTAAGTTTAACCATCGGTGTGCGGTTGCACCTAGTTCTAGTCACTATGTAAAGGCTATACCTAGTTTTAACCGAAGATAAGTAGGATACATCTAAATTTAACCGCATGTGGCCGGCTGCACCTAGTTGTAACCGGCTAAAACTAGGTGTAGCCGCACTTCGGTTATTAGCCGTAACATATACAACAATGTGCAAATAACCTTAATCTGAATCCAAATTTATTCTGGGGTTTTGTAAATTCACTGAAAAGAACTACTCGCCTTTCCAATACTATGATTTATGATAATAAAATGCTTTCCTCTCCCGCGGAAATAGTTAATACTTTTGCCTCGCACTTTTAAAGTGTATTTAAAAGTCGTTTAACACAAACTAATGTCCAAACTAATAATTATAACTACATGAGTCATTTTACTGTATGCGTCACATGAAATTACTCAAAGGCTCTGTACTGCTGGTATAGATCAACTTCCGTCTTTCCTCTTAAAAGATTGTAGTTCTGTATTATGCAAACCTCTTGCTTATACCTTCAATCTTAATTTTAAAGAAGGTTACTTTCCAGATTGCTGGAAAGATGTTAGAATTACACCTGTTTTTAAATCGGAGATAAGCAACTTATTGAAAACTACAGACCGATATGTATCATTAGCAATCTTTCAAAAATTTTAGAAGGTATATTATCTGAGCACAATTATACTCACATACAACATGACATATCAATCTTTCAACATGGATTTGTTCCAGGAAGGTCCACCGCTACAAACTTACAACACATTACGCAGACCGTCTCTGATTCTCTTAATAAGAAATGCCAAATTGATGTAATTTGTACAGATCTGTCCAAAGCATTTGACACTATCCAACATAGAATTTTAATACATAAAATGAATTCTTATAATATTACACCTAGCTTAGTTAGTTTAGTAGCATCGTATTTACATAATAGAAGTCTTATAGTCGAATATGGTGGCTTTAAATCCTACAAGTTTTATGCTACGTCCGGCGTTCCCCAAGGTTCAACTTTAGGGCCTCTACTATTTCTGTTATTAATAAATGATGTTTGTACTATGCTCTCATCCTCATGCCTACTTTATGCAAACGATCTAAAAATATACAGATAGATAAATTCTGAAGCTGATCATGTAATATTACAGAATGATCTGGTGAACTTTGAAAATTGGTGCCTAAGTAATCATTTAATAATTAACGGTAAATGTAGAGTAATGTCTTATTCGAGAAAGCGTATAACATCTTGTTTTCCCTACAAAATCATCGATCAATTAGTAATAAGAACCAATAATTTCTGTGATCTTGGAGTAAAATTTGATAGTTCACTGAATTTCAGCAATCACATTGTAGAGCTTAATAAAAAATGTAATAGACTTCTTGGCTTCATTTTGTGAAATGCAAAATCATTCGTAAATTATAAATCATTAACACTACATTATAATACTACATTTGTTTTAAGTCGAATAGATTATTGTGCTTTAGTTTGGTCTCCTATAACTCAAAAAAATATGAAAATATTGGAATCTACACAAAAAAGATTTTTTAAAGTACTTATATAAATTAAAGCATAATGCTCATCCACACCATGGATATCCTTATAACCTACTTCTTGCTGAATTTCAATATATATCTATTTCTGACCGGCATAAAACTATCTTTGTTAAACATTTATACAAAATAATACATGGTGCGATAAATGAGTCGGTTGCCTTAGATAATATTAACTTGCACGTACCATCAAAAGAAACCAGAACCTGCTTAACTTTTAGCTACCAGACTCCCAGGACTAAATATCACGACAATGCGCCAAACTATAAAATGTTTAAAGCGTATCACAATACTCAACAAGAAATTGACATATTTGCCTATTCATTTAATGCATTTAAATACGCCTTAAAACTATCATAGAGTTATTAATTTAGTGATTGTTTATATTTATACATTATACAAATGCATTCATTATTTTTATTTTGTTATTAGATACTCCTTAATTTTTCTTTTATTTTATATTATTTAAATTTATTATTATTTTATTATTTTACCTTATAATTGGATCATGTATCTGTTGGGTAATCAACTATTAATATTATTATTATTATTACTAAATTTTGTAAGATTCCATCAAATAGTTCAAAAGTTATTCAAGTAAAACTTATTTACATTGGATTCTTTCAGATGCACATATCTTTGTCGGAAGAGGCTGTAGGAAATTTTTTTCGAGTAACTTGGTAATCTTATTTTTTCATGATCTATCCCAATCCTAGAGATTTCCCACATTTTCCTGGGCACTCTGTATACGTGTGATGTGTAAAGTCCGCATCATATGGGATGTTTTAACTGGGAACTTTATTCGAAATTTGACTCTGCATCAGTTTGTGTTTTGATCAAAATAAAAAATTGTTCAAAAAAATAGTAGTCATGTGATACGCATTATTTGCCAATTTTTTCCAAAAAGAACGGAATGGTTTAAGTTATTTCAAAATACGGAAGAAAATGATCAAAAAGTTTTTTAAATGCAATTTTCGCCCGTATGAAAATTTTAGCTACATAAAATCATTTAGATTTGTTGTAAATTGCAACACTGTTGATAACAGTGCACAATATTTACGCAGCTAAAATTTTGCATATGGACTACAAATAACGTTTTCAGTATTTTGAGAAATAACTTAACTTTTGAATTTTTTTGGTAAAAAATAAAATTTATCAAACAATGGGTATCATATTTTTCGTGTCGATAGAAGCACAAATTTGATACCATAGTCAAATTTCTAATAAAGCTTTTAAGAAAACAAACGACCCACGTGTTACGATAGCATGAGTCGACACTAGATGTCGCTACACTTATTAGTTGTATATAATGTGCCCACCTATGGGTAACATAATCGATTGCGTGCATTTCTACAATACAAAAACTTACTCTCGAATTTAAAAAGAAAGAAGAAAGTTTTCAAATTGTTAGGTTTATTTGTCAGTATTATTTTGGTTTCCTATCGTTGACGGTTTGTTAAAATATTATCATTTATTTGACAGTGCCCGTATAAAAGCGACTTTGCTGGCATCAGAAATTTGTCCACATTACCTAGAAAAACGTTTTCGGAAGCAAACAACCCACATATGCAAGCGGAACAAAATCTCTCAAACCGTTCTCAAGTTATTCCCAATAGTTATACAATATTTTTTTGGAAAGTTTTACGCCCTCTGGCGCCCTTATAGTGCACTTTTGGTTATAGGTAAATTGGTGTCAAACGGTTTATTTTGAGCCACAGAACCTCTGGTAAAGCCATGTACAAACCTTTCAGAAACACCCTGTATATAGGGTGCCCGAAAATTATGAGCAAACAATTTGAAGGGTGATTCTACTTGAAAAATTAATGCCACAAGTTCCTATAACATTTTTCTGAAAAATCCAAAATAACGGAGTTACCTGGTCCTCAAAGCTTGATTTAAAAAATCAAGCTTTTCTAATAAAATAAAAATTTCCCAAAGCTAAAGGGCTTAAACTGCCCTTGACAATTGGATAATGATCCATACCTTTTTTGTTCGATTTTTTTTTTCTAAATTTTAGTGACACAATTAAAGAGCATCAAAAAATCTTCAAAAAACGTCCTCTTCTTACATCACGATAAAATGAGCTGTTTTCGAGAAAAACGGTTTTTAAAAGTTGCTTGTACTGAATGAATACCAACTCACTTCAGCTCATTTTCAACATTAACAAAGCATGCTTTGGAAACAACTGCGGAGTTGCTTTGTAAACAATTAATTAATTAAAAATCAAGCTTTGAGACCGTGTAACTCCGTTATTTTGGATTTTTCAGAAAAATGTTATAGGAACTTGTGGCATTAATTTTTTAAGTAGAATCGCCCCTCGAGTTTTTTGCTCATAGTATCCGGACACCCTGTATAAAGTCAACCCTACATCCAAATAAGAAACTACACCATAGTTTCGTGGGATTCGTAAAAGCTCAATACCGATTAATGGATCTAGAAGAAACGAGTCAAGTGGATTGGATATTCAAGAAACACGAAGAATTGATAAATACTATCCAGGAGGCAGACTCAAGATCAAGTATATCAATCAGTTAAGGCAGGATAAGCGTTTTCTTCTCAATACTAAAAATGTTACCTGAAGATAGGGTGGAAATCTGCTTCAGATTAATTTTAAAGATTGTTAAGTAGAAGAAAAAGATGCACCTATGTTATTTTTATGGGCTTTAAGAATAATAACCCTCGATTGCCTTTATATTTTCTTTTTGTTTAGAAGCCGATCTATACCACGCCTCCAGTTGTTTGTTTGGGTCTCCTTTTCTGCACTATTTCAAATCTCTGGACAATTAATCAGCTTTCACAACGGAAAATATGGCAACATTTTTGTTGATGTTGTCTTTAAACATTTTTTTGTAACGAAATAATTCAACTTCCACCCTTCCTGCTATTGCACTCTTTGAATGAATACTTTAATTAATTAAGGATTCGTCAGATCAAAAAACAAAATTTCATCCTCTATCTAGTCTTGATCTGTTTTCTAAAATTTATTTTATTTTTAAACTATTTTTATTTTTACGACATTTGAATTTCAATTGTCAATATAGTGACACCATCAGGTAAAAGTTTTAATAAACAGGATAAAAAGTTCTTGGAATGTTCAATTACAAAATAATAAAAGACAAAATCTGTTTTTAATAATCTTAGTTCAAAGAGATAAAATAGAACCACATGAAAGCATTTAGTTAACGGCTGGGTCTCAATAATATCGCAATAAAACGCTAATACGTTCTTTAGACGCGGTACAAATATTTTAAACTTAAACAATCTTCCCATTTTAGAAATTTTTAGTTAAAGGTTTGTAATCGTTACAATTAAATAAATCCTGTATTTTCGTTTTCATTTTATTTCAATTCAAATACAAATAGTTCTTCAACCCCAATGTAATCCGACAGGTAATCGTTAACTGCAATTCAAACAGATGATTAATAATAATCTCATAATATACGTACTCAATTTAAACCGTAAAGTGTGCAAAAAAAAATTATAATTTTTTTCTGCGAATGCCTTCTGCCCGATTACTTCAATACAGCAAAAACATGAATTATTACCACGAAACGTCGGAAGGAAGTATATTGCCTTAGTAAAACGAACGTCGTCCTTTATCTTCTAAAATTTGTCAAAAGTAAGGACACTTTCTAATCTTGTGTTTCATTCTTTTCTTGTTCGAAACACGACAACGAATTAAACTTTACGGTTTGGTTTTTAATTTTATTTTCTCTTGCATGTAAATTATCAAATAATTAAATTTTAGTTCTTATCAGTCGCTTCAACTGATTAATTCCATTAATTTAACGGTTAATTTTGTTTTATTATTGATATAATTATTCATTCCATCTTTGTTATTGTGTTTATTCTTGTCATATAAACAGAGATCATAAAATAGAAAATAGTTGGCAATTCTTTTTACAAAATTCCTACAATTTTGTATTGGATATACTGAATATTACACTGCAGTTCGTTTACAGTTTCATCATTTCGTGATATTGAGGTTATATTTGTTATTTGCTGTATTTGCTTTGTTTATATTCTTCGCGTTCTTTCAAGAACTATTAATTTAATTAATCCCATTGATTACGTAAGTTTCTTCAATCAATTCTTATGCAAATCTAAAAAATATAATTATAAAGAAATAGTAGATTATTTTACTTGGAGTTAAACATGCAGAGCTTAAAAAGTTTGCTTAGTCGAATCAGCAAATTAAGCGAGATTCTCGAGTGTTATAGTGACGTTTTTTCTCGACGAATCGAGTTGGTATTTACTGTTACTTTCATAAAATGACATAATCGAGGTACCAACCTCTAAATAGCTGTGAAAACAAAAGAAATGTTGCTTTTAATGTTTAGACAGTTAAAAGCGTTTTTAGCGTCTGCCAGTAGTTCAATAATATGCCGTTTTATTGTCGCTGGAGGAAATAGTAGATTATTTTACTAGGAGTTAAACAATTTAATTGTTGAGTTTAATTTAACTCCAAGTGAAATATACTCTTTTTTCTTCAAGTGTCTATTGCAGGTTTTCATGTGTTACTCTCAAATTTTCGAGATTATAGCGTGTTATAGTGACGTTTTATTCTCGACGAATCATGTTGGTACGTTCATAATATGACTTAACCGAAGTACCAATCTAAATAGCTGTTGCTTTTAATGTTTAGACAGTAAAAAGCCATTTTAGCGTCTGCCAGAAGCTCAATAATATGCCGTTTTAATGTCCTTTGAAGAAAATAGTAGATTATTTTACTAGGAGTTAAACAATATCATTGTTGAGCTTAAAAGTTTGCTGGCGAGGCGTTAGCCGAGGCAGAAAATTAAGCGAAACAATTATATTTTTTAACTCCAAGTGAAATATATTATTTTCTTTAAGCGTTTATTGCAAGTTTTCATGTGTTATTTTCATATTTTCGAGTGTTATCGTGACGTTTTATTCTCGACGAATCAAGTTGGTACTTTACTGTTACATTCATAATATGACGTAACCGAGGTACCAACCACTAAATAGTTGTGAAAACAAAATAACTGTTTTGCTTTTAATGTCTAGACAGTAAAAAGAGTTTTTAGCGTCTACCAGAAGTTCAATAATATGCCGTTTTAATGTCGTTTGAAGAAAAAAGATATTTTTATTGTTATGGCACACTTCCGTACTGTTCAACAAAATGATGATAAAACATGGACTTATTCACATGAGAATAGTTATGCACAATTTTCTCAGATGTTTCCGGAAAATAACGTCACTTATCGTGCTTATTTATAACATGCTTAGATTGTTATTGAGCGTTTTTTGAAAACTGTTGCAGAAAGAAAAAAAGGGGTTGGGAGAAATCTACAGCAAATGATGGAACGAAGTCCTTTTAAGCTTATTCGATAACGGTTTGCACAAACTGGTAAGAGGGTTTATGAAATGAAAAAGAAATGTGTTTTTTGCAGAACTCTCCTATGGAACTCGTCATGAAATTCTTAAGAAATAATTACACAGGCAATCATATTAGGTTATTGTTTTGCAACAACTATGCCCACACGATTTGAATCAAGAATTGCATATTGTAATTGCTTCATGGAACATTTAAATAATGATGACATCTTGAATAAGACATTTTTTACCGATGAAGCTTACTTCCATCTAAGTGGTTATGTAAATTCACAAAATTATCGAAAATGTTTACACCCAATTAAGATAGGTAGCAATTTCCAGACGCCGAATTATTGGACCAATTTAGTGTAATGTAAATATTACTACATTTCTTTGAACAAATTCATGATGATGTTTTAAGGAAAAAGTATTTTATGCAAAATGGTGCTCCAGCTCATTCGACTCTTGCTTTGTTCAATGAATTTTATCCTGACCAATTAATTAGCAGAGGTAGATGGCCACTAATATCTCCCGATCCAACACCTTCCGATTTTTTTATTTGGCTATTTAAAAAAAACAATTGACAAGCATCAGACACATAATTTAGAAAAACTAAAAGAAGCAAGAATCAATACTGTAAGGAATAATAACTCTAGCAAACGCCAATGGCTTTTGTCACTAACTATTACCAACAATCAATTTTTTTTGTGGTACCAACAACTTTTTACTTTTTGATATACTGACATTATGTTGTTGTACAGCAACCAACGAAAACTACAAGCGGCAGATGGCGACGACAGTATCGCTACACTCTGCGGTGGCCGGTGGTTTGATTCCGAATTTTACCGCAGTTCTATACAATTATAACCACCACTTAACAGCATTCACGTGACGAAACAGGAAATAATGCTTTTCGCGATACTGTTTTGACCTTTTGTTGGTGGAAGAAGAAGACGATGATTAGAAAAAGAATAAACCAGACAAGACTTATATAAAAATAGAGCACAAGAAGGAAGTTACAGGGTACTGATTAACAATCATTTGACACATTTCGAAAATGCAGTTTAATTTTGTGGTAAGTTCTATTTAAACGAAGATATTACACCACAATGTTTAAGAAACGCTAAGACGAGTAGGCTTGCGGCCTATGAAGCTGTATGCAGCACATTATCATGCGGTGGTACATTGAATGGTACATTATATATCCTAGAGATGTGTAGGTGCTTTACGCTGAGAAAGATATATGTGTGGAGAAGAATATGACACTTTGGAAAAACACAAATTTGTGTTTTCTTGCATTTCTCTGCTTTACTTCATAATTTGACACCGGTTCACTAATATTTTGTGCTTTATAAACAGGAGGCAAACTTTTCAAAACCTTTGCGATACGACTGCAAAATAAATCTTCTTTTTTTTAAATTATAGCCTTTTGTCGTCTCGTTCTTTCCAATATTAAAAATGTTAGTAGCATTGTTTCCAAGTTTCAGAAATTTTGCTTTTGGAGAGTGATTTGATTTTTGTTAACTTTTTCTTGCAATTGTAAATCTGATTCACTGATTTCACGCCGTTCACTTCTGAGATAAAGGTCTCCACATTTTTTTATAATAATGAGGCTTGCCGAGAAAAGATGCAAAAGAAACGCTCAAATTCTCCTTTGATTTGGTCGGCATTCATTCCCGAATTGATGTTATTAATGAGATCCCATTACATTTTAATTTATTGGCCAGAATATAAAAAATGTCAAACCATAGAGAGAACATTTTGAAAACACAGGTAAATTAAGAAACAAAATTTATTACATAATAAAAAGTAAAGGAAAGGGTTCATATACGAGAATTTTCAATCAGTCAGTGATCGCAGTTTGAATCAATATGAATTCAACTAAGTATTTCGAGATTAATTAATTAAGTTTGGATCCAATTTTTTACATTTAGATACATTAAAACATAATTGAAATTTTAAATAATACAAAAATAATGGCTCCGTGCACTCACGTTTATTTTTAAAAAATTTAAGCAACTTAATCTCTTGACGGTAAAGTTTTAACTTTAAAACACAAATATAAAGAGAATTGGATACTTAAGTGAATACGAAGATGATTGCAGGGCGTTGTCCATTTCGCAATATTGAATATCAGCTTTGTTTTTGATTCCACCGCTTTTGGCCCCAAAAAAATCTAATTATTAAAAGTGGTTCCTTGATTATTTTACCATTTTTTATCCTCACAAACTTGCATGAGATAATGGGAATTAATTAATCACACCGCAACTAGAGGGCACAGATTCGTCGAGATGAGTTGCAGAACAAATGGTTAGATTCTCTTTTGATTTGGTCGGCATTAATCCGTGAATTGATGTTACTAATGGGATGCCATTACATCTTAATTCTTTGGCCAGAATGTAAAAAATGACACATTTCGGAAACGCACACAAATTAAAAAACAATAGTTATTACATAATAAAAAGGAAAGAAATGGTTCATATATGAGAATCGTAAAATAAATTTTAAATCAGTCAATATGTGATCGCTGATTAAATCAATATGAATCCAAACTAGTGTTTTAACATTAATTATTTAAATTTGGATCCAAATTTTCACATTTAGAGATACTTTAAACATTATTTAAATTTTAAATAATAAAAAAATAATGGCTACGCGCATTCACGTTTACATTTAAATAATTTAAGCAACTTAATTCCTCGACGGTAAAGTTTTAATTTTAAAACACAAATATAAAAAAATTAGATAATTAAGTAAATACAAAAATGGCGGCCAGGACGTTATCCATTTCGCAATATTGAGTAGCGTTGTTCTTGGATTCCATCGCTTTTGACTCCAGGAAAATATAATTATTAGAAATGGTTTTTATTCTTACAAACTTGCATGACATAATGAAGATTAATGAAACACACAGCAACAAGACAGCACAGATAACGGCAGCGCACATTGGCAAATAAAGGAAGACAAAAATATGATGCGGGTATAAAAATAGTAAAAACCCTAAATCAAAATAAACACTATTACTTAAAGAAACATAAACAAAATATCCTTACCAAAATTACTTTTGGGCCTTTACATGAAAATAATTAGGACATATGCGGTAAATGCATCAAAAGCATTACATTTTACCGTGAAACAATGAAATGCCATTTCGGGTCGACTTAGCGTGTTGTTGAGAGAAAAGGGAAAAAAGAACACCTTGCATTCCGCAGAAATAAATAAATTTAGAATGCATATACCGAAAGAATCAAAGTTAAATATTTAGTTCCAACAACAAAAAACATTAAGTTCGTTTAATGTAATAGGAATGATTAAAAAAGAAGAAACAAAAGTTATAACGTAACATCTTTTTCGATCATCTTTTTCGCTATTAATGTTTGTAACATCTTCCGTTTGTAATGTTTCTTCTTACAATGGGATCAAGGGAGGAGATACTTGAACTATCAAATCTGCACTGAGGTATATCGTCAAGAAACAATAATTGTTGATATCGTATATCAGAATAAGGATCGCAAAACATACGTTCCTGAGCTTATCATTGATATCTAAATTAATGGCGGTTCCTTCGACTTTAAACCCATTAAACAGGAATTTTGAAATAAAGGGAATGTACCTAACTGCGTAGGTGGTACTGTAGGTAAGCATTTTGGCATCAAAGCACAGAAGAGAGCTACTTGTTATTTTTGAATAATTTTCCCATTGTATTATTGGCTATAGTAAACACAAATTAGGTTTTTGTAGCTTATAGCCAATAATATTACCCCAAAAAATCAGAGTATACATTTTCAATGAAGAGAAACAAATTTATAATTATAGAGTGTGGTGTACGCGTAGTGTAATATAAGATGCATTTAGGTTAATGAGTCAAGTGTTTAAAGTTTTTTTATACCCCTACAGATTTAGCTCCAAAAGTGATTGATGACTCAATATTAACAACTTGTTGTTCACACAACTTACTACGTGACAATTTCATTATATAGAAAATAATAAACCATTTCTTAATTATATTGAAAATGTCAGAAACAATAAATAGTATTAAAGGATTTACTCGGTTTGAAGAAGTGTCTAACAGTGATGGACTTTCTTTTCTGGTGAATATTGGGTAATGTCAGGGCAAGAATAGGTCCTAAATTTTGGGTCCTAAACAAATAATTGTGCAAATGATATACCTAGTTCATATCATGGTATAGTTTTTGATACGAAGGATACAATTAACTTTTGGGTGTAATGGATTATTATACAGTGAAGTTTTTTCACAACTGAACATAGGGAATACATTAACTGACATGGGCATTTTAAAATTGAAGATAGGGATGTGATCATGCATTTTAATGTTCAGGTCTTGTTTGTCAATAAATGTGAATAAATCAATACGTATTTCCACAAATTTTGGTTTAGACGAAGAATATCCACCATGAATACGAAGGAATAAAAAATACAAATTGATTATTTGTTGTAGTAAACGTCACAATAGAACAGATTTCGTTAGAAAATTTAATGTATTTAATTATTGACCTAAATCCGGCATGGCCTGCTCATTGAAATATTATCCCTATGTTCAATTTTTAAATGTCCATGACAATCAATAGAAAAATAGTTACATGTACTTCCTATGTTCAACGTTAAAAAAACCTCACTGTATAAAATAAGAAGATAGGAAGAGTCTCATTCCTGTCAATAGAGCTGTCTCGAAATTAATATTATCTCGAGACAGCTTATTGAAACTTTCTATTTCATTCACAATCAATTATTTTTGCCCAAACAAAATTTTTTATTGTGAATATATTAATACGTTTTAGTACGTACTTTAAAAAAAAAAGAAACGATGCCATACAAATATTATACTGTAAAAATGAACTGAAACGTCCCTATTAAATAATAATTAATGTAAATTAAGTAAGTAGAGAGATAAGTTCGGTACCACAACCTTTGTGCTATCGTAGCACATCCGATAGTCTACTATTACTAAAACACTCAATAAAATTTTCGATAAAATCATAGACCCGCGGGGGATAACGAACGCGACATCGTAGCGTCGGTTGGAACACTTCGTACGTGGGCAAAAAAAAGCGCGTACGCAAGAATGTAATTTTTTTTTAATTTCCAACGAAAAAGACAAACAAGGTCGGAACGTAAAAAAACCGAAAAAACGGAAAATCTCGATTTCGATTTCGGTTTTTTGCCATTTCCAGTTTCCGATTCATCAATAATTCAAATATAATCGCGTAGATTCGAAGATGACATTATTTTACGTCAGAATTAAAAAATAATCACATTCGAATCGAACGTCTTCGAGAGCTACAGGGGTTTTTTGGGAAAATTTTGAACTAAACGGTCGGCGATTTTCGAAAAATTTTTTCGACGTCCGATAGTAACCAAAAGACGAACGCGGTGAATTTTTTTCGGTAAGCAAGGGGCGTCGAGAATAATAGTTACAATCAGAAAACCAAAAAAATTCCACCCTAAACTTTAAGAAGTCGGAAATTTTGCGACATCTTAAAACACGCCTAGCTTAAGCTACAATTTACAGCTTTCTCTTTAAAACGGCACTTAAATGAAAGATGTGACTTTTATCATAGGGCTCTATGACGTACACAAACATTAATTACAAAATTTTAAAATTTTGTTTAAAATTCGTAGATAAACCTAAACCGTAAGACATAGAGCGAAAATAATTTTTTTCCGTACGTACTATGGACCGGACATTCCGAAACTTCTAAACTTAACAAAGTATAAAATGGAAAAAAAAATTCAAAAAGTCCATAGGGTCCGATTTACCATTTTTTTTTAAAGAATAACCAAAGGATTCACATACACGTTAAAAATTTGAAATCGATGCGAAAATCGACCTTTTTTCAAATTCATCTCGCATTAAAACGGCTCGAGATATTTTCGATTCGGAAAAGTTTTGACTTTACGAAAGATGAGTCTTTATTTTTCGATTTTGATTTTTTTTGTTCAAGGGCATCTTCGAGGTTAAAAATAATGTTAAAATAAAACAAAAGAATTTCAAAGAATTTCAAAATTCAAAAAGAATCTTACGCGAATAAAGAAATAAACCGTTTTACATAAAAACATTAATTAAAAACTAAAAAAATTGTGATTTCGCGATTGTTTCAATGAAATGGTCTAAATAATAAAGTTTTTTTTCTTAAAGCCTTTTTACGCGCGGCCTAGACCCCGCGGGCGCTCTATCACAATGCAACCGTTGCGATGTTTCTAAAGATCGTCGTCGTAGAAGGATCTTTTGGTAATATTTCGTATTCCTTTGGTTAAATTATAGAAATTTTACGCAAAACGTTTTCTAGCAGTCATTGTTAAGTGTTCTGATAGTGGAAATATCCTTAAACACTTTGGGGACATATAAATTGGACTTTTCAAATTCACCATGTTAAATTATTTTGTTTTGATGTTAATTACCTATTCTAAACTCTAAAGGTTGTTAAAAAGTCTTTATTTGATTCACCAAAAGTTTATTTGCAGTTAAATAATAAGCAAACATGTGTCTTTCATTCCCTCCAAGACAGGATAAAAACTCGTTACTTCTCCTCTTCTCGAGGGGCGGACATAACTACATATTCAACGTGAAATTTACCTAATTCATTTAAATACACGTTAAAACAGTAATAGCGTTTCTAATTCTTTTACTTTTTTTAATAGTTTTGGTTTGTCTATACTTATTGATATTACGTATTTTTGTTTTATTTAAATACGGTTATTTATATATAGATATATTTTTTTAATAAATTCATTTCTTTTTAACTTTGTTTAGAATTTAAATCTACAGGGTGGGGCACTACCAACGAATTATTCTATAGCATTAAAACAACAAATAATGTTAGAAATTTTAAGGCATACATATGTAAAGATTATTTGAAACCACATTTTAAAAATATTTTGGATTGTACAGGGTGCTCTAGAAACACGTACCATATCAAAGTTGGGTTATTTTAAATAGATCACCCTGTATTTTTTTTATTTTTGAGTTGTACGATAAAAAATAATGTGTGTTCTTTTACATGTCCCTATACCTACTTACTTCCGTTTCTGAGATAAATCGATTTTACCTGATTTGCAGATCCTCCAAAAAATTACAAGAACTTTAAGATAAATCAGAACAAACAACTTTGGTTTACACCACCTTACTAAGAGCCTTCAATATCTCTTTTGCAATATTTACTATTATTTATTATGTATAGGGTGTTTTTAATACTATAGCATAAAACTAACGACTTAAAATTTAAATAACTTGCTTAACTTAAATAGAACACCCTACATTTTGTAGTCTGTTAGAATCAGGAACTAGCTACCTTTCAATCAGTATTAGGGTTACCAACCCCTAACTCTTATAGTTTTTGAGATATTTTAAAATTTGACAGTTTAACAAATTACGATGTACTGGTGTCCAAGTTACCTGTAAAACATCCGCAATATGGACATTATCTTGCAACTTTTAGTTTTAAATATTTACCTTAAAATTTTTTTTCAGATAAATAAACAGAAATGTGCTTATGAATATATCTGGACCTAAGAGTCAGTCCAATTACGCACACCGGTCACAATTTACTGATGTTTAACAACAGCAACCGTTATTTGGTACCTCAAAAATCGATCATACTGTAAACATCGACAAACTTTAACCTGTTAACTAAGAATGTAATACAAATCGCACTATTAGTAGTACGATAATTTCAAAACCATTATTTTTAGAATTTTTTAACAAAGTTACCAATGTTTACAGTGTCATCGATTTTTGCTGAAACTAATAACGGTTGCTGTTGTTTGTGCCAGGTGGGTGTGATTCGACTGACTCTTAGAGTCCGGGATAAGTCATAAGCACATTTCTGTTATTTTGTTCTGAAGGTTAATACTCAAAGCTGGATTGGCCTATACATTAAAAATGTTTGCAAGATAATGTGTATTTTACTAATATCTCTCAAGTAACTTAAATTCCAGTAAATTGCAAATTGTTAAACTAGCAAATTTTAAAATATCTCGAAAACTACCAGAGTTAGAGGTTGGTAACCCTAATACCGATTGAAAGGTAACTAGTTCCTGATTCCAACAAACTACAGAAATGTAGGGTGTTCCATTTAAGTTAAGTCGTTAATGTTATGCGGTAGTATTAAAAACACTCTGTACATCATAACATAATAGTAAATATTGCAAAAGAGATGCTAAAGGCTCTTAGTAACTTGGGGTAAACCAAAGTTGCTTGTTCTTATTTATCTTGAAGTTATTGTATTTTTTGGAGAGTCTGCAAATCAGGTAAAATCGATTTATCTCAGAAACGGAAGTAAGTAGGTATAGGGAACATACATTATTTTTATCATACAATTCAAAAATAGAAAAAATACAAGGTGATCCATTTAAAATAACCCAACTTTGATATGGTACGTGTTTATAGAGCACCCTGTACAATTCAAAATATTTTTAAAATGTGGTTTCGAATAATCTTGACATATGTATGCTTTAAAATTTCTAACATTATTTGTCGTTTTAATACTATGAAATCATTTGTTGGTAGTGCCCCACCATGCATGTATACTTACACACCATTCAAAATGCAACTCTATGTTGTTTTTAATTTCTAATCCAAATTGTAACTCTGGAAATGATCCAGAGACCTTTGGACATGTTATGGATGATTAACAAAGTTTTCAAGAAATGCTGTAGGTAAATTTAGTTACAAATAAAATACGATATTTCTAAAAGAATGAAATGATTTTGAATTGAGCTTGTGTCACACTGAAAGCAGCAATTTTAAATACCTACAAGTCTAGAATAATTTAATCGTTAATTAAATATGTATGTACAAATAAATGTTTAAACCAATATTAACAAATTTGCAAACATCAGAGTTTGAAAAAGACAAACAAAAGTAAATTAATAATAACACTGACAAAAACTGTTTATCAGTTTATTAATGCGGTAAAAACTTCTACATTAACTACGCTCGTATTGTTGTGTATTAAATCGATAATGTAAAATTTGCACAATAATAATAATACAGTAATATTTTATAAACCTATACTAGTTAATTTACAAGTTTTCATAGTAAACAGTTCCCATAAAATTAAAAGCTTTAAGTATACTAATAACAAAAACATTCCCAATACGTAGATAACATTAAGCACAAACAACAATAACATAACGAGATAATTAAAACAGTCCAATATAGAACGTACATTAATGAGTCTGTCTACATAAGAAATTACTCCTTTATTAGCAGCTATTACAAACTCTATTAGATAACAAAAGCGCCACTGGTTTTTGCTCAGTTATAAAATTAAGCACATATGTTTTCGTCCTATACTTTTATTAACTTTCTAGTACCCATAATAAAAGAAAATAATTGTTTAAGAAAGGCAAGTTTTTTTAATAAAAATAAGACAAACTAAAATTTATTGCAACAAAAATTTAAACAAAAAAATATTAATACTTGTCTTTTCAGAATTAAAAAATGTTGAATGCAGCACGTAACGATATATGATTTTTGTAACACATATAATATTACCTATCATCGATCGTCCCGCTATTATTACATTACTACATAAAAATCATTTTGTATTTTAAATGATAATTTTTGTTAAAATTAATTATCGATGGATCCATTTATGTATTGGTGCTTCAAACAATAAATTATAACTTCCGTCAAACTAATACTAATAATATTTTATTTCAAAAGTTAACTATAGTTTCCACGTGATAATTAGCACGTCATCATCACAAGCTATTTGTAGTACATAGTATACAATACGTAGTTCATTTTTCTCGTTTACCTGGTAATTATTTCATAACTAAATAATTAAAAATTTTATACTTTCAACGTGCCTATTATAAGTAAATGTTCTTGTGTGCAGTGATAACTTGAATGTGGATAAGGAAATTACTTGTGATAAGTGTAGGTAAGTTACCATTGCATTTTACTTGTTCCGGTTTATCGCGAAGTGAAATTCAATGTTTGCTTGTTAAAGACAGAAAAGTTTCATATATTTGCAATAAATGTATTGATTCTCAAAGGAAGTATCAGAGGTAAAAAAGGTAATTTTGGATCTAAAGCTTCACATTGAAGATCTTAAAAAAACCAATCGGGTAAATAAAGATGAATGATATCCCGATTCTATTGTATTTGAAGTTATGGAACGTCAACGACGGGTTAATAATATTAGGGTAATGGCGGGTAAGAATACGCATCGTTCAAGAGTACGCACTGCCTTTAGTTTAGCCCCCGATTGATAGACGGCGTTCTGCGTCTAACGATGTATTCCTAGAGTACACTAATGAAATTTAAAACTTGGACACCACAATTTCTGTAAACAAACGTTTGCACATTGTGAAGCGGGCTTAAGGGTATCATTTACAATTCTAACAGCAGGTAGTCTCAGCAGCGGTTATCTTATAGAAGGACTGTAGAATGAATCATTACACTAAGCACGTTTTAGAAAATAGGTAATTTACGCTGCTTACTTAATTTTTCTTTAAAGAATATATTTGAAGGTATCGCTAATTAAACACCATAGCTCAATTAATTATCGAATTTATTTAGGAAATGTTTACAAAATAAAATAAGAAATAATTTTGATTTAAAAACGTCTACAACCAATAACTTTTAAATTAAATCAAAAACTGAACATGGTTATTTGGGTTGACTGATTATGATTTTTTGATTTAATTTAAAAGTTATTGCTTGTAGACGTTTTTAAATCAAAATTATTTCTAATTTGATTTTGTAAACATTTCTAAACAAAATTTTGATTCGATAATTAATCGAGCTATGGTGTTTAATTAGCGTTACCTTCAAATATATTCTTTAAAGAAAAAAATTAAGTAAGCAACGTAAATTACCTATTTTCTAAAACGTGCTTAGTGTAATGATTCATTCTACAGTCCTTCTATAAGATAACCCCTGCTGAGACTACATGCTGTTAGAATTGTAAATGATACCCTTACGCCCGCTTCACAATGTGCAAACTTTTGTTTACAGAAATTGTGGTGTCCAAGTTTTAAATTTCATGAGTGTACAAAGCTTCAGTGTAATCAAATTGTCCTCGTGTGTGACGCAGCGGTGGCGTTCAAAGCCAAAAATTAGATATTTACCCACTCTGATGTAATATTTGCAGACCAGTTTGTATTGAATACATATTTCCTGAAGTGCATCAACCAAAGTATGTAAGTACTTTTCAAAACTAGTCCTATTGAGACTTAGAATAGCATGTTTAGTTTGTAGGTTAGTATTGAACAAAAATATGCATGTGAATATATATTCTTTTCGTGCTGGGAGGCTAAGAGTACGCGGGCTAAGAGTACGCACGCGTACTCTTAATATGATATGCGTACTCTTAGCCTGTTACATTTTTTTACCGGAAAAATTTAAGAGTTTTGTCTGTTATTTCAGTTTAAAATGGGATCGACGCAAGAGTAATAGAAGGTTAGTATTTACTGTAGAAACAATGAATGAAATACAGGAAGAATTATTGCAAGGAAAAAGTAAACGATCGATAGCAGAATCTTTAGGTGTTCACGAAGCAACTCTAAGAAAACGGTTAAAAGCAGGAACGGTACCAACATCACTTGGCCGATTTAAATCAGTTTTTACTTCAGGAAAGGAAGACGAACTAGCTATCTACTGTAGAGATTTGGATAGAAGATTTTATGGACTTACACATAAGGTATTTGGTCTCCTTGTCTTTGAATATGCCGAGAAAAATAAGTTAAAGCACAGATTTAACCAAACAAAAAAATCCGCTGGGAAAGATTGGGTTTCCTCGTTTTGTAAACGCCATCACCTAAGTCTCCGTTGTCTAGAAAAAACAAGCCTTGCTCGTGCTGCAGGATTTAATAGGCCTCAAGTTGAGCTATATTTAATCGTAGATAAAAAAAATATATTACCACACCGTATGTTTAACATGAATGAGTCTGGTATCTTAACTGTTCCTAATAAATTACCCAAGGTTGTTGCTCCTAAAGGCAAAAGAACTGTAGGCAAAATTGTGTCATCTGAAAGGGGGCAATTAGTAACGGCAGTTTGCTGCATGGGAGCAGCTGGACAATATATTCCACCCGCACTTGTGTTTCCTCGGAAACGAATGAAACCTGAGCTAACTGAAAGAGGTCCACCAGGAACACTTCAACTTGTTTCAGGCTCTGGGTTTATCAATAGTGAGCTCTTTATTAAGTGGCTAGATTATTTTCGACAATCACTCTAGTCATGTGAGTTTGGCAGGAATTACAAAATGTCGCGAAATGGGTATTAACATGTTAAGCGTACCGCCCCATAGCAGCCACAAGATCCAGCCATTGGATAGGAATTTCTTTGGACCTCTGAAATCCGCATATGCGCAAGAATGTGACAAATGGCACATAAATAATCCGGGACGAGCTATTACTCAATTTTTCCATACAATCCGACGAAGAATTTGCACTTTCTACAGTAACGGATCAACCAGATTTAAGCCAAGCCCATAGTGAACAAATTGCACCAAAGCTTAGTCATACCGTAGCAGACGAATCTGACCCTGAGGATGAATTGCCTTTGTCAAATTTTGTGCAGCAGTAAAATACAATCCATGTTAAAGAAACTGATAGGGACCAAAACTTGATAATAGCAATCCCCTCAACACCCTCTGCCGTATCACCTGTGCCAAACCCACGAAATTCACCACATTTTACTCCACCAAAAACGTCAACTAATTTTGTTTCACCAAAGTTAATAAAACCACTACCTAAGGCACCGCCAAGAGCAGCAAACGCTCACAAGAAGAAAAAGTCTGTACTTCTAACTGACTCACCGTATAAGAACGAATTGGAAGAGTTAGAAGCGCTCAAACAAACTAAAACCCAAAACGTCAAGCAGGCCAAACGAAAAATCACAGATGAATCAAGGAATCCGGAGCACAAGAGACCAAGAAAGTTCACCTTTGCAGGAAACAGAAATTGTAGGGGTATCATTTTTAAAGAAAGGTTTCAAAATTATATTAGTTAATGTTTACGTTCCACCATCATTATCAAATACATCTTATGATCTCTTAAAAGAATTGTGTATGCACAACTTTGCTATTACGTGTAGGGATTTTAACATACCGGAATTCATTATGAAAATCAAAGGTACTCGCCAAAATGTGATTCACTTAATACAGCAACTTAAAACAAATTAATTTTATCAAGAACTCAAATTTAAGAATCCTAGATTTAATTATTATTTCCTCCGATTTGCAAGGAACAGTAGAAAGAGAAGTAATTACATTAATGGATGAAGATTTACACCATTCAGGGCTAAGTGTGAATGTTACTTGGAGTTGCAGAAGATAAAATTTTTGTAGGTATAAGGATTTCCAAGGTACAATTATCGAAAAATCAACTTGGTAGCAATATACAATCGAATACACAACATCGATTGGGGTACCTTATATTTGTTAACAGACGCCAATGAAGGATGTACTTATTTTATAGTAGCTTATACAGGGTGTCCAGAAACTCTCAAATCCATTTTTCTAGAAAACGGTGTATCCTAATGACCTAAAGTAAGAGTACCTTTTAGTACTAGAATACCTCAAAATTTAATAATCTAGTGTCACAAATGCTTAAAACTTAAAGACAAAAAAGTTATGCGTTAAAATAACCGTTGACCTACCCAAAACTGACGCCTATGACCGGTACTAGAAATTCGCAATTGATGGAATCGATTCATCTCTGAAGGCTAAATAAGCATACCAGTTTTGGTTTTTCTAAGTAAAAGCGTTCTAGAGGTATTTAAAAAAAACTATTTACAAGTCGCCCTCTTCAAAAAGCTGTAGCTCCCTTAGGAAGTATTTTCGGACTAGGTGAATTGGATTAAATTGTCTTAAAATTATTTGAGGAATCTCCGGTCTTGGTTTGTCAGGAGAGTTTCTGGACACCCTGTATATAACAGTATGAGTGTAAAGTATGGAATAAAATTCATTAAATATTTATTCTTATTTTTATGCAATTTTTCTTGGACAGGTCAACTTTTATTTTTAAATTCCCATCTTTTAGTATAAATCAACCCTTTCTATCTCCACCAGTGGCGGCGCAACAGGGGTCAACTTGAAAATTTTAAATGGCAATGGGGGTCAAAAGTTACATTTTTGGAAAGTCCATTTCATCCTCTATGCGGCAATGTAAGCATCTTCAACATCGATCGATTAGAACAAGAAAATAAAAAAAATTATTGAATATTTTTCAGCATTAATATTAATGTCTGCTTGTATTTTCCATTAAGATAAAAAATCGAAACAAGCAATATTATCCTAAAAGTATCATCCTAATCTTTCTTTAGCTCATTTCTTTAGGTATAAATTATACATTTGTATCCCAACCAGTGGCGGCGTATCGTGGGGCAATTTGAAAAATTTGAAAGATAATATAATAAAAGGTTACATGTTCGGTTAGATTGTCTATCGCAAATTTTAGCGATATATGTACATCTCTCGTAAGAGTGAATGTCGCTTCGTCCGAAAAAATTATTCTAGTCGCCAACCCCTGGTCTCGGTTACACATTTCCTTCATTGTCTTGCAGAACTCTATACGACGATCAGGATCATCTTCACTTCATTCATGTACCAGCTTAAGCTTATAAGGATGCCATTTTTCTAATTTTAAATACTTAATCACTGATCTCTGACTTGTTCCATTTTCTAAAGCTAATTCACGGGTTGTTCTATGTGGATTTTCTTGCAGGACAATTAACGCATCAAGCCTAGTATCAACAGAAATCTTTGGGCGCCCAGTTTTGGGCCGATCTCTAACATTTTCTTCTTCCCAGAACTGGGTTTGCAATTTACTGACTGCCGATTGAGTGATAGTTTTGCCAGAATATTTTTTATTAAATAAAATGCCGACTTCCGTCTGAGAACGGTTTTTATCACCACAACCGAGCATAATCAAAATTTCAATCCGGGTCATTTTGTATAACTTGATAGACCTAAGGTAATATGACAGTTTGTTCAAATTTTGGCTGTCAAAATTGATTCATTTTAAAGTAGTACCACGATAGTGCGATAAGCAAAAGCAAAAACATGCTACAAAAAAAAGTATACAGAACAAAACCTGACAACATTCGACACAAAACTCGGTAAATTACACCACAGATGATTCGAAATTTGGAAACGAATTTGAACATCGTTTGACTATCTGTCAGGTTGAGCATCTTCTTTATAAGGCATTTCAATGCGCTGTCAGATAGTTGTCAAAGACCTTTAAAAATGGCTTCTGTAGGGCAGACCTACATATAATTAGATGGATTTTATCATCCAATTATAGGATTTTAATATAGATTATACGTTTAATTGATTTGCAATGTACCATAATGCCAGCATTTGGTTGTGTAGTGAACTGTAGCAGTAGAGAAAATCGTGACAATGTTAAGTTTTTTAGAATTCCTGTTATTTGTAATTTTAAAAATAAATTGAGTTAAAATACTCTTTCACAGATTCTATAACTAACTTAATTAAAACAATCACTAAAAGTACAAAAAATCAACAGAAATTACACACATTCTAATGAAAACAAAGGTTTGTTTGCCCCACAGACGCCATTTTGGCAAAAGCGTTGAAATACCTTATTACATAATTTATTTGTGTAAGGTTTAATTCTATTGTTTCCGTTGATTATTAACAAAAATTCAAACAGAAACAGAAATAATAATTAAAAAATATTCAAAGCTTTTTGTTTCTTGTTCTAATCGCCCAATTTTAGAAACAATAACATTGCTAAATAGAAGATAAAAAGATCTTTCCGAAAATGTAACTTTTGAATACTAGTATCATTTAAAATTTTTAAATTGCCCTCCGTTGCACCGCCACAGGTTGTGATAGAAATGTATCATTTATGCGAATAGGTGGGGATTTGTGTAATGCTTTCAGGAAACTGTTGTTTGCGTCGATTTATTAATAGAAAATGGAACCAGAAATTATTAGTGTAGAAAAAATATTAAAACGTTACCTTTTTCCTGTTCTAATCGACCGATGTTGAAGATAACTTTTCACCCCCATTGCCATTTGCCAAGTTGTCCCTTGTTGCGCCGCCACTGGTAAAGATAGAAAGGGTTGATTTGTACCAAAAGATGAGAATTTAAATATAAAAATTGACTTGTCCGAGGGAAATTGCATAAAAACAAGTATAAAAATGTAATGAATTTTATTCCATACTTTACACCTCCACTGTATAATTGATGAATTTACTCCAAAAATCAGTGGGAATTTTCAAAACTTTCCGTGTTGGTTTAGTAAGGAAACCATAACAAAAATTAAGTTAAAAAATCATTACCTGAAGAAGGATAAGAAATATGCTCGCTTACAATCCCTAGAAAATTATAAAAACATGCGTCACTTAATTCGTCGGGATTATGAGTTGTACTTAAACAATATACAGAACAACATTAAACATAACACAAACGAATTATGAAATTTTATAGAAGCAAAACGGAAACATTCCAGAATTCCAGGGAAAATAGTATATGATGGTATATGTCTTTCTTCCCCACAAGAAATTGTCAATGGTTTTGCAAACTTTTTTAACAGTGTCTTTTTGACCTTATGATAACGTGACCACTGATATTATTGAAAACATGTGTGTAAATAGTAATGCGTTTCATAGTGTACGTATTAATGAAGAAGATGTGTGCTATTTTTAATATAATAATTTTGAAGTGTACGTTCCGAAACATTTGGAAAACTTCAAAAATCTGTCCCGTTTTAAAATCTGGCGACAATTTTTTTTATATTAATAATGCCTTTATTACATTTTTTTCCAATATACGGAAGAAATATAATATTATAAACTAATAATAACAATAATTAAACTTTATTTTAGGCTACACCTCCCCAGGATAGAACCATCCGGGCGGGAGGCGGAGTGTCTAGCTTATAGTTAGAATGAGTATAATATAATATACCGGGTCCTGCATTAGTGTGTCGTTCTTTTCTAGCGGCTAGCACTTTGGAGATAAATAAACAAAGTTTAAACTAAACATACTTAATTTTAAGAGATCTACTTTGTAAAATTATTTTTAACGATACAGGGTATTCCATTTTTATGGGGTTGCAAAGAACATGGTTTTTTATAATGGAACGCGCTGTATCTTTTAAGATGTTCTGGTCTAGTTTCTCACAATCTACATTGTGTTTTAATTATTTTTTGATTCCCTGTTAGTGTTGCCAACTTATAACTGTTTTTCTGAAAAAATCCACAAACAGGCTTTACTTTGAAAAATCACTTTGTTTTGTAACTTTAATAAACACATTTTAACAGCAACGTTAGACCAAATGAAGTGCAACATTTTAATAGTTAGACATTTAAATTTTGTGTTCGCAAAAAACCTTCCAATTTTTCAAAGGGCAAAAAGTCATTTTTTTTTAAATGAAATAAAGCCTATTTTATTTTGCTATAAGATAGCATTTTTTTTCTTCTTTAATTTTTACAAAAGGTACCCTTTAGCTGAACCCTATAGTTTTAAAAATATTTAATTTTAATTACATTTTTATGTACCCAAGAGAGCAATGGAGATGATTTAGTGTCACTTTAGGGATTGGATAACTTAAGGATTTTTTTATTAATTACTTATTTACCCGACAAAATAATTGAACACATTAAAAAAACTGTAAAATAAAACAAAATTGAAGAAATGAGTACAACAAGTGTTCCAAATGTCTTTCATTTTCATTGAAGCACCAACTGATTCGCTGCTGAAAAGACCTTTCCACTCTCTTCCATATTTGAGGTGAAATGCTTGCAAACAAGTCCGCTATTCTTTTACATATCCCTATAAAAAAAGTCTAGTTTTGTCAGATCAACTCATCTAGCCGGTAACCTGGTGGGTCTATTCCTGCCAATTCAGTGATTCGAATGATTTCATCGAGATATGTTCTTACAAGGAATGTAAAGGGGCGATATTTTTTTGGACGCCGGCATATGGCATCTACTAGTATGCAATTTATTTTCCACCAATGGCCTTCTTCGGTGTAAACAATATAATACAGTAGGTGTCGTGAAACTTATTGTAATTAACATTTTTTTTTAACTATTAAATATCTCAAAAACTACGGAGTTTAGGCATAGAACACCTTTAGTCAAAATCAAAGAGAAGAACATATGCTATCTTGTAACAAAATAAAACAAATGTCATTTCATTTGAAAAAAAATTGTTGTAACCTTTTGAGTTTTAAGGAATTTGCACACCCCGTAGCACACAATCTAAATGTCTAAGTATTAAAATATTGACCTTCATCGGGTCTAGCGTCGGTGCTAAAATAAATTTTCAAAACAAAGTCGCTATGAAAATTTTTCAGAAAAATAATTATAAGTTGGCAACATTGTCAGCAAATAAAAAAATAATTATATGGCTACGTAGAGGTTGAGAAAATACCCCAAAACACCTTAAAACATACTAATCTATTTAAAAAAAAACATATTCTTTGGCATCCCGTAAAAATGGGACAATTTTAAGAAGTGATCTTTTTAAACCAATTATGTTTAGTATAAACTTTTTTTTACTTATCTCCAATAGGCTAGCCGCTAGGAAAGATCGAGTTACTAATGCAGGACCCTGTAAACTTAGTTAAAAATTCACTTTGTTTATTAATATTATACCGACTTGTTAGGTTTATGTAATTCAACAGAGATATTACTGAAATTAATAGTGTTACTTTTTAAAATAGTTTTTATTTCAATATTTTTGTTGTTTTATTATTTGAAACAATTTCTCTTAAATTAAATACCTTAGGGGCACGAGTGACCCAACAATTTTGCATAGCAGTGGTTTTACATGGCACTCGTCTTAGGTGCCGTCACCTTCCCCGTGTACCTTGACTGTGGTCGATTAGTTCAAAAGTCTGAAATTTTTTTGCAGCATTAAAATAATATTGTATTTTAATAGGTTACTTAAGGGTAGTATATTTAATTGGGAATATAATTGAGAGGCTGATGCTAATCAGTTTGATTTTGTGATTATCCGAACAATAATATTCTGGGCCTTAGTCAGTGATTCTAGGGCGAAGCTGAATGCTGTCCCCCAGACTACTAGGCAGTATTGCAAGTGGGATTAGACTAAAGCATAATGAACTGTTTTTAATATGTCTATTGTAACAAATTTTCTCAAAGTTAGAAATATATAAAACATTTTACAAATTTTCTTATTGATTAGTGATATATGAGAAGTCCATTTGAAATTACTGTCTACCTGGAGACCTAAGTACATCAACTGGTTTGTTCTACCATTGTTGCTGAGAACAACTAGTGGTATGAACAATTATTTTGTCTTGTTTTGGTGCAGTTCTTGTATTTAATGAAAAAGGTATAAATTGTGTTTTCTTTTGTAAGGCCACTTTCTGCCAGTTTGAATGTGGCTTCCCAGGTACGTGCTTGGAAAATCAAAGCTGTCTCGTCTACAAAAGAATATAATTTGCCACTATTAATTTCTAAATTACATAAGTCTACAGTGTACGCCAAAAATAGAACTGGACCAATACAAGTGCCCTGGGAGATAGAATACTTTGTGGTTTTTTTAGTGCTAATTACATTGCCGTTTTTTTTTCTCTGATCTCTCTCCTCCAAGTAAGTAGTAAACAAATCGAGAGCCTTTCTACCGACCCTAACTCTCCTTAAAGAGGCAATACTAGACCTGTATGTGGGACTGAGTCAAAGGCCTTGGCCATGTCAAATTGGGTTTCTTATGTTTTTTAGTATATTGCAGTAAATGACGCTAAGATTGTTAGTGTCTGTATTAAAATTTACATTGTTAGGGTGCTTCTTTATAGCTATAATTTCTGATATGAGTCTTTTTTTTAAATGTTGTTCAACATCTAAAATAATTGGTTTTTGAAATTAAATGTATGTCTGGTGTGTTTATGATGTGTAGAAAGTCCTGTGTTTTTGTTTTTTGTTACAATTGTATTGATACTGTTTAATTCTGCAACTTAGTTTTTGTTTTGTTTGTCCAATGTAGCATCTGGAATAAAATTACAACAAATCTTATAGATTTAGATTTTTCGAGTATGTCTGTTTTGTCTTTTAAACGTGAGTAGATGTTGTTCTATATAGTGTTTTTGTTATACAAGACTATTTTTATTTGTTTGGTTTTCAGTACATTAATTAGTTTTTGGCTGAGTTTTTAAAAAGAACTTACTTATAAATAATAATTATCCTGTCAATCTCATTAATAAACTTTTTAACTCCAACAACAATTCTAACAATTTGACTAACTCTAATAATTACGAACAACAAATAACTACATACAAAAAAAATTATCAATATACCTACACTCAGCCAAAAAATAATTAATGTACTGAAAACCAAACAAATAAAAATAGTCTTGTTTATTGCTTGTAAACGTTTTTTAAATCAAAACTATTTCTAATTTTATTTTGTAAACATTTCCTAAACAAAATTTTGATTCGATAATTAATCGAGCTATGGTGTTTAATTAGCGATACCTTCAAATATATTCTTTAAAGAAAAAATTAAGTAAGCAACGTAAATTACCTATTTTCTAAAACATGCTTAGTGTAATGATTCATTCTACAGTCCTTCTATAAGATAACCCCTGCTGAGACTACCTGCTGTTAGAATTGTAAATGATACCCTTAAGCCCGCTTCACAATGTGCAAACTTTTGTTTACAGAAATTGTGGTGGCCAAGTTTTAAGTTTCATGAGTGTACATTGTAAGTGTAAAGTATGAAATAAAATTCATTAAAATTTTATCCTTATTTTTATTCAATTTTCCTCGGACAGGTCAAATTTTATTTTTAAATTTATTAAATTTTGGTATAAATCAACCCTTTCTATCTCCACCAGTGGGGGCGCAACAGGGGTAACTTGAAAATTTTAAATGGCAATGGGGATCAAAAGTTACATTTTCGGAAAGACCAATTCATCCTCTATGCAGCAATGTAAGCATCTTCAAGATCAGTCGATTAGAACAGGAAAAAAGTAACCTTTTAATATTTTTTCTACAGTAATAATTTGTGGTTGAATTTTCTATTAATAAATCGACGCAAACAACAGTTCCCTGAAAGCATTTGTAAACCTTGCCCAAGTAATCGGTTGATTATCGGACAAAGTTTTAAGGCGATCACCCTCTTCTCAGCTTGATCTGGGGGTAGATGGAATTCACCCTGTTGATCTACGCTTACCGAGGTAACTAACACGTCCACCGTGTCAAGTTCTACGGAAGGTAGTTAAGAATGACCAGACTTTTTGAGAATGATAATTTTATTAATAAATCGCAATGTTTATATACACTGAAATTGTGACGTAAATTATGAAAAATATGCATTATCTAGTAACCTACATGCTATTATTGCGTTTTGCTGAATCCGTTTGTATATTGCTTTTAAGCTTGTTTCACAACTATTACTAAATTACACTATTTGAAATAAGTAGTACGACAATAATTTTCGTATGTTTAAATTAACTTTAAACATTCTGCCCATTCTCTAGGTCAGAATAGGATTTGATGTTAAGGGTTGAAGTTCGATTGCATCTGTAGTTGATGCTGCTGTCCCGTCCGATCTCGTTTGAGTTTGTCTCAGCCGTCTTTTCGACCGATACAGATGTAATCCCCGATGATTGCTGCAATTGTTAATAAAATTCCGGTAGTGATGCTACTGGTTGCTACTGAATGGTGTCGCAAAGATGCCCACGTTGACTCTTGCAAGTCGAGTTGAATTTTTCTTCTGCTTGTTGAATATTGTTTACTTCGTCAGATAGTTTAAATACCGGCTCGTGTGAAAGTTGGGTTGGTGAATAACGCTCCAACGTGTTATTAATGGGCATATACATGGCCTTGGAGTAGCTTGCTATGACTGGAATACTGTTCTTTGATGAGCTGCCAATATGTTTTGCTTTGTCTGTATATAGCAGTCTTGAGTTATTTTAATGATTCCTGTTTGATTTATAGGGATATCTTGTCTATCTCCATTGCAAATGAGTGCTATTTTAGTAGGGGCTGAAGTAATAAATAGCCAAGTGTTGAGCATGTATAGCTGTTTCCATACTATTCCGTCGTTTATTTTTCCCTTTTTGAACACTGCACTTAACCGAATCTGATCTTTGGTAAATTTCGTCAATGATGCAATTCGGACTTGTTTCAAGGTTTTTATCACTGCTGGAGAACAAATAAATTTGTTTTTTGATACAGTTATGCAGTTTTTGAATTCGTTGTCACTCATTGTGAAATATAATTGAGAGTTGTAGTCGATAGCAATTAGTTCCTTTGCGATGCTTAACGACCAAAAGGATTCATTTTCTATTTTACTGGAATTGGTGTGGCTTGGATTATATCGTAATCTGAGATGTCGATTATAAGAAATAATCCATAAACATGAAAGCAGTCTTCATCTTGTTCCATAGTGGCTTGCATTATGGGAGAGTTGAAAATTCGTAAGTTGTGTGTTAGCTTAGAGTTGGCTTGTTCAATGATGCTACTGATTTGAGTAGGTGATAAGATATCTATGAGCGACCCTTTGCCGTGGTGGATTCTTAACAGCCTTTTGTAATACTTGTTGACTTCAGATATAAAATTGGATGCGACTTGATAAATGTTGAGCATGTGAATGCTTATTTTGTTCTCATCTACGGTCTTGAACCATTTCTTCATCTCGTTGATGGCATCAATTCCTTCATTTAATCGCTCTCTAAAACGCTCCAGTTTGTTATTGATTTTAATTTCTGAGTTGTTGAATGATGCTAATGCGGACAGCATCAATTTTGCTTGTTGGTTTGAACTCTTGATTAACTTCTGCTGATTTTGTTCTAAGGAGTTGATGTTGGCGTAGACTTCATCGTTGACTCCAAAGATTGATGTTAATAAATCCCCTAGCAGGCCACGCTTGTGACGTTTTTGACTTACAAGTTGTATATCAGTTTGTATCCATTTAAATTCATCTTCTTGTTCTTGTAAATGGTGTGCCAACGCTTTGCACTGGGTTCCGTCTGACAATGATTTTGTTTCTTCGTCCTTATTTGTTACCTTCTTCATATGGTTCAGATTAATACATTCTTGTATAAAGGTATTGTATTCATTTCTCATCTGAGGATCCATGCTGAGTCTTTTTTCTAGTTGGAAAAGTCTAGCTATTGCTCGATTTCTCGAATTTCCAAGAGGTTTTGGTTCTGGTTTAAACGGAATTCTCACTGTATATGTTCCATCGCCATTTCTTTTTTATTGTTTGTTTAAAGTGGTCCTCACACAATTGGTCATCTTGTGATAAGTGACGGTGTACTAACCTCTTCGATTTCCCAAAATCTTGTTAATTGATTGTCTTCTTCAGCTCGATTGATTATGCTGAACACCTGAATTGGTTCTTGAGAAGTATGATGCAGGTTACCGGATAGTATCCATCCCAGCTCGGTTTGCTGTCCTAAAAGACCATTTTGGGATTTCCTAATTCCTTGCTTAATGATTTCTCCGAATTCTTGTGCTCCCATGATTGCGTCGATCGGTCCTGGTATGTCAAATGTAGGGTCAGCTAGTATGTAGTTTTGCCATTCTTTTATACTTTGGCCTGCGTTTTCGATTCTGCTTGATGGCATAGTTGATGTAAGTTTTGGTAATACAAGGAACTCAACGATTAATGAGTATGTTGTAGGGAAACGTGGTTGAATTGATGTAGATACTTTCCATAACGCCGATTTTGGTTCTCCCCTAACCCAGTTATTTCAGCTTTAATTTTTTGCTTTGGTAACCTTAGTCGTTGCGCTGCTTCTTCAGTTATCAACGCTGCTTGCAATCCTGGATCGATTAGTACTCGAAGGTATTCTTGCCCTCCAGAAACCGATCTTGCTTGGATTAAGGCTGTGGCCAACAAGGTTATGTTGTTCCGTTGATTTCCTACGTGGTTAATTGCTTTCGATATTTGTGCTGAACTACCTCGTTGGTTTGTTTTTGCAAGATGTGTTGGTCTGAAGGTAGTTGTTCTATTTGAATTGTATGTCCTCTGCTCCCTATGTAGTAGGGTATGATGTGGTTGGTTACAAATGTGACATCGGTTTGGACTGTAGCATTGTTGTTCTGATGAGTGGTTTAAGCAGTTGTAGCAAATTCGTTTAGTGTAGGTAAGCTGGCATCTTTCGCTGTTCGATAATGTTTTGAATTTTACGCATTGTGTTAGGGCATGATCTCGGTTGCAACATGGGCATTGAGTTCTGCTGCTCATTCGTTGATATTCGTTTGTTTGTTTGTTGTCTGTTTTGATTGTTTCTCCTCCAAGTAAGTAGTAAACAAATCGAGAGCCTTTCTACCGACCCTAACCCTCCTTAAAGAGGCAATACTAGACCTGTATGTGGGACTGAGTCAAAGGCCTTGGCCATGTCAAATTGGGTTTCTTATGTTTTTTAGTATATTGCAGTAAATGACGCTAAGATTGTTAGTGTCTGTATTAAAATTTACATTGTTAGGGTGCTTCTTTATAGCTATAATTTCTGATATGAGTCTTTTTTTTAAATGTTGTTCAACATCTAAAATAATTGGTTTTTTGAAATTAAATGTATGTCTGGTGTGTTTATGATGTGTAGAAAGTCCTGTGTTTTTTGTTTTTTTGTTACAATTGTATTGATACTGTTTAATTCTGCAACTTAGTTTTTGTTTTGTTTGTCCAATGTAGCATCTGGAATAAAATTACAACAAATCTTATAGATTTAGATTTTTCGAGTATGTCTGTTTTGTCTTTTTAAACGTGAGTAGATGTTGTTCTATATAGTGTTTTTGTTATACAAGACTATTTTTATTTGTTTGGTTTTCAGTACATTAATTAGTTTTTGGCTGAGTTTTTAAAAAGAACTTACTTATAAATAATAATTATCCTGTCAATCTCATTAATAAACTTTTTAACTCCAACAACAATTCTAACAATTTGACTAACTCTAATAATTACGAACAACAAATAACTACATACAAAAAAAATTATCAATATACCTACACTCAGCCAAAAAATAATTAATGTACTGAAAACCAAACAAATAAAAATAGTCTTGTTTATTGCTTGTAAACGTTTTTTAAATCAAAACTATTTCTAATTTTATTTTGTAAACATTTCCTAAACAAAATTTTGATTCGATAATTAATCGAGCTATGGTGTTTAATTAGCGATACCTTCAAATATATTCTTTAAAGAAAAAATTAAGTAAGCAACGTAAATTACCTATTTTCTAAAACATGCTTAGTGTAATGATTCATTCTACAGTCCTTCTATAAGATAACCCCTGCTGAGACTACCTGCTGTTAGAATTGTAAATGATACCCTTAAGCCCGCTTCACAATGTGCAAACTTTTGTTTACAGAAATTGTGGTGGCCAAGTTTTAAGTTTCATGAGTGTACATTGTAAGTGTAAAGTATGAAATAAAATTCATTAAAATTTTATCCTTATTTTTATTCAATTTTCCTCGGACAGGTCAAATTTTATTTTTAAATTTATTAAATTTTGGTATAAATCAACCCTTTCTATCTCCACCAGTGGGGGCGCAACAGGGGTAACTTGAAAATTTTAAATGGCAATGGGGATCAAAAGTTACATTTTCGGAAAGACCAATTCATCCTCTATGCAGCAATGTAAGCATCTTCAAGATCAGTCGATTAGAACAGGAAAAAAAGTAACCTTTTAATATTTTTTCTACAGTAATAATTTGTGGTTGAATTTTCTATTAATAAATCGACGCAAACAACAGTTCCCTGAAAGCATTTGTAAACCTTGCCCAAGTAATCGGTTGATTATCGGACAAAGTTTTAAGGCGATCACCCTCTTCTCAGCTTGATCTGGGGGTAGATGGAATTCACCCTGTTGATCTACGCTTACCGAGGTAACTAACACGTCCACCGTGTCAAGTTCTACGGAAGGTAGTTAAGAATGACCAGACTTTTGAGAATGATAATTTTATTAATAAATCGCAATGTTTATATACACTGAAATTGTGACGTAAATTATGAAAATATGCATTATCTAGTAACCTACATGCTATTATTGCGTTTTGCTGAATCCGTTTGTATATTGCTTTTAAGCTTGTTTCACAACTATTACTAAATTACACTATTTGAAATAAGTAGTACGACAATAATTTTCGTATGTTTAAATTAACTTTAAACATTCTGCCCATTCTCTAGGTCAGAATAGGATTTGATGTTAAGGGTTGAAGTTCGATTGCATCTGTAGTTGATGCTGCTGTCCCGTCCGATCTCGTTTGAGTTTGTCTCAGCCGTCTTTTCGACCGATACAGATGTAATCCCCCGATGATTGCTGCAATTGTTAATAAAATTCCGGTAGTGATGCTACTGGTTGCTACTGAATGGTGTCGCAAAGATGCCCACGTTGACTCTTGCAAGTCGAGTTGAATTTTTTCTTCTGCTTGTTGAATATTGTTTACTTCGTCAGATAGTTTAAATACCGGCTCGTGTGAAAGTTGGGTTGGTGAATAACGCTCCAACGTGTTATTAATGGGCATATACATGGCCTTGGAGTAGCTTGCTATGACTGGAATACTGTTCTTTTGATGAGCTGCCAATATGTTTTGCTTTGTCTGTATATAGCAGTCTTGAGTTATTTTAATGATTCCTGTTTGATTTATAGGGATATCTTGTCTATCTCCATTGCAAATGAGTGCTATTTTAGTAGGGGCTGAAGTAATAAATAGCCAAGTGTTGAGCATGTATAGCTGTTTCCATACTATTCCGTCGTTTATTTTTCCCTTTTGAACACTGCACTTAACCGAATCTGATCTTTGGTAAATTTCGTCAATGATGCAATTCGGACTTGTTTCAAGGTTTTTATCACTGCTGGAGAACAAATAAATTTGTTTTTTGATACAGTTATGCAGTTTTTGAATTCGTTGTCACTCATTGTGAAATATAATTGAGAGTTGTAGTCGATAGCAATTAGTTCCTTTGCGATGCTTAACGACCAAAAGGATCCATTTTCTATTTTTACTGGAATTGGTGTGGCTTGGATTATATCGTAATCTGAGATGTCGATTATAAGAAATAATCCATAAACATGAAAGCAGTCTTCATCTTGTTCCATAGTGGCTTGCATTATGGGAGAGTTGAAAATTCGTAAGTTGTGTGTTAGCTTAGAGTTGGCTTGTTCAATGATGCTACTGATTTGAGTAGGTGATAAGATATCTATGAGCGACCCTTTGCCGTGGTGGATTCTTAACAGCCTTTTGTAATACTTGTTGACTTCAGATATAAAATTGGATGCGACTTGATAAATGTTGAGCATGTGAATGCTTATTTTGTTCTCATCTACGGTCTTGAACCATTTCTTCATCTCGTTGATGGCATCAATTCCTTCATTTAATCGCTCTCTAAAACGCTCCAGTTTGTTATTGATTTTAATTTCTGAGTTGTTGAATGATGCTAATGCGGACAGCATCAATTTTGCTTGTTGGTTTGAACTCTTGATTAACTTCTGCTGATTTTGTTCTAAGGAGTTGATGTTGGCGTAGACTTCATCGTTGACTCCAAAGATTGATGTTAATAAATCCCCTAGCAGGCCACGCTTGTGACGTTTTTGACTTACAAGTTGTATATCAGTTTGTATCCATTTAAATTCATCTTCTTGTTCTTGTAAATGGTGTGCCAACGCTTTGCACTGGGTTCCGTCTGACAATGATTTTGTTTCTTCGTCCTTATTTGTTACCTTCTTCATATGGTTCAGATTAATACATTCTTGTATAAAGGTATTGTATTCATTTCTCATCTGAGGATCCATGCTGAGTCTTTTTTCTAGTTGGAAAAGTCTAGCTATTGCTCGATTTCTCGAATTTCCAAGAGGTTTTGGTTCTGGTTTAAACGGAATTCTCACTGTATATGTTCCATCGCCATTTCTTTTTATTGTTTGTTTAAAGTGGTCCTCACACAATTGGTCATCTTGTGATAAGTGACGGTGTGTACTAACCTCTTCGATTTCCCAAAATCTTGTTAATTGATTGTCTTCTTCAGCTCGATTGATTATGCTGAACACCTGAATTGGTTCTTGAGAAGTATGATGCAGGTTACCGGATAGTATCCATCCCAGCTCGGTTTGCTGTCCTAAAAGACCATTTTGGGATTTCCTAATTCCTTGCTTAATGATTTCTCCGAATTCTTGTGCTCCCATGATTGCGTCGATCGGTCCTGGTATGTCAAATGTAGGGTCAGCTAGTATGTAGTTTTGCCATTCTTTTATACTTTGGCCTGCGTTTTCGATTCTGCTTGATGGCATAGTTGATGTAAGTTTTGGTAATACAAGGAACTCAACGATTAATGAGTATGTTGTAGGGAAACGTGGTTGAATTGATGTAGATACTTTCCATAACGCCGATTTTGGTTCTCCCCTAACCCAGTTATTTCAGCTTTAATTTTTGCTTTGGTAACCTTAGTCGTTGCGCTGCTTCTTCAGTTATCAACGCTGCTTGCGATCCTGGATCGATTAGTACTCGAAGGTATTCTTGCCCTCCAGAAACCGATCTTGCTTGGATTAAGGCTGTGGCCAACAAGGTTATGTTGTTCCGTTGATTTCCTACGTGGTTAATTGCTTTCGATATTTGTGCTGAACTACCTCGTTGGTTTGTTTTTGCAAGATGTGTTGGTCTGAAGGTAGTTGTTCTATTTGAATTGTATGTCCTCTGCTCCCTATGTAGTAGGGTATGATGTGGTTGGTTACAAATGTGACATCGGTTTGGACTGTAGCATTGTTGTTCTGATGAGTGGTTTAAGCAGTTGTAGCAAATTCGTTTAGTGTAGGTAAGCTGGCATCTTTCGCTGTTCGATAATGTTTTGAATTTTACGCATTGTGTTAGGGCATGATCTCGGTTGCAACATGGGCATTGAGTTCTGCTGCTCATTCGTTGATATTCGTTTGTTTGTTTGTTGTCTGTTTTGATTGTTTCTAAAGATTGGAATCTTCGTTCTAGAAATTTCATCAGATCTTGAAGACTTTGTACTTCATGAGGCTTCTCCAAAGTTTGTTCGTACAATTTGTTTGTTTCATTGTCCCATTTCCGGGTGATGATGCGGATTATTAATGGACCCCATGATTCCGTATCTATGTGAAGATTGTTAATCGCTTCTAGGCACTCGTTTGTTATGTCGTACAATTTTCTGAGTTCGTGTGATGATTCTTTTTGGACAGAAGGCATGTCTAAGATTTTATCGATTAATTTTGATATTAGTAATCTATCATTTTGGTAACGTCGCTTCAAGATGTTCCACGCAGTTGCATAATTCCCTTCAGTGATTTGGAGGTGCTGAATGATGGTGCTTGCATCTCCTCTAATGTGAGTTTTTAAATATTGCATCTTTTCAATGTCGGTTAGAGACGTATTATTATGTATGACCTTCAGAAATACATCATGGAAGGTGGGCCATTCTTCATAGCCGCCACTAAATGTTGGTAGTGTTATCTTGGGAAGCGCGATGTTCGGCCTGGCTTGCCGCTGGACTGCTTGTATTTTGTGCCCCAAAGTTTCTGTGGTGTTTTCGTACTTATCTTCAATGTCTCCAAAGGTATTTTCGGTAAAATATGCATCTTGATATCCATCTTCATTGTCCATAATCTCTTCATGTAATGTCTGTATAAGTTCCCAATCTCTAGTTATTTTCCTTTGTAAAAATTCATAGCGTTGACTGTCTTTGTTTTCCATAACTTCTTGGTTAATTTGGATCAATGTCTTATGCATGCTGTTTATTCTCCATTCTTGCTGCTTTAATCGTTTCAATTGGTTTTTGTTGGTTGTGGTGGCGAGTTGTATTTCTTCGGTGTTTGATTTTTCTTCGGGGTGAGATTCATCAGTTGATTTTGGGCACGTGTTTAAGTAGTTTACTGCTTCTTCATGAATCATCTTCATCTGCCGGAAGTAGTTGGTTGTGAAATAAGTGTGTTGTAACATTTTTGTTGATATAAGTTTGTCGTTGTTGTGTACTGCTGTTTCCCATAGTTTTCTAGGTCCGACAAACGTTTTGAAATGTACGAAGGTGTCTTGCGTGATACGGAGTCCTTTTTATTATTTGAATGTAACCTTATAATTTCTTGTCCCAGAAGTTCTTGTTGCTTGGCTAGCGCGTTGATTTTTTCTACATCCATGTTGATGTTGTTGTTGTTGGTGCTGTTGTTTGACCGGCGACTGATGTCCGGGTATGTTGTTGATGGCGTTGATTCGTTTTATTGTTGCTCGAAGGACCAATGTCGCTGGTTCAATCCGGCTCGAAGGACCAATGTAAACCTTGCCCAAGTAATCGGTTGATTATCGGACAAAGTTTTAAGGCGATCACCCTCTTCTCAGCTTGATCTGGGGGTAGATGGAATTCACCCTGTTGATCTACGCTTACCGAGGTAACTAACACGTCCACCGTGTCAAGTTCTACGGAAGGTAGTTAAGAATGACCAGACTTTTTGAGAATGATAATTTTATTAATAAATCGCAATGTTTATATACACTGAAATTGTGACGTAAATTATGAAAAATATGCATTATCTAGTAACCTACATGCTATTATTGCGTTTTGCTGAATCCGTTTGTATATTGCTTTTAAGCTTGTTTCACAACTATTACTAAATTACACTATTTGAAATAAGTAGTACGACAATAATTTTCGTATGTTTAAATTAACTTTAAACTGTAGTTTCTTTAGTTAGCTGATAAATCTCTCTTTCTAGAATTTTACTGGCTCCCACAAAGTTTGTTCCATTGTCGCTATATAGATGTGCACAATGACGTCTTCTAGCGGTAAACCTTTTGTAAGCTGCCATGAATGCATCGGTGGTCAAGCTACTGACTAATTCCAAATGGATTGCTTTAGTTGAAAGGCATACAAATACGGCGATGTAACCTTTATATGATTTATGCCCTCTTCCTTTTAGTGCCCGTATTTGGACTGGTCCGGTGTAATCTACTCCTGTGTGAAGGAATGGTGGAGATGGCGTTGCTCTTGGTGCCGGTAAATTTCCATTAGTTGGTGGGTGATTCTTGCGTTGTACCTTAGGCATTTAACGCATTTGTTGATATAGCTGCTAACTGCCTTTTTCCCATTTGTTATCCAATATTTTCTTTGTATATACGCCCGCGTTGCTTGGTTGGTGGAATGTAGAGTATTGTGGTGGGCATCTCTGATAATAAGTAGGGTTAGATAACTCGTGTGAGGTAGAATTATTGGATGTTTTTGTTGTATGACATTAGTGAATGTTCTAATCTTCCTCCAACTCTAAGAATGTTGTTTTTGTCCAAAACGGAAACAGACTAACTAGTTTGCTGTTTTTGTGTACTTGATTATGTTTTTGGATGCTTCTTATTTCTGCATTAAAGAAGATATTCTGCGCAGTTTGTATGACTGCCGATAACGTTGTCTCCATTTCCTGTAGTGTTAGTTCCCCAAATTGTTTTGTTTCTTTTCTTGAGTTTGTTGCAAATCTCTTACAATATGACAGTACTCTGATAAGTTTGTTTAGAGATGAGAACCGTCTGATGAGCTCTTCATCGTTATGTTGTATTACGTGAGATGATACCTTTAAGTCTAATTGCGTTGCTTGCGTTCTTTGTTGAATTGGCCATTGCTCTTTATTTGTAATCCATGCAGGACCGGCCCACCATATGGTGTGGTTTTTATTTTGGATGGATGTACTCCACGAGATATTGCATCTGCCGGGTTATCTTCTGAACGCACATGCCGCCAGCTTTCTATCGGTAATAATTTGTTTGTATCTGCCACTCGATTGGCAACAAATGTTTTCCATTTTGATGTTTCGCCCTTCAACCAGTCCAGAACGATCATTGAATCGGTCCAAGCATATATTGTGACCTTTGATATCCCTAATGTTGTTGTCGTCCTTTTTAATAGTTTTGCAAGTAGTACTGCTGCACATAGCTCTAGTCTTGGTAATGTAACCCTTGATCTTGCTGGAGCCACTTTTGATTTTGCTACCAACAGCGTGATTTTAGTTTTTTTCTGTACGTCAACTGTTACTGCGTATATTACTGCTCCATAGGCCCTTTCTGATGCGTCACAGAAACCGTGTAGTTCTAAGAAGGCGCTTGTTTCATTGGAACAAATCCATCTAGGTATTTTAATATCTTCTACTGATTTCAAGCCACTGGCAAACTCTGTCCATTTTTACCAAGATCGCTAGGTATCGGTTGATCCCAATCTAGGTCTTGCATCCAGAGCTCTTGAATCAAACGCTTGGCGTTGATTGTTACGGGTGCTAACCATCCTAGCGGATCGAAAATTTTTGCTATTTCGGATAGAATGTTGCGTTTGGTGTTTTTGATGTTGGTGGTAGTGTTAACCTTGAAACGAAAAGTGTCGTCGAATGGAGCCCAGTGAATTCCTAGTGATTTTCTTGTACCATCTTCGGTTATTTCTATTGCCGATTGATCCTTGTTTTCCTCTGGAATTGTTTGCAAGAGTTTCTTGCTGTTACTGCACCACTTGCGCAGGTTAAATCCTCCTGATTTAAGTAATGTTATTAGTTGGTTTTGTATGTCTCTGGCTTCGTTTATTGAATCTGCTCCGGATAAGAGATCGTCTACGTAGAAATCGTTTTCCAGTATGTGGGCTGCTTTTGAAAATTGTTCGCGATTGTCGGCTGCCAGTTGGTGAAGTGTTTTTATTGCTAGATATTGTGCAGGTGAAGTGCCATATGTGACCGTAGTTAGAGTGTATTCTTGAATTGGTTGGCTTGTATCAAACCTCCATAGGATTCGATGATACTTCTGATCTTCTTTAGACATTTTAATTTGGCGATACATTTTCTCGATATCTGCTGTAAAGACAATGTAATGTTTTCTCCATCGTAGAAGAATATCTGCTAGATCTTGTTGAAGTCTTGGTCCAACTAACATAGTTTCGTTTAGACTGACATTTGTTGATGTTTTGCACGATGCATCGAATACTACTCTCAATTTTTTGTTCCGTTGTCGTCCTTAAACACTGGCTGATGAGGAATATAATATTTTGTTTCTTCGTCCTTATTTGTTACCTTCTTCATATGGTTCAGATTAATATATTCTTGTATAAAGGTATTGTATTCATTTCTCATCTGAGGATCCATGCTGAGTCTTTTTCTAGTTGGAAAAGTCTAGCTATTGCTCGATTTCTCGAATTTCCAAGAGGTTTTGGTTCTGGTTTAAACGGAATTCTCACTGTATATGTTCCATCGCCATTTCTTTTTATTGTTTGTTTAAAGTGGTCCTCACACAATTGGTCATCTTGTGATAAGTGACGGTGTGTACTAGCCTCTTCGATTTCCCAAAATCTTGTTAATTGATTGTCTTCTTCAGCTCGATTGATTATGCTGAACACCTGAATTGGTTCTTGAGAAGTATGATGCAGGTTACCGGATAGTATCCATCCCAGCTCGGTTTGCTGTCCTAAAAGACCATTTTGGGATTTCCTAATTCCTTGCTTAATGATTTCTCCGAATTCTTGTGTCCCATGATTGCGTCGATCGGTCCTGGTATGTCAAATGTAGGGTCAGCTAGTATGTAGTTTTGCCATTCTTTTATACTTTGGCCTGCGTTTTCGATTCTGCTTGATGGCATAGTTGATGTAAGTTTTGGTAATACAAGGAACTCAACGATTAATGAGTATGTTGTAGGGAAACGTGGTTGAATTGATGTAGATACTTTCCATAACGCCGATTTTGGTTCTCCCCCTAACCCAGTTATTTCAGCTTTAATTTTTGCTTTGGTAACCTTAGTCGTTGCGCTGCTTCTTCAGTTATCAACGCTGCTTGCGATCCTGGATCGATTAGTACTCGAAGGTATTCTTGCCCTCCAGAAACCGATCTTGCTTGGATTAAGGCTGTGGCCAACAAGGTTATGTTGTTCCGTTGATTTCCTACGTGGTTAATTGCTTTCGATATTTGTGCTGAACTACCTCGTTGGTTTGTTTTTGCAAGATGTGTTGGTCTGAAGGTAGTTGTTCTATTTGAATTGTATGTCCTCTGCTCCCTATGTAGTAGGGTATGATGTGGTTGGTTACAAATGTGACATCGGTTTGGACTGTAGCATTGTTGTTCTGATGAGTGGTTTAAGCAGTTGTAGCAAATTCGTTTAGTGTAGGTAAGCTGGCATCTTTCGCTGTTCGATAATGTTTTGAATTTTACGCATTGTGTTAGGGCATGATCTCGGTTGCAACATGGGCATTGAGTTCTGCTGCTCATTCGTTGATATTCGTTTGTTTGTTTGTTGTCTGTTTTGATTGTTTCTCCTCCAAGTAAGTAGTAAACAAATCGAGAGCCTTTCTACCGACCCTAACCCTCCTTAAAGAGGCAATACTAGACTTGTATGTGGGACTGAGTCAAAGGCCTTGGCCATGTCAAATTGGGTTTCTTATGTTTTTTAGTATATTGCAGTAAATGACGCTAAGATTGTTAGTGTCTGTATTAAGATTTACATTGTTAGGGTGCTTCTTTATAGCTATAATTTCTGATATGAGTCTTTTTTTTAAATGTTGTTCAACATCTAAAATAATTGGTTTTTTGAAATTAAATGTATGTCTAGTGTGTTTATGATGTGTAGAAAGTCCTGTGTGTTCTGTTTTTTTGTTACAATTGTATTGATACTGTTTAATTCTGCAACTTAGTTTTTGTTTTGTTTGTCCAATGTAGCATCTGGAATAAAAATTACAACAAATCTTATAGATTTAGATTTTTCGAGTATGTCTGTTTTGTCTTTTAAACGTGAGTAGATGTTGTTCTATATAGTGTTTTTGTTATACAAGACTATTTTTATTTGTTTGGTTTTCAGTACATTAATTAGTTTTTGGCTGAGTTTTTAAAAAGAACTTACTTATAAATAATAATTATCCTGTCAATCTCATTAATAAACTTTTTAACTCCAACAACAATTCTAACAATTTGACTAACTCTAATAATTACGAACAACAAATAACTACATACAAAAAAAATTATCAATATACCTACACTCAGCCAAAAAATAATTAATGTACTGAAAACCAAACAAATAAAAATAGTCTTGTTTATTGCTTGTAAACGTTTTTTAAATCAAAACTATTTCTAATTTTATTTTGTAAACATTTCCTAAACAAAATTTTGATTCGATAATTAATCGAGCTATGGTGTTTAATTAGCGATACCTTCAAATATATTCTTTAAAGAAAAAAATTAAGTAAGCAACGTAAATTACCTATTTTCTAAAACATGCTTAGTGTAATGATTCATTCTACAGTCCTTCTATAAGATAACCCCTGCTGAGACTACCTGCTGTTAGAATTGTAAATGATACCCTTAAGCCCGCTTCACAATGTGCAAACTTTTGTTTACAGAAATTGTGGTGGCCAAGTTTTAAGTTTCATGAGTGTACATTGTAAGTGTAAAGTATGAAATAAAATTCATTAAAATTTTATCCTTATTTTTATTCAATTTTCCTCGGACAGGTCAAATTTTATTTTTAAATTTATTAAATTTTGGTATAAATCAACCCTTTCTATCTCCACCAGTGGGGGCGCAACAGGGGGTAACTTGAAAATTTTAAATGGCAATGGGGATCAAAAGTTACATTTTCGGAAAGACCATTTCATCCTCTATGCAGCAATGTAAGCATCTTCAAGATCAGTCGATTAGAACAGGAAAAAAGTAACCTTTTAATATTTTTTCTACAGTAATAATTTGTGGTTGAATTTTCTATTAATAAATCGACGCAAACAACAGTTCCCTGAAAGCATTACACAAATCCCCACCTATTCGCAGAGAAAGTTACATTTGTATCCCAACCAGTGGCGGTGCAACGGAGGGCAATTTGAAATGGTACTAGTAGTCAAAAGTTACATTTTCGGAAAGATCTTTTCATTTTCTATTTAGTAATGTAATTGTTTCTAAAATTGGGTGATTAGAACAACTGTTTATCCTTATTGTATTTCAAATTTTTCAAATTGTCCCACGATACTCCTCCACTGGTTGGGATACTAATGTATAATTTATACCTAAAGAAATTCCTTAAAGAAAGATTTGGATGGTACTTTCAGAAAAATATTGCTTGTTTCGATTATTATTAATAGAAAATACAAGCAGACACTAATACTAATGCTGAAAAATATTTTTTTTCATTTTCCTGTTCTAATCGAGCGATGTTGAAGATGCTTACATTGCTACATAGAGGATGAAATGGTCTCTCCGAAAATAAAACTTTTGACCCCCATTGCTATTTAAATTTTTCAAGTTGCCCCCTGTTGCACCACCACTGGTGGAGATTGAGAGGGTTGATTTATACCAAAAGATGAAAATTTAAAAATAAAAATTGACCTGTTCGAGGAAAATTGCATACAAATAAGGATAAAAATTTAATAATTTTATTCCATACTTTACACTCACACTGTATATTTTTATATATTTAAATAAATACTCTTGTAATTTCATTCAAATAAAAAATTTCAGCTTTGAAAAAGCTTCCGCTTGAGGGGCGAAACGTCGGCCAGTTCTACGAAAAAGTTTGAATTTTTAAACCACAACCTCCAACCCCGAAAGGTTCCTAGAAAGGACAAGTTTTTAAATTAAAACCGTTAATGTTATGGCACATAGTAATATTTAAAAATTTAAGTTTTAACAAATTAGACCATTTATCGGTCAAAAAATGGTGTGCATCACGTTGACAGTGACCGTTTTGCAAGTGCTCGGACTCGTAAAAGGTCAGTATTTAGTAATACAAATAACTATTGTTTGATCAACAAATATTTATCTAATTTTATTTAAAAAAAAATTGATGATATCGAAAAATAATAAAATAAGTAACATATTAAAATTTACAAAAAAGAGAGAAACTTGGCGTCCAAGTTAACTAAATAACGTCAATCTTACAAAATGAATAATTTTACTTAAAGCTAAGTCGTTACCTCTGAAACGTTTAGTAGTGCAAAACTATCGGAGAACTGGGAGAATTTATTATGTACTCGGGGATGTTGGATCCTGTATCCTAGTGATGCGGCAGGTTTTATGCTCTACTGGTGACATTTTATTCAACCCAATAAAGTTCAAAAGCAACACCTTGAAATAGTCAATCAGGCATCAAAGAGACACAAAACCATGCACCAAGCATCGAGCACAAAGAAAACATATGTGGCTTAAATCGCTAGAATAAAAAGAATAACTTGGTATGTACCTTTGTACAGAATATTGAAATAATTTACCCCGTGAATCCGATGTAGTACCACGGGCGAGTTTACTAAAAATAAAGGAAGTTCTTATGTTTGTAGTCATCAGCAAAATTTAGAACGACCACTAGCAACAGAAATTATAATAATTATCAGCGAAAGGGTGTGGTCAACACCAACGTCATCGATACCACAGTCTATTTACGTATAGTGGGTACTACAAAAGTTTTGCACGTTACAAATCCCCCACCCCTAGCAAAAACCTCTAAACATTAACATTAGCGAGAATGAAATCCGATATTCCAACCCCAAGAACCAACCTGACAAAAATGAGGGCGATAGGAATGGTTTTTGAATCCTAATCCACTGGATATTGTCCTAAAGTCGCAAAATGCAGATAAGTTTTCAAAGTAAAGAAAATCCCGTTCAGAAGTAAACGAGTCAAAGAAAAATGGTGGATAAGTGGGCAGGATCAGTCTACACTAGGTAGAAAGTTTCTTCACTAGTAACCTAGACTAATCCAACATCACAGCGAAATAGAATAAAAAAGAAACGAAATAATATAAGACAGAGAGAAATTTTGAAAAGCGTCAAGGATAGAACCTAAAATCCTAATGAAACCAAAGAAAGACGAGGAAAAAGAAACAAATAGAGAAAAAAGTATATCAAAAGTATTTCACTCCGTACGTAGTTCTTTTTGTTTCTAGTCAAATTTGGAACAATTATTAGCAATAAAAATTATAAAAATTTATATCTGAATGTAAAGAAACAAAAGCTTACCCTAATTTTTAAAATAATCTTAATAGAAAAGTGCCATCATCAGCTGAAACACTAAAAAAAGTGCGTCAATACCAACCTAAAAACCTAAGGTATTTATGTTAAAACTTAAACCTCTTTTAAACTGCAAGTTCAGTTAATTTCTACAGTTTCTAAACTAATAGTCAGAATTTATTATGAACGTATCTATTTAAAATATTTTGATCTATAAATAAAAATTCTGTATACACGTTGATTTAAAATTCAGAGTCACTTGATTTACTCTTTTATTATCTATGATAGACAAAAAGTTTATTAAGAAAAGTTTTACAAGTATACAAGATGATTATTTTCCAAAGTTTGCACAAAATGACTGACTTCCAGTTTAAGTGGAAATGATATCAACTTTATTTTTTAAATGAATCATCTAGTATTTTTAAGCTAAAGTGATTCTTTGATAAATTTTCTTTAAAATACTATAACGCAAGCATAGCGCTAAAGTTACTAATAAATTAGTTATTTATTATTCAAAATCTAAAGAGATGCTTTCGATTGGTACAATTAATCTCAGGAGGCTGTGAAAACTAATGTGCACAACGGTCAAATACTGCAAGATGTAGAAAGAAGTATTGTGAATAGAAGCCGCTTATGTATACAACAAAATGGGGGGCACTTTGAACATTTGGTTATAAATGTTTATAAGCTGTTATTTATATTAGCTGTATTCTGTTTTCATAAGTTGCAAAATATTAATATGATGATCGACTGCTGTTAAATTTTGATTTCGTGATTCGTGTTTTATAGTTTTTTAAAGACTACTAATAATCGTATAGGGACCGTTGTTTAGTTTTCACGGCCTACTAAAATTAATAGTACCAATCGAAATAATCTCTTTAGATTTTGAATAATAAATAACTAATTTATTAGTAACTTGAGTGCTATACTTGTGTTATAGTTTTTTGAAGAGAATTTATCAAATAATCACTTTAGCTCAAAAAATACTACATGATTCATTTAAAAAAACAAAGTTGATATCATTTCCACTTAAACCGAAAGTCAGCCATTTTGTGATGCATGTCTTTTTAAGGTAAATCAAATACGCAAATCCAGGGCAAAGAGTGAAATTTAAAAAACTGAAGTAGGTGCATAAAATATAACTAGGTAATAAGAATATTTCTAAACAATAGTACTTAGAATGCTAATTAAACACAATTTTCAAACCCATCTCAATCGTGTTAAGTTGGCTTGAATATGATAGTCAATGGAGGGAATAGAACGATAAACATTTATAACAAGTCTAACTCATGAAAAAGTTTACACTAACAAACAAAGAAATATCAATTCAACGAAATTATACCTAACAAGAAAACGTTATCGGCAATAATTAAGTCTGTCATCAAATTTACATAATTTTTTTGGGCTGCCATCCTTGTATCAACAATTGACGACGATGACATTTAAAAGATAAAAATATTACGTTTAATAGTTAAACAAAATAAAATATAAATTTCAACGAGAAAGAGAATTTTATAATTAATTTCTTGGTATTATACCGAGCGATCATAAAGTTTATCAATAAGGTGTGGCTAGCACTTAGAAATTGGCAAATTTTTCAAGTCTTTAATAACTTCAGCTAATAAGCGTTATTTGTCAGTGTTCATCAAGTTTTTATATTTTTAATAACGACGAGTGGGCATACAGTACTGTTGCTTGTTCGGCCGAGTTTTGGTAAAGATTTAGATGTATCGTATATGCAACCAACAATACGCATCAAGTTATCAAAGACATGAAAAATTTGTTAATGTCAAAATCATAGCCACCCCTTATCTAAATACTTTATGATCGCTCGGTATTTAATTATAATTAAACTAGTAGTAGGTACAAATGTTAGTAGTATAATAAGTAAAACAATTAAACAAAATAATTTGTTAACATTAAAAACATGAATTTTCTTGTTCATTTTATACCACAACTTAATCGTCGCTATGTTTAAACTCATAAAAATTAACATAACAGGTCAGTGCGGCCTTAGTCAATGTTTAAATTTTAATAATATAATCATTTTTGTTTAACAAACGTACGTTCAAAATTTATTCGAGTAACTTTTAAATCACTCGACTTTTTTTAATTAGTACACGTACGTACAGCAACATCCGTTGCGGAATGCAAATTCTAATTTAAACAAAGAAAATAAAATGCCACTTACCTCAAAGGGTTCTTTAATTATCGGTCCAGCTTGTCCAATGTAAAGGGTGGAAGCGGAATCAAAAACGAGTTGTTGGGGATCGCGTCGCAAATGAATTATTTCATATTTTTTGCAATTAAGAAAAAGAGTGATGGTATCATTTTTTACTTGAAGAGCAAATTTAACCCAATTATTAACTAATTTTTCTGTAATAAAGTCGGCTATTGATTGAGACGGATATTGTCCGGGATACGTATAAATTAAAGATATGTTTGTTCCAGTACTGGTGGGTGAGAGTTTAATGCCCAATTGAACAACGGTTTCAAGAGGGTTAACTACTGCAAATAAATAACCGCCTTTACGAGTAGTAGGTTGGACTCGTGCAAGAATTGAGAATTCGTAAAAAAGTTTTTCGGGAAGGAAGAGTCGGTATGGAGATTTAACATCGGATCCAGCTTTTAAACCAAACGCAGGGAAGCCGTCTTCACTTGTAGCTATGTATTGCGTTTTCGATTCTTGAAAATTAATTTTCAACGCTCCTAATATGTCGTACTCTGAAACAAAATAAAAAATTTCTAAATAAATCATTTCCAGTAATTTTGTGCGGTGTTATAATCTAAAGCGAATCATCATATTTTTCTTAAAATCCACAAAGAATCTTAAGTAGTTAAAGTTCTTTCTAAATTGTCAAAGTTGTAAAAGAGTCAATATCAGAAAATGAAATAAAATCCGAGTGTGGCAGAAATAAAAGTTTTAAATTTAGATTCTTATAAAAAGTTTATATTCAGTTATGGTTCGTTATTGACAAGAATACTCACTTAATTATTATATAAAGTGACGTAAAAAAAAAGTTTGAAATAATATAAGCTCTAAAATTTTAAACTTAAATTAACCATAAAAGTTGTACAATAGGATATCTAAAGTGTATACAAATAAAAAAAATTGTAATCGATAACTTTTGCTAGAGCAAAGTATGGTAGTGTAAGAGACACATTATTACAATTTACAAACTTGCCAGCCATTACGCTTGTAGCATGTAGAAGAAATTGGAACACGAGTTTGAGAATCTGCTTTCAAAGAATTTTTTACTCACACCATTTTAAGATTAAAAATACTGTATGACGTAGATCAATTTTAAAATAAATATATTCAAAACAATTTAAAAGCGTAAATTTGGACATTATGCACAAGCAAGTGAACAATAATATGTTCTGACTATAGGCTTAAAAACTGTGTGCATACTCATTACTAAAAGTTGTTCGCTAACTTGCGGATTCGCTTTCTAACCAAAAGGTTTTGAAATAATTATTACTTTGAATAGAGACTACTGTTTTTTTGTGGGAATCGGAAAAATTTCGTATATAACACGTTTTAAGCTGAACACTTCACACCCACTCATTTGAGCCACTCGCCTTCAGCTCATGACTTTGGATTTTATGTCACGTACGCACTTCCGGAAATAGATGTAAACTTGTTCATTTTGAAAGGAGTATTTAGATTTTCATTAAGAATTTAGATTTCTAGTAAAGAACACTTTCTGCATTTCTATTTAAAATATTTTTTTCTCCTGATTGAGACAATATTGACTATTATCTTAGTTACGATATTTACATATTTCCCTCGGGAAGTAGTTCTCATATTTTCAAACTAAAAATAATATGAAATATTTATTTAGTAACTACAATAAAATTGATATTTACAAATCTTAGCAACGTATCTTGCATCACATTCATTCTCATTGCAGTTTTTACAAAGAATGTCAATCAGAAAAATTAAAAATTCAATTTGGTATATTTAGGTTTTAGTGGCTTTCCTAAACATTGAAGCAAATGTTTTGCCAAGACGAACCAATCCAAACACGGCTTTGTCACCGTACTATACAGGTTTATACTGATTTACTGGCGCACCATACATAGAAATACACTAATGAAAAATGTACGAATAAATAAATAAATAAATCAGAAAGAAAATTATTTATTACAACACGGGCAATATTTTATTCATATTGCCCTAGTTGTAATAATAGTCTGTTTAGTCCGACGCGCATAAAATTTTCACTATCTGATGCAATATTTAAACAAAAATATTTTTGTATACAAATCTATTCAAATTCTGAACCATTATAAAGATATTTATAAAATACCCAATGCCCATTTTATTTATTTAATAATAATAAAAAGTAAAAGAAAACTGATGGGAAGTAGAACATGACAAGAAAGGAAAGAGAAATACTTCGACAGAAAGTTCGAAGGAAAGGAAAGGAAGATAAACAAAATGGGAAGAAGGAGAAGAGGTTACAACAATAGATAATTAAAAACTATAAACAAAGGTCCAGGGGAGGGGAGTTTTGAAAGTACATAAAAAAATTGAAGATGGCGGGGCAGGTGGAGATATGAGAAAGGAGAAAATGAAGGAGTAGTTGTAAATGGGGAGGAGAGACAAATAGTGCCAATGGATAAAACGATAAATGGAGAAGAAAAAAAGTAATAGGTTGTGCGATGTCAGAGAATGAACTATTTTAAACCGAAACGTAGAAGAGAGAATGCTAGGAGAAATTCAGTAATAGATTATGCGATAGTGAACAAAAGGAGTTTAGATGAGACGGAAGAAGTACATGGCACAGCAGAAAATGTAGGAAATTAATTAAAATGGTAGTAAAGAGAATAGAGGAAGTGGTAGAAAAATAAAGCTACAGAATAAAAAAAAGAAGAGGGAAGAATTAGGAATGGTCGAACAGAAAGGAGGAAAAACAGGAGTTAAGAAGGAGAAGAAAAAATTGAAAAAAGGAAGGATATACATTGAAGATTAGTAGAGATTGAAGAAAAAGTTCAAAGAGGAATGTAACAAAAGGAAAGAAGAATATAAGACAAAAACTAAAGCAAAAGATAAAGAATATAGAAAAAGAAGGAGAGCTTATGGAAATTCGGTATTTTCCAACTTTTTATATAATGTTAAAAATCGAAGCCCATACACATAAAAAACGTTCGCCAGTTGAAATTCCAGTGTATTAAATTCAAATACTAAATATTCGCGACGAAACAGATCGCCTATATCGTGACATCGTATACATCTCGTATAAATAACATAATATGGGTGGTTTGATTTGTATGCGATTGTTTTTTCAAGTAATAAATTAATCAACATCAACATCAACATCATTTTATTAGCCATAATAATACATTATGTATATGTGGCAAGTCATAAATAAAATTACAAATGATTAACAATTACAACACAGGAGTAACTAAGACTAACATCAAATATTCACAAATATACAGGGTGAGTCATAATTAGGTTTAAAGTTTTCAAGGGCGTATTTCCTGTTCCAAAATATTTTAAAATTTAGTTTCAAGTTTTGGTTGAAACAATTCCAGGTTTATTATTTATTATTTATTTTACTTACTAGTTTCAACTCAAAAATTATTGTGAGTGATCTTCATTGGACCTAGTTGAATAACTATGAATGTCATTTCTTGTAATAAACTTAGATTTATTTCTGTATACGCTAGTTACTAGTTCTAATATACAGTGTCATGTGACCACTGTCATGGCGCCAAATTTAAAAAATATCCTTTAAATATGTAAAAAGTGAGGTTAGATGACAAGATATTGAAAAATGCCTAAGAGAAAAGTTGTTCAGAATTAGATTATACGTCTATTTGCAAATTTTCAAAAGAAAATAACGACTTCTCAAAAATATCAGTTTTCCGGTCTTTTTTTAGGAAATTTTTTGTATGTTTTTGTATGAGCTTATTATCCAGGCAATATTGTAAAAAATTGTTTAAATTGGGTTTAGAATAGAAGAATTGATCATTTTAAAACTATTTTAAAATAACTCTAAATTTGTAATTTCAAATTACTGGATTGTAAAGTTTATTTGTTGGTTTGCACATTTGCACATAGACGTATAATCTAATTCTGAACAACTATTCTCTTAGGCATTTTTCAATATCTTGTCATCTAACCTCACTTTTTACATATTTAAAGGATATTTTTAAATTTGCCGCCATGGTAGTGGTCAAATGACATTTGTCAAAGTGCTTTTTTTGTCATTTGATATGCTGAACTCATTTTCCAAAAGAATTTTTCAGATATCTCAATTACAAAAATTTTCCCCATTTGATGCAATCTCTTTACCGGTCACTGTATAAATACTGGGAATAGTTAATAATCCCAACTGTCAAAATAATTCCCTACAAGGGTATTCTCTGTTAACTCCCATAATACATCTGATAATTCGGTTTTGAGCTTTAAAAACATGTATACTTTCAGTGGAAGAGCCCCAGTAATTTATTTCATGTGTAATTTTAGACACCACTTCGGAGTAATAAAAATGTATTAGTTACTTTATCGTAAAAATCTTTTTTATGTTCTTAATAAGGGAACAAGTAGTATTTATTTTTGTTGCAACTTTTATTAGACTGAACATCCCACAGAAGTGTGCCTTGAAGATAAACCCCAAGAAATTTGTAGGAAGTTTTTGGTACAATGTCAATTCCGTTAGCCACCACTTTAAGTGATAAATCTTTTTTGCATTGATAAGTGTGGAAAAACATGTAGTTAGATTTATTCGAATTTAAAAAAAGTAAATTTTGATTAAACCAATGCGACAGTTCTTCTACAACGTCTTTTACTTTTACATTAACATCTGCAGCGTCATTTCTGGTTACAAGAGTAGATGTGTCATCTGCATACATTAATAGTTTTTTAGTTCTAGTACCGCATAGCTGCATGTCATTAATAAAAAGCAAGAAGAGAAGAGGACTCATAATAGAGCCTTGTGGAACACCTATATCAATGTTAACCGACGACGATAAATGACAAAAAGTTGTGTTATGTTCTTTCTGAAAAATGTTAACTTATTGTGTTCTACCATAAGAAAAAGAGGCCAACCATTCCAAAGTAGCCCCCCTAATACCATAGCAGTACAGTTTATCAAGGAGAATTTGATGATTGACTAAGTCGAATGCCTTGCTGAGGTCACAAAAATTCCAACAGGGCATTTCCTTGAGTTCAAACTTGTAATAAGTGCTGTATAAAAGTCATTCAAGGCAGTCATAGTGAAACGTTTTGGGCAGAAACCATGTTGGCAGTTGTGAATGATGTTAAAGGATGAAGTAATACTTGGGGGTCTGTAATTTTCCCAATTAAGGCGATTTCCTTACTTATATAGAAGTATACATTTTGACACCTTCAGTTTAGTAGGAAATTCATCTTGCTCAAACGATACATTAATGAGGTATGTCATTATTCGAGATATTTGATGTGACACTTGTTTTAAAATGTATAATGGTATCTCATCCGGACCACAAGAAGTTTTATTTTTAAGTTTATTAAATAATCGAAAAGTTTCTTCTTCTGTGTAAGCCAGCAGATAAATACTACGGAAAATATTAAATTTTAACGAATCTTGTACGCGTGGAATATTATTACTAATTGATAATGGGGCAATAATGAAATAATTGTTCAATTTATTGTCAACTTGTTGCGGATTGTCAATAACACTATTAGTATTATTTTCATCTAGCAATGATATGTTTGTTTGTATACTTTTACCTTTTTCAGTTCATTAACGTACTTCCAAGCTGTTTTACTTTTATTCTTAAAGATATTGATTTTATTTTGTATATATTCGCGTTTTGTTGAATTTACTAATTGATAATGTAACTTTTTATTATTGTTGTAGATCTCTCTTAGTTGGGGAAATCCGTTGGAGAATAAAGAGTGATTTCAGTTTAACTCGATTGTTTTACTTTTCGTTAATCCAAAGTTTACTCATTTTTTTGGTTTTTTGTTTTTCGATAGGATAATTAATTTCGAAGTAGTACAAGAAAATATTTAAGAAAGCTTTAAATTTTTTATCCAAATCAGTTAATCTGTAGATGTCAATCCAATTTTCAAGCGAAAGCATTCGTTGAAAATGTTGTAATTATATTTAGAATAATTCCTTTTATAGAAATAAGTAGTATTATCTAAATATTCTAAATAAAGATCTGCATTAAAAACAATATGTAACGGTTGTAGTTCACAAATAATGAAAGAAAGCGACGGCTCTAGCGTTACAACCTAGAGAGAAGAACAAGACAATTTGGCTCCATGTAGCGCAGTAAATTTGTGAAGGATCTAGTATTTGTAGTAGTTAGCACAGCAGTGTCCGGCTTAGTCGGTGAGTTGGGGACGTCCTTAAGGAACTGTAAAGAAATAGACTGATGCCTAACAAAGCACCACCTGCTGGGTAATAGAAAGAAATAAAACCGACCAACAGGAGTTCAACAGGTTTTACTAAAGGTCTAATACGCTAAAACGAACACAAATCAGAGAAACAAATAGACAATTCAATATAGCAAATAAAACTTAAAGTAGTAGGAGAATGTGACAAAAATAAGAGAGACTGTCGCATAAGATTACGGGCGTTAGCAACAACAATTTAATTAAATAACTTAATCTACTTTATCATCCAAATGTGAATTTAGTTCTCTGTGGCGATGTCAATGTTGATTGTACAAAAGACAACTATGAATATAAAAACTATTCGCTTCATTATCTCATTCTAATTTGAAAAACGTTGTAGGCGGGCCAACAAGAGTTACGGAGACTTCTGCAACCACTATCGACCATATTTACACCAATATCAATCAGCCAGGATCCTGTGATATCATAGATAATGTCATCTCTGATCATCGGACCTTACTATTTTCTTTTCATGGAAGTGCCTCCACGCAGGTAAATAATCAAACAATTGTCTACCGTAGGCGTTATTATAATAAAAGAAACATTAAAAATTTTGAATCAGGTTTAGTAAACGAAAATTGGGAGAAATTATATAACCACTGCGATCCAAATGTCGCATTTAATTGATATGTTTTTACAACATTTTAATGTAAATTTTGCTTTACAAAAACACTATCCCAGAAAAACTAATTCTGGATTAACAATGAAGTAAAGTTATCAAGTTCAAAATTAAAAGACTTATATGTATTGAGTCGTGCGTATCCAAATTTAATTCCTACTTACAGACAAGCTAAACGAAAACATAGAACACTAATAAATAAGGTAAAAAGTTTGCATTATCAATCAAAATTTGTTGTTTCTGAAAATATTAATAAGGCTGCGTGGAACGTTGTTTCAGAATGAACAAAAACTTATTCAAACCATAAAACTGACATTGTCGTTCGGCTAAATGGCGCTTTAACAGATGAACCAAATGATGTAGCAAATGCGTTCAATAATTTTTTTAATAACGCCGCTACGAAAATATTAAACAAAATACCTAGTGTTAATTTAAATGTATTTAATAATAAACCAAATACCTTACCATTAAGAGAACCTCTTAGTTTGTGCCCTTTCACGGAATGTGAGTTATTTGAAGTATTGTATAAAAAATTAAAAAATAAGAAATCGTCTGGTCCTGATGGCATTCCTATGTTCATTGTCAAAAAATTTTTTCATATTATTGTCCCTCAATTAACTTATCTGGTTAACTTATCCTTTTGTAATGGATATTTTCCAGAAAAATTAAAGATAGGTAAAATTGTGCCGGTGTTTAAAAAAAACGACCCTCTTGAGATGGAAAACTACAGGCCTATCACAATAAATTCAGTGTTTTCTAAAATATACGAAATTTGTTTTCTAAAAAGGCTAGAATTATTCCTAACTAGCAATAGTATATTGTCAAACAGCCAGCATGGATTTCGTTGTGGTAGATCTACTAGTTCTGCAATTCACACATTTTACGATTCAGTTGTAAAAGCGATAAATAACGGAGAATCTTCTGCGATCTTAGCAGGGCATTCGACTGTGTTAATAAAGATAAATTACTATCCAAACTATATAACTATGGGGTTACTGGTAGGGCTTTTGATTGGATAAAGTCATATTTAATTGAGACACTGCAATATGTAACTATTAATAATTATAACAATCACAGTGGAGAGACTTGCTCAGAGGTCTCAAAACTTTGAAAGGCGTACCCCAGGGTTCAATTCTGGGACCAGTTCTGTTCATTCTCTACATCAATAATATTGATTTATTAAATTTGCCAGCAGATGTCTTAACCTATGCCGACGACACGTCTTTAATTATAACTAGTTAAGACAATATTGAATTGCAAAAAAAGTAATAATTCACTCATTACACTACATAGATGGTTCTGTTCACATGATATCCTTTTAAATACCGGTAAAACTACTTCTTTGCGATTCCACAATAGACAGAATAATAACTGACCGGATATAGAAATGCAAGTAGATAATGAAACTGTCCCTATATCACATTCTGTCAATTTTTAGGATTATTCATTGATGACACTCTTAGTTGGAAACACCATTGTGAATATCTTGCTGCTAAATTAAGAACGATTTCATATTTAATAAAAAATCTAAGTAGCGTTCTAACACAGCAACAGATAATCCATATATATTATGCTCTTGTAGAATCAAGAATGCGGTGTGAATTTGTTTTTGGGGTGGGTCCACATCTTCTGCTGAAGTTTTTTTAACTCAAAAACGTATCATTCGTTGCATAGGAAAAGTTTCCAATACTGAGAGTTGTAAACTAATTTTTATCAAGTTCAATTTACTTACTTTGCCAGCTATGTACCTATACGAACTGTGTCTACACGTTTTCAAAATCAGAAATAGTTTTATTCTGAATAAGGATGTACACAAACATGACACCCGCAGCAGAGAAAACTTTCACGTTCCATTTAATAAACGCGCCAAAACTAATAAATCTCCAAACAGTTTAGGATTAATAGCTTTTAATAAACTTCCAGTAAACATTAAAACATGTAAACATTTAGTAAATTTGAAAAAATTGTTGAAAGAATTTTTTATATCTAAGTGTCTTTACTCCGCCAATGACTTTTTTAACAATGTTGGTTAATGTTTAGTTATTTGTTTTTATACATCAAAGTTTGTTTTTATATGACGTTTCCTATACAAATGTTTTGTCCATTGGAAATAAAGTTACTATTACTATTACTAAAGCTCGCAATTAGTGTGTCGAATTTCAGTTAAGTTTTTTTTGTCACACCCCAAATTAAAGTTAGGGTTCCAATTGAGGATTTGTTACTAAGACGTACACACGTCACTTACACACGGTGACTTAAAACCAACTTAAACTCGGAATAACACGGTAAGTAGCTCCTGCCAACCCAAAAGGCCTTTTGTTTTAGCTTCAACCACTCTATGTAAAGCGCCCAAGCTCTTATGGAGCTAGTTAAAAACAAGACCAAACGTCGGTGGTGAAGTCTACCCCAAATAAAAATTTACTTAAATGCTAGAGATTCAAACCGTTCAATGTCGCCTGTAAGTGATCTTCATACGCATTAATAGTGAATAGGTTACTTAAACATTAAAACTTAGCTGTATTCTGTAGTATGCAGTTCCGAGAAGGAAGGTTCTTGCTGGCGACAGTATTTGACAGCTTCAGAAGATAGGTAACCCCAGGATTTCCTTTAGGGGAAGTATACAGCAAAGAACGGAAGGCAAATATGTTCCCTCGAAGCAGCAAGTATGCAGCGTGAACGACCCCGCATCCCGTAAAATTCATCGGCTGTTGGCAGCTTAATTGAATGCAAAACCGTGGTAGTCGACAAGTTATGTAGCGAAGGGTTTTAAATAACCATTCCAGCACCCCCAAGAATTATCCAGGTGTAAGACGCGATGAGAATGAGGTCAACTCATGTGGATGAATGCGGCCGGATTTAAATTTAAACCCCAATTTGACTTGGAATTATTGAAGCACACATTAATAATGAATGTGTAAAATTTTTCACTTCACGAGGCATGTCAAACACCCAAGTAGCAGGAAGGAGAAAATGTCCGCTTGTCGTCTTCGATGTTTTTGTGAATTTTTATTTCAACCAATAGAAAATTAGCAACATGCGCGGCAAACTCGACTTTCGTCGTAAAGTGCTACACACTACACACATTTTTAAGAAGGCTCCCGACATACTTTTGCAAATAAATCCGTAACAAATAGCCTTATGGTCGGATGTAATTGTGTCCGAAACTTCAAAAAGTGGTGATATTGTAAAATTTGTATACACCTGATCTATTGTAGTCGCAGACGAAGGACCTACTCTAGTGAGAACATTAATATGTTGTAATAAACCAAACGTTTCTCTAAAATATTAAACAAGTCATTTTTATCAAAGTAATTTACATTGACATCAATGTTAAAATCACCATTTACACATATTCTAAGACCAGAATAGTGAATTATATTAAGAACATCATTTAGTTTACTAGTAAACTGTTTAAAATTTCCTGAAAGAGATCTATAACAAGTTAAAAGACACAGTTAACCACTATACAAGTCACTTCAAAGACCTTTTCTTCAGAAAAGGATTCCAAGTTTAAGACTTTCACATTCACGTTATTATTTCGAACCCATATGGCAACTCCACCACGTTGATTTAAGATTGTTTCGTAATAATTATGTAAGTTAAATCCACTAAAGTTTATACACTTCAGATTATTTTGGCAACTCCAAGTTTCAATAAGACACAGAAATTTAGTATTGTCATTTATAAGGTCACAAAAAATTATGTCTCTTTTATCTTGATTTAGACCTCTTACATTAAGATAGAACAAATTGAAAGTATTAGATGAGATTCTGCAAACTTCTACGTTTTTTGTTCTTTGATTGCTCTTGGATGAAAAAACCTACCTACATATTCGCGTTGCGGCCATATTTCAGGTTTCATCGCTCTATCAAAGTTGTGTAAATCGATCATTACTATGTAAAATGAGTAGAATTGCGGATATTTTGTATTTGGATCTAAATAAAAAACATAATATAGAAACGCCTTTTTCGGAGCAACTTTTATTAGAGATTGAGAACTGCTATTCTGCTACCAATTAGACTAGTTGTATTTCTTATTTTTATTCGCAATTATGGTGATATCTTTTTTATGAGCAATAACGTTTGTTAATTTACTAGTGTTTTCCACATTATTAATTTTACTACTTTCTGCTTTACATAAACAAATCACCATTTATATTTGATTTATACTAGTATTGATGTCACGACTAATGCCAATGCGTTTAAAAATGATTTTTTTTACGTTTACGACTTAACAATAAAGTACAATTTTCTTAAATATAAGTTTTATGAACACACCCAATTTGTGAATAAAGAGAAAATTAAAGGAAAAAGAAGAGCAAGAAGGAGGAGGATAACTGGACAGAATAAAAGTATTAAAAAGGAGAAAAAAATATCGAAAAAATTCGAAAACGGGAACGGGAGAAAATGATGAAAGGTGGGGAGATTCGAAAGAAGAAATAAAAGAGGCAATGAAAAGGTGAAAACAGAAAAGAATAAGGGACAGGCGGAACACAAGGAGAAGAATGGAAATGTACAGGAGAAAAGATGAGAGAACATACAGGTGCGGCATTAGTGTGAGGAAGCTCGATAAATCCGTTATTATACATAATATCAAAAAAATGTGTTTAGATAACCTTTAAAACAATTTGCGGGGAGTCAGCAGATATTAACCTGGACACTGTTAAAGCTTGGAAAGCAAAGCTGTCAGTAATATTGAAGAAGTATTCACCCAAAAATGTGTAGAATGCTGACGAGACCGGACTTTTTTACCTTGCGATGCCAAACAAAACGTTCTCTTTAAAAACGATAAATACAGTGGTAAAAAAACTGCAAAACAAAGATTGGCAATTTTATTTTGTACAAATATGGAAAGTGATAAGGAAAATCCGTTAATCATTGGAAAAAGTAAACACCCAAGATGGTTTAAAGGCTCCCATATCAACAAATTGCCCTTAGAATGGGTATCTAATAAAAAAGCTTGGATGACGGTAGAAATTATGACTTCCTGGCTAAAAAAATTTGATAAAAAAATGAAAAACGAAAATAGAAAAATCTTTTATTTCTGGATAATGCCACGTCCCATCCCAAAGCGACTCTTGAAAATGTGAAAATTGTTTTTGTACCCCCAAACACCACATCCCATTGCCAGCCACTGGATCTAGAAATTATCCCAAACTTTAAGATGGCCTACAGAAAGTTTTTAATCAAAAGACTGCTAACATTCACAAATACGCCATTTTTGCAGCTTTTATCTGAATTTTGTGTTTTTTCTTTATATTTTTGTATTGATTACATATATTTTCAGTGTTAATATTGCTAACTATAGTGTGAAAGTCTATTTGGCGTTTTTGATTATTTCTTGGGAAATCCTGTTGGTATGTTTTTTGTTGTTTGCTCGTTTTGTTCAAAGTACAACAGGGAAAGTAAACGTACGTTTAAATGGTTTAGACAATGTTATGTTTGAAATAATAACACTATTCTGGACTTCCATTGTCTATATTTTAATAGAATAAACACAACGTTTCGATTGCTATTGAATCTGCAATCGTCTTCAGGTGAATACTAACAAACTTAAAGACTACTGTAGCTTATATACTAATACAAAGTTAGTGAAGCGATCAAGTGTACAAAGTCAATGAAGGGGGACGTTACCGTATACTAAGATTAGTCAGGCGTCCAATTAAGGGTTTCCACACATTGTTAATCTCTACGCTGGGTTGACCAAAGACATTCATGTTGTTTTCGATAAACGCTGCTTCTTTAAATTTTCTCTTGTACCAGTGTTCTTCTCGGTGTATAATTCTTGCCTCCGACCATTTCATTTTGTGAAGTTTTTTCCAGGAGTTTTGGGCAATGCCGGATTTCAAAGTTTCTCCTCTCTGCGTATGAGTTTTATGTTCCTTCAACCTGATATCTAAGGGTTTTTTAGTTTCCCCTACGTATGACTGGCCGCATTCACATGGGACTTCGTAGATGCAATTCTGGGAGTCACGACTGTTGTTCGGTCTAGTATTGGAGACCATGATACTAATAGTTTTTGATGATCTGAATACCGTGTTAATGTCATAATTTCTTCCTATCCGTTGTATTTTCTCCGATAATCCTTTGACAAATGGAATGCTGAGTTGTGTTTTGGGTTTCTCTTCGGTCATGGCTGGTTGCTTCTTAGAGAGTTGTAGAACAGTTTCTACCACTCGTTTTGCGTAACCATTTTGTTTAAGATCTCTTCTGATGTTCTTGATTTCATCTTGTAGTCCTACCTTTGTATTACATAGTCTGTGAGCTCTGTCGACTCAAGATTTAATAATCCCTTTCTCTGTTGTTCCACTGTGATTGGAGTTGTAATTCAGATACTGACCGGTATTAGTTGGCTTTCTGTAAACTGATGTCACAATATCCTCATTGTTTATCAACTAGCCAAGTTCTTACATCCAATTCTACGACCACTTCAAGATGGCAGCCCATCGTTTGTCAAGGATTACAGACATTTCGTAGAGATTCTTGGGTCTATAGAACTACAAAAACGAGATCGTTTTGTCAACTTCAATGTAGAAAGCCTTTACACTAATGTTCCGGTTGAAGAATCTTTAGAAATTATTCAGAAGAAGTTACTAGAGGACGAGGAACTACATAATAGAACTTTGCTACCAGTTGAGGGGATAATGGAACTTCTACAATGCTGCCTCAGGAACTCATATTTCCAATTAAAGGACGAATTCTTTGCACAAGATCACGGTCTTCCTATGGGTTCGTTTCTCTCACCGGTAATCGCCAACATCTACAGGTACCGCGAGGTCCAAGCACTGGAAAAAGCAAGATTTAAACCAAAATTATGGCTCAAATATGTAGACGATACGTTCATAATTTGGAACTATAGCGACCGTCAGCTAGACCTTTTTCTACACCACCTGAATAACATTAAGCCATTCATCAAATTCACCATGGAGAAAGAAAGGGAATACTCACTACCATTCTTGGACGTCCTCGCAAAAAGAAACAATGAGGATATTGTGACATCAGTTTACAGAAAACCAACTCATACCGGCCAATATCTGAATTACAACTCCAATCACAGTGGAACAACAAAGAAAGGGATTATTAAATCTTTATTCGACAGAGCTCACAGATTATGTAATACAGAGGTAGGACTACAAGATGAAATGAAGAACATCAGAAGAAACCTTAAACAAAATGGTTACCCAAAACAAGTGGTAGAAATTGTTCTACAACTCTTTAAGAACCAACCAGCCATGACCGATGAGAAACCCAAAACACAACTCAGCATTCCATATGTCAAAGGATTATCTGAGAAAATAAAAAATAAAACGAATAGGAAGAAATTATGACATTAACACGGTATTCAGATCATCAAGAACTATTGGTAGCATGATCTCCAAAACTAGACCAGACAACAGTCGTGACTCCAAGAATTGCATCTACGAAGTCCCATGTGAATGCGGCCAGTCATACGTAGGGGAAACTAAAAGACCCTTAGATATCAGGTTGAACGAACATAAAACCCATACGCAGAGAGGAGAAACTTTGAAATCCGGCATTGCCCAACACTCCTGGGAAAAACATCACAAAATAAAATGGTCGGAGGCAAGAATTATACACCGAAAAGAACACTGGTACAAGAGAAAATTTAAAGAAGCAGCGTTTATCGAAAACAACAAGAATGTCTTTAGTCAACCCAGCGTAGAGATTAACAATGTGTGGAAACCCTTAATTGGACGCCTGACTATTCTTAGTCTACGGTAACGTCCCCCTTCATTAACTTTGTAAACTTGATCGCTTCACTAACTTTGCATTAGTATATAAGTTACAGTAGTCTTTAAGTTTGTTAGTATTCACCTGAAGACGATCTGCAGATTCAATAGCAATTAAAACGTTGTGTTTATTCTATTAAAATAAAATATAGACAATAAAAGTCCAGAATAGTGTTATTATTTCAAGGGCAAGTTAAGTTGAAAGTATCTAAAATTGTTGAAAAGTAAAGTTTGAAAGCTTTATTTGTGTTGAGATCGCTAATTTGTTAATCTTTTAGTGATAGTGTTTCTTTGAAATTTCGTAAATTGTCAGTTGATAAATCTCTTTTTAAATAATAAAATGAGGACGGATTTCAGCTTACCGTAAAATTGGAATTGAAGATTAGCGAAGTGATCCGATATGGTAGATTTAATAATTTTATATGTATACCTATTTATTGATAGATTGGTTGCAAGATAATCTATTGATGATACAGAGGTTTTTCCGTGTTTATTAATCGCAATTCTTGTCGGCTCTTTGCTATTATCTGTCAGTTGAAATGAGTGGAAGATATCAAATAATATTTTAGTGTTGATTGCAGTTGATCTTTTATCTATAATAATTAGTATTATATGGTTTGTGATATTCGTTATTGCAGTTAGTACTTTGGGCATGTGTCTTAGGAAAAGCAGAATTCACAATGTATCTCGATACTTAATTTGTTGATAAAGTCCGTTCAGTCTCATCTGGCGGTTATAGGATTATAGTGTAGGACGTTCGTTTTTGTGTTCATTGTTATAAATCACGCCCTTAAAATACTTTCCATTCTATGCTATAGAAAAGAGAAACAAAGATAGTTATACACTGTCTCAGAGGTAGTGCGTGCTATTCTTGACAGTGTATTCAAACTTGATTTTTAATAACTAGGTAATAGAGTCCAATTTTGAATGACCAACGAATTGTTTACATCTTATAAATAATCCAGAAGTTCTCAAAATTCTACTCGATTTAAATTTATATATAAAAACGAATTCTAAAACGTAATACAATAAAATTACTGGATCGTTTTCCAATATTTCAATGCGGTGTGACAGTAATTGCTGTTTTAAAATGGAATATAAATAATAATAAATAAAGAAATTATACATCCTCATCCGAGTCATTTAAATTATCAAAAATGTCTTCGTCTTCACTATCTTCACCGTTGACCGTAAAAAACAGAGGTCGTACTTCGTCAATTATTTTTTCGCGGTCGAAAGTGTCTTTATTATACTTTCTGTGTGTTGGATACATCTTCTCCAGGTATCAGCGGTTATTTTATTCAGGGCTCATTCCAAGTACTTAGAACGTGTTCTTCTCTTCCAGATGTAGCTCCAATACATTTGTCATAATATTCCTTACAAATGCCCCATACCAATTCAATTGGATTGAAGTGGCAATGATACGGGGCAAACGTAGGACTTCGTGACCATTAAACAAAGCTAAATTGTCGATGACGTATTTATTACCATCTTCGGTTGCATTTTTTAACTATTTCAAGTAATTCGGCTTTCAACATAGAATACTCAAATTCTATATTCTTACTAAGCAACCAATTAATAATATGGTTTTTATTCCAGGAAGTCGAGGGTTTTGGTCAGTTTTTCTAGAATGGTAGCTTGCATTATCTAAAATAATGATAGACGGTTTTCTAGTCGCCACAGTACAGATTCTTCAAACCATTTTTCAAATAACTCAGAATTCATGTTATCGTGGTAATCGTAGGATTTATTTTGTGTGCCAAAAATTAAACTGCTTCCCTCAACAAATCCATTTATATTACCCGCGTGAACAATTACGTAACGTTTACCATTTGATGTCTTGGCTGGTTGTTGTAAACTCTTCGAACTTGCGTCCTGCCAACTACGTTTAGAATTTCCTTTACTAAACACCCATGTTTCATCCAAAAAACAAACTGCTTTGAATTTTTGGAGTTGACATTTTTAAATATTTTCTTAAAAGACGTTCCTCATGGACACAACATGACTTTGTTCACATAAACCGAGTCTATGGTTTGTTTTCTTAAATCGGAAACCCATATGCTTTAGTAAATAAGATAAACTAGTTCTTTTTATTTCACAAACACTTTTCGTCTTGATTAAAGCCAATAGAGAATCTAAGGAAACGTGTTCTTTTTTACGTACATTTCGTAAATTAACTCACGAATAGTTTGTTTTTACTATCTGGTAGATCGATAGAACGGATTTTATTTATCTTCCTTTTACTGGTTCTAAATCAACACATTCATTTCTTAGATTGCACAGTCTTTGTACGGTTCTGAGTGAAATTTGTAACGAGTCCGCTGTTCTTTGCTGAACTGCAAATACAGATAGTAGAGGACCACCGCTTTGTTTTCTTCAGAAAAATAGTCAAACACGTTTAGCACTAACTCACGGCATTGTTTTGTCAACTTCTTTGGCATCTTGCAAAATTTTGAATTAAATCAACCGCACTTGTATAAGTTACACCAACAACTAACAATTAACAATAAATAATAATAACAAGAATAATCACAGCAATCGATACTTAATTACTAGAATGACATTATTATAATTACACCTATTAATGTTATGGAATTTCAAAATAAAGAGTACTTTCACTATATAATTAAAACTATTAATGTCACGTGACAACAAATATCTCAGTAATTACTCCTTAGAAATAAGAAAGTCTATGTAGGTGATGTACCCTTTTGGCTGGATGGATTAGGCCCAAAAATTAATCAGATCTGGGCATTTATAAATAACATCTACATGCCAAGTTTCATGAAAATCGGACTTGTGGTTTAGCCGGAATCTTGTTTACATACGTGCGGACGGCCGGTCGGCATAAAAAAATTTTTTTTGCTTCTTTGTAACATACTAACTCTACTTCGTCGGAAAAAGTGAAAAAAAAGAGGGTTAAAATTTTCGGTTTAGAAATCGTCGCATAACTTCCCATCGTATACTATGATGTGGAGTAAAAATCGAGTAGAATTTTGAGAACTTCTGGATTATTTGTAAGATGTAGACAATTCGTCGGTCATTCAAAATTGGACTCTATTACCTAGTTATTAAAAATCAAGTTTGAATACACTGTCAACAATAGCACGCACTACCTCTGAGACAGTGTATAACTATCTTTGTTTCTCTTTTCTATAGCATAGAATGGAAAGTATTTTAAGGGCGTGATTTATAACAATGAACACAAAAAACGAACGTCCTACACTATAATCCTATAACCGCCAGATGAGACTGAACGGACTATAGAATCGAAGTTTTTTACAAGGATTCCCTGTTTAATAAGAATTGCAGTACCCCCGTGTCCCGCTTTAGATCTAACATAATAAGATGCAAGATCATACTCACTAATATTAAGCAGGTTTACAATATGATTTTTTGCCCAAGTCTCCGTTAGACATATTACGCTAGGTACGTATTCCTTTACAAGTACTTCAAGTTTGGGAAGTTTATTGAGAGCTGATTGTATATTGACATGTAGAACTTTAAAAGATTTACTCTTGATGGTTTTGGGTTCGTTGCAATAGCAACGCATATCCTCGAAAGAGCCCCGTATATCTTTGTGAATCGTGATGTTCTTTTCCAAATACTATTGTTTCTAAAATCCGAATTTGTTTTACAACATACATAAAAATCGATTTGTGTTGTACTTTTCAATGCAGTTAAGAAAATTTCGGAAAATATTTATTATTATTAATGATTAGAATTTTCAAACAGTTTTTATTTAGTTTTCTTATTTTTGACAATAAATTATAAACAATACAGACTTTTGGTTTCAAGTTAAAAATTTAGAGGGTGTAATTATCATTTTATGAGGGTTCTACAATTTGGGTATGTATTTCGAATAAACTATTCCGAGAATAAATTATAATTTCATATATACGGTATATTATTGTCAAACTTGGGGTAAACATGGAATAATTGTAAAATCAATTTTAGATATAAAATTTATCGCTTGTTTGATACTTCTCGACGTTTTTTAGAACATGAAAAATAAATGAAGTATTGAATTTTCACATCGAATTAAATAATACACCCGCAATTTAAAAAAAATAGAAATAATAAAAAACAAACAAATGGTCTAGTGATCCCATTTCTTACACTACGTTAAAAAATTTTTAAGTTTGCCAAAGTTTTCGGTATCCTTCAAAAATGCTTAAATGTATTCAGAGCCTTCTTAAACTTAAACCCTCCTCAAGGGATAACATTAATGTTGTTTAATGCACATTCAAATACAATTAAGATTAATGACAAGATAAAGAGACTAGCAAATTAATACAATAATTACAACCATCGTTGTTAGAGAAAAGTTAAAATTCGTTAATTTCGAAAAGGTTAGTCAAGTGCAGATTAAATCCGGTTGGTTAAAGTAGGACACAAAACAAGATTATTATTCACGATTGAAATTTTTTCCTGAAATACAAAGATTATATTTGAATTCTTTTAAACACTACGGAACTTTTTTTTGCACTTTAATGCCATTAACGCTTTCGAAGTTACTTATACTTAGTAGAGGTATAAAATACGTTTATTACTACGATGCAAGTGCACCTCATTTTAGTACACAAAAGTTAATGTACTACTACGCATAATTCTAAACCAAAGTAATGTATGTCATACAAAGTATTTTATACTAGCATGTTGTAAAATTAAAGTTTACTTAAAAAACAAAATGTAATAAATATAACTAAAATACAAATTAATTAAAAGACCTCTTAGTGTACAGGGTGCCACAAAATATGTGTTCAGGTTTAAAGGGTTTATAGAGGACATTAAAATAAATTCTTGTTATTTAATTTATATTTAAGAGAGCTTAGAGACCATTCCTGCTAAATTTTACAGTATTCGAACGCCATTATTTTTTAAAATTTTTTCGACTTCAATGATATTTTAAAGTGCACATTTTTTTTTAATTTCAAAAAATCAACTGGAACATCTTTTTTTATATATTTTAATATCGACAAAATAAAAATATAAAATAAAAATCAAATGATTACATCAAGTACTTGAAAGTATTGAATCCGCCATTTGGAATTTTGACGCATTTCATTTTAATTAATTTTACCTATTAATTACTACAATATTTTCTAATATACAACAAAATTTTTTCAGGGATGAGACCGGAGACCAAAAAAAGAAGAAAAATATCATAAGATATTCATCAAAAGTAACAAGATGATAAGATCACCCGGGAAGAGAATGGAAAAGGAAGAAGAGAAAAGAGGAGAAAGAGGTGAAAGTGAAAGAGAACGAGGTGAAAAATATATGGAAGGAAATGTTAAAAGAAATTAGATCAAACCAAGAGAAGATAAATAAAGAGATTAGAGAAATGAATGAGGAAATGAAAATATCAGTGAGAAGTTAGAAGATAAACGCAAAAACTGGAGGAAAAAAATAAAAAGTTTGGAGAAAAGAACATAAGAAACAAAGAAAGGGTAAAAGTAAAATACTGTTTTGGAACATAGCGTGAATAAAAAATAAAGCGGAAGAGTTTTGAAAATATATAAAGTGTTTTAATAAGATGGATGGAGGAAAAAGATTGGAGATCTTGGAAAGAAAGGTTTCCGGAAGAATTTAAATGGGAAATTCAGTTTGCGGTAATGGACAATAATAAAGGAAGGGCAAACGGTGTAAGCAGGAATGGGAAAAAAAGAAAATAGAAAAGGGGGTTATGAGAACTATAGTGGGAAGAGAAGAAGGAGATAAATACGAAATAATAACAATATATGGAAAAGAAATGGAAGACACTAAAGAAAAATTGGAAGAATGATCAAGGAAGAAGAAGAAAGAAAAATAATTATTGGAGGAAACTTCAATGCAAGAACAGGGAAGAAGGGGGATGGTAATAAACGGAGAAGAAAGAAACAGGAGGTCAATGGATAAAAAAATAAACGGGCAAAGAGGAAAATTGTTGGAATTGTGTGAGGAAAGGGTATGGACGATGATAAACGGAAATGTGGAAGTAGGCGGAAAGGGAAATATACTTTTCTAAGTGAAAGAGAACGATCGTTGATTTATTATGTGATTGTAAATAAAAGAAGTCAGAAAGAAGAAAATTTAGGGTGATGAGGAACGTAAACAAAGTGCACAAAATATAAAGAAAATTTGGAGGAGGAACAAGAAAAATCAGATGTAGTCGAAGAGGAAATAAGGAGAATAGTAAAAAATGGAGGTTCATGAGAAGAAATAAGGAAGTAAGAGCAAGAACGAAATGGTGGAATGGGAGTGCAAGAACGCAAAAAGGAATGAAAAGAGAGAGAGAAGGAAATGGAAAAAAGAAGTGGAAATATTAAAGTATATAAAAAGCGAAGTTAAACTTTAAAGAAGAATGAAAAACGGAATACCGCAGAAGAGAAGAGGGAAAAAACGAAATGGTGGTTGGGAGACAAAGAGTTGGAGAAAGTAGTTAAATTTAGGTATCTAGGGTACATCATCGGAATATTAGGACAAGTATGGAGATTTAGAGAAAGTTGAATTTGTAAAAACGTACTAATTGTAAACGGTGAGATGGGGTAAAAGAATGAAATTGAAGGAAATACAGCAAAAATTCTGGTATATAAGGATAATGTAATAACCCCGTAGAGGAAGAATTAAAACTTGAAACGATAAGAATTCAAACAAGAAGAAGAGCATTGAAACTGGAGGAAAAGATGGAAAATAGAAAAGAGAATGAAATACTGTACGAATGTTGGAAAAAAAAAGAGGAAAAAAGTAAAATACGGTGAAGAAGATAGAAAAGCATATTATCAGAGAGGAGGGTACGCAAAAAAGAAATAACAAGGCTAAGAAGTGAAGGAAGATAGATGGAAGAAGAGATAGTAATAAGAGACAAAGATAACGAAATGCACGAAAAAAGAACGAGTGTAGACAAATAAGACAACGATTTAATAATTAACGGAATCCTAAAGTATTTAACAGAAAGGAAAAATATGAATGAAAAGAAAAATGATTGCTAGGTTTAGATTAGGAAATGAAGAAAATGTAAATAACTTCTCAAAAGATGGATGAAGGGAGAATGTGTGGAGAAGACTGGGAAAGCATAGAACATTTGTTAGAGGGCTGTAGTGAAGTAAGAATGGAAGATAAAGGAAGGAGACGTTACTGGGGGAGAATGGGGAAGGGACAGAATGGATGAGAAAAATGGTAAAAGAAAAATATGGCTGAAAGAAAGAAAAACAAGGGTATTAAAGTTAGAATAAGTTATATAAATGAGTAGAAAAATGTTAATGTCTACTCAGTTAAATTTCTTGTTTAGTTTAAGTTTAAAAAGTTGGTAAAAGAACCGAATCACTTTGTTATTTTAAAAAGACAAATAAATTTGTTTATTATTTTTAATTATACGTTTAAAAAGCAATTTAACGTCCAATCATATTAAACGAAAACTTTAACTTAAACGGGCAACGCTTCCTGTTATACAATTTAACTATATATGCTTTAATTTTAAATAAATTGTTATGAACTTTATGTAAAGCGAAGTGGCCGAGATGTCGTTGATTATTTTGGTCAAACGCAAATACATTTCGTATTTCTACTGCTTACCTATAGGATCCTTATCGTAGTGCGATTTTCGTTTGATCAAATGTACATTACGATCACGGTTCACTTCGTTATCAATATTTCATCAATTAAGCAATTCCGGCTTTAATAGAGAACACATTTAATTTAAATTTAACATTATCGTTTACGTTCGATTGAATACGTACGTCAGGTTATTCAGTAATCTAGTCGATCGATGGTTTCTCTAATTAAGAAGCGTATGATGAGTTGCCTATAAAGCATGTACGAAATCGGTCACGACAGTATTGAGGTCTCGATTAATAATAGAGCTAGAGGATCGGTGCAATGGGGAAAGTTTTAGCTAATTCTGTTTGTAGAAAAAAAATTGACGTTCAAATAATCGTTCCAAAAGTACGGTGTTGCCAGATACGTTAAAAAAAGTAAAAAGTTGTATTTTTGAAAAGTCATTATAACTGTTCTTTTCAAAAATTTTTAAAATCTGTAAAAACATCTTTAAAGCACTTTTTAAGCCAAATTAGACGGTACACTCAATATTATTCTACGACGTTTCGGCTTTCTAGAAACAACAGCCTGGCAGAACGTACTGAAAGTTTTGAAAAACCTAAATAAAAATTTCGCAAAAGACAACAAAAATCGTAACAAACATTTTGGAAGATTTAATGAAAATCCTACATTGTCAAAAGAGTTGCTAAAAGAAAGCTTCATACTCCAAAATCAACTGTTCATAATGTTTTGAAAAAATTACCAAATTACATTCTTATAAGCCAGTAATTGTACAAGGGCTTTGGTAGGGTGGCCTTGAGAGAAGAAAAGGCCGAAGCTTAAGTGCTAGCACACCGTGGGTGTCAGGGAGTGTGACGTTAAATTTAGTCTGTTAACACGTGATTTAAAAGATTGGAGGTTCGGGTCAGTAAGGAAGACATAGGCGGGAAGTTTATTCCATAGTCTAGAGACTCTTGGTATAAAGGTACGTGAGAAGGTGGAAGTCCTGTGCGAAGAGAGCTGCACAGTGAATGGATGCATGTCGATGTTCTTCTCGTGGCTCTCTGTTGGAGCTTTGGGCGGAACACAGTCCATAATAGTATTTATAGATAAGCGAAAGGTCACCTACGTCACGTCGGTGGGCTAGGGAGGGGAGCTCTTTTGTCAGTTTGAAATCATTAATGAGCCGGACAGCTTTTTACCACCTGATGTAGCCATTAAAGTGATCTGCTTGTGCCAGTTAAAATCCTGTTCAAATGTGATGCCAACAAGAGGAAAGTGTCTTTGTCCTCTAGAATAGTCCCGTTCATCTGAATAAGGGGTTTGTTGCCGACTTTTTCGCGACAAAGGGCACGACTCCGTTTTACATGCGTTAAATTGCACTATGTTCTTAGCTCCTCAGTCTAGGATTGTTTGGAGATCGCAGAAGAGCGATTCATACATGGATGGACCGACACCTTTCGTCTAGATCAAGTTCGGAAGCTGCTTTGTGATAGCGAATGCTCAAATGAAGGGTACTGTCGTCAGCTACTTGGTGGGAAAAAAGTCAGGGCGTGGTGGGGAACCTTGGGGCACGCCTGCATTAACAGGATGAGAAGTGCTCATGTGCCCGTCAATCACAACAGATATACTCCTATTGGAGAGGTAGCTACTAATCCAGTCGCAGAGTTTCGGGGAAGACCGTAAGGTGGAAGTTTTTAGAGCAGCTGGTCTAAACGTAGAGATATCTAAAGCACAAATTGTGATTCGCCAAAAAATTCGATGGGTTTTTCTCAATTGTTAGTGACAAGAGTGAGAAAATCTGCTGTGGACCTTTGCTGACGAAATCCGTAATGTCGGTCGTGTATCAGGTTGTGTTTTTCTAGGTGTTTCAAAATTTGGATGTTGACGGCTTTTTCTATAACTTTGCTGATAACTGAGAGAAGGGAGATTGGTCTGTAGTTGGAAGGGATTGATTTAGAACCCTTTTTGGGGATCGATTGAAAGCGGACTTTCTTCCAGCAATCAGGAAATATACCTTAATCATATGGTAGTGGAAATAGGTGCGTTAGAATAGGCGCATGTACGGATGCACACTTTTTAAAGACGATTGCCGGTATTCCATCTAAACCGTAGGATTTCGTATCAAGAGATTTCAGAATATTGTGAACCTGTTTGGTTTTGACATTTCAGACATTCAGAGAGAAAAGGGGTAAGTTTTGGAGGAAAAGATGAGATGGGGGGTTCAAAGTGGAGTTGGCAGCGAACATTTTAGCGAAAGTTTCGGAAACAGAAAGATTTCTCCCCGTTTGGGACAAGACATAACTTTGTTCTTTAAGCGTGTGTTGAACGTATCTTTGGACTGAGTGATGGTGTGATTTTACTTGTTCCTTGCCTGTATGAAAACCAGACGGTTTTCGCGAGTGGGATTTTGAAGAAATGTCCTGTTTGAATCTTCGCAGGTCTCGCCTTATAACAAAACTTAGAGAACCAAAGTTTGTCTTTCGGACGGTTGGATGCCTTGTGGGTGTGCGGGATGAAAGTTTCAATACCTAGCAGTATGGTTTCGGTGACCTGTTGACATATTTCTGTAGGGTTGGTACTGAAAAAACAGACAGACTTCAAAGGAAAAGTAGAGAAGAAATCTCTGAGACCCTCCCAATCGGCAGATTTGTAGTGCCATAGAGTTCGTTCTGGGACACTTTCAGCTGACTCAGATTCGGTTGGAAATTCCACAGTAATAAGAGCATGATCTAAGCGACTCAAAGGAGCACAAATTGTAGTCGTGTAAGATTCGGGGTGGGTGGTAAGGTAGAGATCTAGTAGATTCGGGCTTTGTCCGGCTACGCGAGGGAAGTATGTTGGTTCTTGGGTTAAGTTATGTAATGAGTTGCTGATTGCAAAGGCTTCAGCTGCTATGCTTTGTGGATCAGTTCTTGTGGATCCAAGCCATTCCTTGTGGTGAACGTTAAAGTAGCCCAAAAAGATTATTTCTGCTGAAAGGTACCGTGAAATTAGGTCGCTGGTTTTGTCGGACAGGGTGTCAAAGAGTTCGTTATAAGAGTTTTTCGATGGGGAACGATAGATGCAACAAATGAATTTAATTGTTGATTTGAAACAAGGTTTGAGCCATAGAACGTCTGACATGCCTGATTCAATGTAGGCCCAGACACCTCTTCTAAGTCGGAATGGAAGAAGGAGCTCGTAACCTGGGAACAATAAATGGTTAGTAGGACCTGGCACTGATTTGCGTGATTTATATTGTCTTGAAAATGAGTGATCTGAACCAAAGTTTTCATTGAGTGAAGAAGTCTATTACTACTAATCTACCACCACTACATCTCTCAATCGATTGATGCAGAACCTTAAATCAACAGCATATGCACCGATTTCACTAAGGCCTTCGACAGAATTGACCACGTTTTTTTACTGAAGAAGCTAACAAGCTTTGGGTTTGGTGGAACTCTGCTGAATTAGTTTGGGTCTTATTTACGCAATCGTACCCAGCATTAGTTTTAGTTACTTCCGGTATGCCACAGAGATTGCGCCTATGACCGATGTTGTTCAACTTCTTTGAAAACGATGTAAGCGAATGTTTATCAACTCAATTTTTTTAATGTAAGCAAACGATTTTAAAGGTTTCAAATCTTATGGCGACAACTTGCTTCAAAGCAAAGCTTCTGGGTGGGTGTTCACAACAGTCATAACTACCTATAATAAAAAGAACAAAAGTTACTTAGTTTTATCGACAAGAGTGTTTATTGCATTCTAAGTTATCGCGTAGATAACCATTTGCATTTATAACATTCAATTGTCGTTACAGTTATCTATTTTTCTCCTAAATTTTGTTTATTTCTCTTAAGAAGATTGTGCCTTCGTATTGGTGATTAGATGAAAGAAAAGCAGAGCAAAAAAATTAAGAAGAATAGTTTTGGAAGTATATGTGACGATGGAACTTGGATGGAGGAAAAAAATGAAACGGTTGGAAAAAACAGGGCAAAGCATATTAGGAGGAAGAGAAAAAAGGAAGCAGGACGAAAATTATAAAAACAGAGATGGAGGAATAAGAAAAAAGAAATGAAAGAAAGCAACATAGACAGTAAAGCATAAAGGAACAAATGGAACCCAATAGAGGAGAAATGGAGGTACACCGGACAAATTATGATAGAAAATTAAGAAGAATATAAGGGAATGTGGAAAGGAAGGAATTCCCGAAAAATGGAAATAGGCAATAATTTGCCCATTATAGAAACAATGAGATAGAAAAGAGATGAAACCTACAGAGGAGTAAGTCTAACAAACGTGGGATACAAGATATATCTAGAAAGGATAAGAGATAGATTAGAAAATAAATAGAAAACCAAATTATTCAGACTTACAAATCTGATTTAGAATGAAGAGGGACAATAAATAATTTAAATTTAAAAAAGAAGACAAATTTTTGCTTTATTTTTTGCGATAACGTAGATAGAGACTACTATGGAAAATAGTGGAAAAAACAGGAATAAACAAAGACATAAATGAGGCAATAGAGACAATGTGTAGAACAATAGCGGGCAGGATTGGGACAAGACTTTTGGATGGGAAAAGGACTAAAGCAGAGATGTCCGCTAAGCTCTAGTCTGTTTTTTATTTACAGGGTGTTATTTAATAAATGTCCTATATGTTTCAGTAGGATTCTTCAGTTATTTTTAAGGAAAAAAAAGAAATCTGCAAGGTCTTCATTGTTGAGATACATGTTGTCAAAGATTTATTTTAATTTTTGTTTTTCCTAAATAATTTTTGAAATAATCTCAGTATTTTAACAAAAATTAATACTGGGGAGTTCTTTAAAATGAAAAATTCAAAATTTAGGTTAGTTTGGCTTTTAGTTGTAGGAAATGCGACCTATAGATATATTTCTCTTTTAGAGAGTGCCAACTTATTTTCTAGTAAAAATCGATTTCCCTACTATTTTTACGTAGAAAATGCATTGTAAAGTTGCTGCGACCCTTCTTGTCTTAACTCGCGTACTCCATGAAAAGAAAAGTATCAAGTAGGCTAGAAAGTTTACGCTGCAATGCCTTTCCTTTCCTTGTGTTTAAAATGTTTTAGTGTTGATAAAAATAAAAATTTCAAAATCATTTAGAAAAAAGAGAATGAAAATAAATTTTTAACACCCTGCATCTCAAAAATGAAAACCATATATAAACTTTTTTCCTTAAAATTAACTGAGAAATCCTCTGAGTACCCTGTATATTAGACATCTAGAGGAAAAATTGAAAAAAAATCAAGTAGGAGGAGTAATAATATGAATCAAAAGGTTGGGTGGTGGCGTTGAAGAGAATGACTACCAGAGGAAATGGAGTAGTAGTTAGGAAAGAAGGGAGATGGAATTCAATGAGTGAAGGTGTAGCAAATTTAATTTTTTTTGTTTATTTTGTGGCTAGGGTATTGACGGTAAGCATGAACCTTAGGCGCAAGACATTAATTTTTTTCGCATAAATAAAATTGTATAAATACAAAATTACCAATTTAATAAAATAATTAAGAGTTATCTGGGCGCCAACATAAATGTGTTCAAGTAGAAATTAGCCAAATCAAATAGTAACTAAAATAATTGTTAGTATTGTTAATACTTACATATAGAAACAGAATTTTATTATCTAAGTTCGTTTTGCAGTTGATGATATTAAGTTGTTCGTAACCTTGGGGTACTGGCACTGGTAGTTATAACTTCATTGTCTTTAATTCCGATGAAAATAGAATTTTTATTTCTCAACACTTTTTATTGAAATTACTATTATATTAATTATTATACAGCCGTGTAGTACGCAAACCTTTGATATTGCCTATAACAATTAGATTTATTCAAGATCAGTTGTAACGTTGTAATTGCATTCTACTCCGTTGTCAATTTATAATTAATTGCGCATCACCCTGTATGTCGTAAACATTCGTCTAGTCTGTATGTAACGTTGAGATAACAAAAACTCCGTACGAAGTTTTCGATTAGGTTTTCCGGTCAGTGTTGAAATGGCTGTCATTCGTAGAAGGCCGCTTTAGAAATTATTAATGTTCATCCAACTATTTTTATTAAATACGTATGTTTTCCTGAATATATATATATATAAGCAACTTTTTGCCGACAGGTATGTAAAAGCAATTACATAGTCGATCCTTCAATAATTATAGCCAACATAATAGTTGGCAAGTATAAAAATTTCGAATCGCCTGCAGTAAAGTACGCAGTGGTTGTACAATAGCAAAAAAAAAAAAAAAAAAAAAAAAAAAAACAATAATAAAACCTTTCTAAAATAAAAAAAAAAAAATTCCCCAAAAAAAAATTTAAACAAATTTATCCCCCACCCAACCAACCTTCCAATCAACCTTCCAATTTTTTTAAAATTAATACCTTCCTCAATTACCCCCCCCCCCCCTCTTCTAAACAAATTTCTTCTTTCTTTTTAAATACTCCTCCATTCTTCTTCCTCTTCCCCTTCCACATTAAAAATTTATCAAATAACTTATATAAAAAAACCTATCAAACCTTTTCCCAAAATACTACCCACCACACCTTAAATCCCAATCCTTCTTAAAAACCCCTTTCTCCATCTTTTTTCCCCTTTTCTTTTTTTTAATAATATAATTATCCCATTTAAATCCCTTTTTTAACCTACTTTCATCCCTCCAAAAATTTTTTAAAAAAATTATCTTTTAACTTCATCCATACCATTTACAAAATTAATTCTTCACAAATCTTTCTCTTATATACAATCATCTTATAAAATAAATTTCTTCTTTTAAAACAAAACTAACTTCTTCCAACCACTTCATTCAATTCTTACTAAACAACTCACAAACACTGAGAATCACCGACAGCTCTTTCGTCATTTTGGGACTCATCGGGAGGAGAGAACTCAGTGTAAGTTCACTCATTGTACAAACGCGCCTGTCGACAAAAAAAAAAAAAAAAAAAAAAAAAAAAAAAAAAAAAAAAAAAAAAAAAAAAAAAAAAAAAAAAAAAAAAAATATATGCCCTACTGGAGGGATCACAATATTTAAACGATAAGTTTTTCGACATCTAGTGTCGACTCGTGAAAGCGTTCACGTACGAAAATGTTAGCAACTTTGCCGACAGGTATGTAAAGCAGTTACATAGTCGATTCTTCAATAATTATAGCCAACCTAACAGTTGGCAAGTATAAAATTTCGAATCGCCTGCAGTAAAGTACGCATAGTGGTTGTACAATAGCAAACAAACACTGAGAATCACCCGACAGCTCTTTCGTCATTTTGGGACTCATCGGGGAGAGAACTCGAGTGTAAGTTCACTATTGTACAAACGCGCTGTCGACTATATGCCCTACTGGAGGGATCATAATATTTAAACGATAACTTTTTCGACATCTACTGTCGACTCGTGAAATTTACTTCACCTAAATATTCCTATCCTTTTTTTTATTTGTTTTATTAGCTGGCGCCCACTACTTAAGATTTTTCGTAACCATTTACTTAAATGAATAGAATGTTTCGTTTATCCACGAACCCACGACTTCTCTCCTACTGTTAGAAAACCGCCTCTTCTCCGAGGTTTTACAGAGCTATGTGCTCTTCAGAGCAAATATGTTTCCTAGTATTTTTTCTCATAGTTGACAATTGTAGTTTATTTTGAATCTCAGCTCGGAGGTACTGTTGAGGTTCCGGAATATGTGCTTTATAATTATTAGCTGCTAATAAACAACTTTCATTTGATTTTCCGGTGGAATAAACCATACTACTTGTGTGCTGTCGAAAACTCACTCATAATTACTATATTTGGTAGACAAACATGTATAGCACAATTGTAGAGTGTTTATTTATTTATTTATATTATTTCTTAATGTTAGATATAGGGTGTTTCATTTAAAATAATGGAGTTGAACACCTTTCAATTTGATTATAATTTAATTCATATTTTTACTACCCTGTATAACTTATTTAGAAAGTCATTGTTTTTCTTTATTGCCCAAGGCATTACTACTATGATAAGGCATAACGATTCATACGTCACATAAAGCGCTTTTGTTTATACTTTTTTCAAATTTATGTTGCAATTTTATAATTTTTAAATATCTCAAAAATAATTTGAGATAAGTATAGGGCATGTAACATCAACTTACCTTTATTTCAGCTCTACAATCTAAATTCATCCTCAAATACAAGGTGTTCCATTAAAAAAATTGCAACTTTGGCATCTTACTTTTTTTTGACAAACCCTGTATAACAAAAAATATTTTTAAATCATGCCCAAAAAGACTATGCATACATGTACAAAAATCGCCGCAACATATTAATGCGTTCTCATTTGAGAGACTGTATCGTATAGATTGGACCACCCTGTATGTAATCACGACGTACTACTAATTAAATCAATAATTGGGAATATGTAATAAGTTTGTTATCAATTTTGTACAAACAAAATTGTTCATATTAATACATTAAAACGATTATAAAATAATATATGAATAAAATCCTCAATAACAACACAAAATCAATAAAACTAATTAATAAATAAATTGTAAAAGTTACGTTTTAAACACATTAACAAACATACATTCAATAAATAAATCTATTTATTTGATAACATTTTTACGACAACCTTGTTTAATAAAGATAAATGACGTTAAATTCTCAAATACTACATAATGTAATTTATCTTGTTATTTTTGTTAATTTTGAGTTTGCTTATATTATTATAGCGTGTACTAAGATTTTGAATGTCTGTTTTAAAATTTATCGTGCCTTTATAGAGGTTTATGTAGCGTAGCATTTCACATGTTAATGTTTTAGTTAAATTATTTTCTATACCTAATATAACAGGATTGGTAAAATCGAATGTATGGGATGCCAGTGAGGAATTTATAGTTAGTGTTGTATTATCACTTTCTTCTGAAAATCTAATTTATAGTTTTTCATTCGGTTAATTAGTTTTTGTTTTTTTTTGCCAGTATAGATCTACTACATCCTGGACAGTCAATCTTATAAATCACAGATGTAATGTGTGTTTTGTCTTTCAATTTTGTGTATTACATTGTGACTTAAGGTATCTTGGTTAATTTTTATACTAAATGTATTCGTCAGTATGATATTAGCATGATTAATAGTACTCAAATACTATTTTGGTAATTTGATAATGGACTATTATTGTAGTATAGTATTTTGTTAGAGTTATAGGTTTTGTTATAAAATAGTTTTAAGTTTTAGTATACTTCATAATCTTTTTTTGTTTTTTATAATTTAATGTTTAATGTTTGTGTTTTTTTATTCTATTTATTACTTACACACATGTTAAAACATCCTGAAAATGGGTTTTTGAAAAGTAATTTTTTTTTCTTATATCTCATTAAGATATTCAAATACGTAATTTTTCCCCATTGATTTTATACCAAACACTTAGCTTAATTTGATTAAAAGTAAGTACAACAGTTATTAAATGTTGCATACTACCGCTTTACCAAAAAATGTTAAATCATATATAAAGAGCAAAGACTGCAAAATAAATTTTTGCGTCAAAATATTGCTACGATTAAAATATTTGGACTTGATGTAAGGCAATGCCCCACGTTGGGCGCCAAAAATGCTATGATTTATTTATTTGATCTTTGCCCCTTTTTTAGGGTGCAATAAACGCTATAATATTTACTTAAATTTTTTATGCTCGACGTTTAACTAAACTTTATTTTATTACTAGAAACCAAATCCATTTGAAAATGGGCCTAATCTAGACAAACCTGAAATTAAAGACGTGAGGTCACCGCTCCAGGTCAGAGGTCAAGGACAGGCCAACTTGTGACCCCACCTAAGATCAGCGCCTGGACCTCCTGAACAATTTGACTATCGATCTCCGAAATCGGTTTAGTGGTTTCGGAGACGAACAGACAGACAGACAGACAAACCTGGCCACGATTTTATGTGTATAGATATGATTTTATACGCAATTAAACCACTTTGAAGAAAAAAGTGATTTTATTTGTCATTTTATTTGAAACTGCTTATTTTATTTTCCCCAGGTATCACTCCTTGATACGCGTTGATACCCGGTCTCGATGGGTAAGTGTTTTATTTTTAATTTTACCATTGAACTGTTTGTTTTTAAAATGAAATGCGTGTCTTACGACATCTCGTGTATAAAGGACACGTACAAATAGTATAAACTAAGCAATTCCTACAGTTAACTGTAACGACAGTGAATGTTTATGTGCAATATTGTTATCAAAAGCGATAACTTTAAATGCTCCTCTAATGAGCTTGTAATAAGAGCGAAATGCGCATCAGGTGTTCTTTCGTTGCGTGTATGCTACTGTAGAGAAATACTTTGCTTGTTATCGACACGAGTGTTAAGCATTTAAAGTTATCGCTTTTGATAACGATAATGCACATAAGCATTCACTGTCTTACAGTTAACTGTTGGCATTTCTTAGTTTGTACTAGTTTTACGTGTTCTTTATACACTAGATGTCGTAAGACATGCATTTCAATTATGTTCATTACCGAAAATAAATATTTTTCCAAATATTTTAAAAATTCGAAAATCTCTGTAGCTTAACGGCCCTTTTGGTTACTAGATTATGACCAAAATTTTAATCAGATCTGCGAAATAATAAATAAGGTTCATGTACATAGTTTTATAAAAATCGGAAGGGTGGTTTTCTTGATATATAGGTGGAATTTTTTCTTCATTATAAGGTACTAACTCAAATTCGTCGGAAAAAGTGAAAAAAGGGGGTTTTAAAATTTTGGTGTGGAAACCGTCTCATAACTTATTTATAAGATATGGAGTAAAAAAGTATCTTTATATGTCAAACGTATCTAAAATGAAATGAAAAATGAAAAATTGCAAAATTACGCACAATACAATTAGCAAAAACTCTATTAGGTTTTAAAAGTACAAGTTTAAGGTAAAATCAAAAAAAGTTTAAAACATTTAACCGCAAATGAATATTTACAAACAGTATCTACATTAATCTATTAAAATTGGTGCTAACATCTAGTTCAAGATTATGGAGTCAAAGAAAGTAACAGGCCTAATCTCGCCATATTACTATTTGCAGAAATTTAAAACTTAAAATTGTATCAACTATTTGTGGCGTATTTCTTTCGATATTTTTAGATGTGGATGGAACTTCTCTAGTAGAATACAGCCAATCTCAGAAGATTTTTACAAATTTCAGTAGGTTTTTTTTTCTATTGTTTGCATTTTCACGGATGTCTTGAATTTAATTCATAAAAATGAATTTATGACGTTCGAATATTGGTCAGTTGTTTACCACTTCGGTTTAATACTCGACGTAGTAACTATAGCTTCATTAGAGCAAAAACTTGAAACAACAATTAAACTTGTCAACCAAACCAAATTCTATACCAAAAGAAGTCTGGGCAATTAAAAACTACCTCAGCATTTGTAGAAGAAGAATCGCCACAAAACGTTAAGTTAATTAAGTCGAATTTGAAAGAGAATGGGCGGGATTAACGATAAGAAAGGGCTAAGCCAGGGATGTCCGTTAAGTCCAAGTTTATTCTCAATTTAAATAGGAGATCTAGAAGATGAAATGAAAAAGTACCAAAGAGGAGAGGTGGTGATCGGGAGAATAAAGGTATGGGTATTAGCATATGCGGACGACTTAGGATAAAATGAAGAAGAAATGAGAGGAGTAATTACGATAGTGAAAAGGTATTTGAAAAAAACTAATGTGGAAAAACAAAAATAATGGTGTTCCAGAAAGAAGAAGAAGAAGAAAAAAAGAAAAGTGGCAGTGGCGAGAAGAGGAGAGAGAGAGCGTGAATGAGTGGCGATATTTAAGATACAGGTTAAGATATGAAAATAAGGATGAGGGACAAATAAGAGAATTAAGGAAGAAGGGAAATAGAATAGTCGGGCAAGTATGGGGGCTAGAAGTAATACTGTTTGTAAACGACATGATGAAACGGAGGTGAATCTTTGATACACTGGTAAGAAGTGTGATGGTCTATGGAGCTGAGATATGGGGATAAAAATGGAAAAGCTTGGAGAGAGTACAGGAAAGGTATTGGAAATGGACGTTGGGACTAGAGAGAGAAACACCAGAATATATAGTACAAGAAGACGTGAAAATTTAAAAGATAAGGATACAGGCGGGGAAGAGAGCGATGAGGTACGAGGAAAGACTAGAAAAACGAAAGAAAACGCAATTCTATATGAGTGCTGGAAAGAAGTGAAAGCTCAAAGGATAAAATATGGTTTGTAATTGAGAAGGTTATATTACCAAAGAGGAGGATATGCGAGAGAAGAGGTAGAAAGGCTAAGGAAAGAAGGAAGAAACATAAAAGAGGAAATAATAATGAGATAAGGATAACCAGATGCAGTAAAGAAGATCGAATATAAAACAGCAAACATAACGAAGGCTTTATAGATCTAGTAACACAAAAGAATACCAAAATACCGAAACTTAAAGGAGAAAAGAATGATGACAAGATTTAGAGGCTGGAATGACGAAAATGGAAATAAGTATTGGTGGGAGGACGAAAATAGAAAATGTAGAATGTGTGGGGAAGGATAGAAAAATTTAGAATATATGAGTTAAGAATATGACGATCTAAGGGCGTAAAAGAGAAAGAAAGTGTTATATAAGGAAAGGGGCGAGGGTGTGGATTGAATGAAAGAGGTATTTCAGAGGAAGAGAATAATGAAGAAAATGAAAATAAAACCAATTGAATGTAATGTATATAGTAGTGATATAATTCTTAAGTTTATAATTAGAATACCGAATACTTTGTTATTTTTTAAAGAACAAATAATAGTTATTTACCAAACGAGTGTATTAATAAGGGCGGTTAACAATCGATAAATGTTTGAGATTGTTAATCGCCGTTATTCACAGTTAGTTACACAAATTTTACGTCGCTCGTACTTTGTAATTTTAATAAAATTATAATTTAATAATTTTAGAGAAGACATGCTATTGTGAACGCCCCTTTAGAAAGTACCGTTTTATGAACTCACCACAATTTTTTTAATTATATAACATAACCTAATTTAATTGTTTCTACTTTTTTGTGAGCTTTGCCTTTGATCATTTTTTACCTTTTCGTCTTTTAATTGCTATTTGCCAACAGTATTTTAATTAAGGTCACTAAGTTGATGGAGAATTGAGATACTCAATTCCAATTACGTCGAAATACACTAGTTTTTATGACAGCGGAACAAAGTGTATTACATTTTTTTGTGAGAACGGATTGGTGCTTAATCAAAATAATGATGTACACCAGAAGTGGTTGACAATGTTTGATAAATTATGCACGAAACAAATCCAACTACATCTCTCTACGTTGCCTGTAAACAAGTTGAACTTTCGATAATGACTTGTCACATCATACCGAACAAAGATATTGATTTATATTCTTATTGGGTACAAGTGGTCCAGCAACTTATTGAGACAGAATTGATTATCTTGCATGTGTTCAATAGTGGCAATGGTTTTGCAACATTTTTATCGGAGACATATTATATTAAGATTCTTTAACGATGAAACTTGGTTTCACCTTAATGGTTTTGTTATTTCACACAACATGTTTATAATAAAACATTTTGATAGTTTTTTGCTCGGTTTTTTGTAAATGAGAAGATTTCAACTAATTCTAGAGTTATGGCTGCAATAAAACCTTTAAAACTCAACGTGACAGAACAGGAAATATTTAAGTAGTTCGTTTTGTTAAAACTCCACAATTGGTTGAAATCTTTTCGTTTACAAAAAACCTTCCACTTTAATAAAGAGTCCAGGAGTTGTTAACTGTCTGGCGAAAATAACAAAAATTAAAGAAATATTTTGTTAAAGTGGTTCCACTACACCTCCAAAAAACCTTTTTTAGGAGTCGGAAATGTTTATCGGGCCGTCCCTTGTTTATAGTTTTATTTTCTCTTACAGCCCTGGTTGAAGAATTTAACTTTTGAACACTGAGTAAACAATATTCAAGAACTGTGTGAGAAAATAGTTTGTGTAAAATAGATGAGCTGAACACCCTTAAATGTTGTTAAGTGTTATCATCGGAATGTTGCGTACAGTACAAAAATGTCTCAAAGTTTGTGTGAACAAATTGAAAATCTATTACAACTGTAAATTAATGTCGATTTGTTATTATTAAAATTTGCTTTGCTACTAATTATGACAGATTTTTTATTTACATTTTCATATTGTAATTGATTGACAGATAAAATGGCAACTTTAGGTATTTAAAGAACAAGTGTATTAATGATGGCGATTAATAAATCGGGATTGTTAACAAATGAGCAAGCGCAGCGAACGAACTTGTTAATTATTGCGGTTATTAATCGCATGGTAATATTCAAGTTAGTTACAATATTTTTCAGTCGACATATTCTAATGAAATAAAGAAATGTTTAAGTTATAAAATTGTTACTTACGTCACAACTCACAATAATTGAAAGTTAAACTAGTAAGTACTTTAGGCAATATTTGCAGTCCCGCCACTTCCGGCGGATTAAAAAAAATTATCAGCATTCATTTACTCACCTAATTTGTTCAATTATGTAGAAATTAAAATTTTGTAATAGATTTGCTGTTTGATAAGCATGCACTTGATTTGTATGTTTATTGAAATCGTGCATTAATAGAAAAAACAAAATCATTCATTAATAGAGTTCATTAAAGAATGATTTTTTCTGATTTTTTATGCATTAATAAGACCTGTAAATACATAATCGACTGAAAAATTACTTATTTAATTACTTAGTTTTGGTAAAAGGATGTAATAATAGAAAATGATGATCTGCCATTATCAACCATTTAAAATTAAGACCGTTAAATCAAGCACCACTAAGACTTCAACGAATGTTACTACAAATTAAGAAATATGATTTAGAGTTTAAATACAAAAAGGAACAAAATAATTAATTGCCGATACATTATCGCATGCTTACTTGAAAGACAGAGATAGTGAATTTAATGAAGACTGGGATAGAGAGGTTGAAGCTCATTTAGATTACTAAATTCACACATAAATAAAGGAAAGTGGGGCAAGATGGGGCCACGAGGCAAGATGGGGACGTCATTGAATTGCCGTTGAAAGAGTCGACCTCTTTCAGATGACTTTAGAACTAAGACTCCCAACAGGTGTTATATGTGTGTTGTAAAGTAGGAAACTTTTTTACTAATAGCAACGAAATGACAGCCGATTATTCGCTAAATTTGCAGTTTTTATGATTTTGTTATTTTATGGTGGTATTAAATTAATTATAGCAAAACTGTCTTGTGCCTTTTAGTTGAAATATATTTGCGCATATTTTCCAGAAAGAGTGTTTTTTTATTAAGTTAAATATTTACTCTGATAATAAAACAAAAGGGCGAAAAGTAATTTGAAGGCAATATGAGGACATCGGTATCGGGTAAGATAGTGACGTCTCCTTCTTACCCTCTTGACTCAAACTGTATTGTAAATCTAAATGAATGTACCTACCTACATTGGTATTCTCAAAAGTAAGTACATACGTACCTACATTCCATCGATTTTTTCAGGTAATGGTTTGTGTTTATAAAAAAAAACTGCTCGTGGTGGATTACTGAAACCCAATATACAACAGGCTGTTGCTTCTGTTCTCGAATGTCGTCTAGGATACAGAAGAGCAGCCAAAGAGTACAAAGTACCACAAACAATGTTTGAAAGAAGGGTAAAAGAAGCTCGTCGACTTGCTGACCATGAGCCTCAAACAATTTAAACACCGTTAGGTCCAAAAACTACTATGTTCTCCATCGAGAAAGAAACGCAGTTGGTTAAAAACAATGGAAAAGCGTTTATTTGGATTAACAACTCAAGATTTGAAAAAGCTTGCGTATCAGTGGGCTGAAAAGTTAGGGAAAACACATTGTTGGGCGCATAAAAAATGCTGGAAAATACTGGTTAATGGAATTTCTAAAACGCCACCAGAACTTATCAATCAGAAAACAGAGTTTTTGATTTGCTTGGCCAAGTTTTGGACAAGTATAAAATTACTGCAGACCAAATTTTTTAACTGTGACGAGACTGGCATTTCCGTTGTGTCCAAAACAAGGTCTAAAATAAAAGCTCGTAAAGGGAGGAAACAAGTTGGTGTTTTAATTTTGGCAAAACGAGGAAATTTGTTTTAACGCAGCAGGAATTTATTTACTACCAATGTTCGTATTCCCACCGGCCCGAATGAATTCAGAACTGCTAAACAACTGGTATCCAGAAACGTAACCTGAGGTCCATCTAAGTGGATGGATGTAGACCAACATTTTCTATGCTTGGTCAAAAAAACTTGTAGATCTGGTAGGAGCTTTTAAAGAATCCTCAGTTTTACTACTACTGGATGGTCATCATACGCATACTAGAAACACAAAGCTAATTGATTATGCTAGAGAACAAGGAGTTGTTTTACTAAGCTTCCCGCCTCATTGCACTCATCGGCTCCAGCCTTATGAGGCAGAAGTTAAGTTCGTGGCTTTGTACACCCCCAGGACGAGTGGTAACTATGTTTCAAATAGCCAGCTTTGCATAAACGCCTTCATTAAAGCTGCTAATATGTCCATCGCAATCAATGCTTTTAGAAAGACGGTAATTTTGCCTTGTGAACCAATAGTATTTTTGATTTCGTTGCAGCCGAAACAACTAAAATACCATGTCCGGTAGAATATAATAAGGAAATACCATCATCTTCTGTGCCGGGATGTTCTCACTGGAAAACACCGGAGAAAATTCAGGATAATGATGAAGTCCCATCTCTAGTCTCTGATTGTTCCAGAACCAACAACGATGGATCATCTCTAGAAGATTTAAAGCCTATCCCTCGTTTTAGAACAGCATCAACAGAGGCCCAAGAAAGGGAAAAACAACTATTTTAACAAAAAAGATGCAAAAGCAAAAATAAGAAAAACAAAAACACAAAATTCAGTGGCGAAAGTAAAGAGACAGATATTTGGGAAACTACAGAGAGAGGAATTGATATCTTCTTCAGATGTTGAAGATGAAACGTTGTGTTTATACTGCCTCACAAAGTTGGACCAAGATAGAAAGGTGAGGTATGGATAAAATGTCATAAATGTCAAGGTTGGGCACACGAAGCCTGTGCTGACAATGTAGACAAATTCTTTTTATCGAATAAATCAAAACTGCTTACTTCAGGTTTAGGACATGTTAGGCACTTTACATTGAATTTCGTAGAATTCACTACTGTTGGTTTCCATTTGAGTTTACAGGTACTTGTGATTCGAAAGTTTGAACCAAATTTTCCGGACATTTGAAATAATGCCAATAATTTGAAAACTGCTGAAGCTAGAGATACGAATTATGGGTCAAATGTACGCAAAATTTTACGAGTTATTATCGGTACAATAATATACAGGGTGTTCCATTTAAAAAAATCCACTTTGGTTGACTACGTTTTTCTCAATCACTCTATATATATGAAAATATTTTTAAAATGTGCAACTTTTACTCTGTTTGGGAAGCCTGCTCACACTTTTTGGACAAGTAGTCTGGGGGACCATAAACGGACAATTACATACTAAATGGACACACTGTATATACCTAAAAATAATTTAGATTGATATATAAAATAACTAAAAAAGAATTAATAAATATCCTTTTAATTATATTACTATAAATATTATTAGTTACAATTTATATAAGAACATATAAAGATATAAATGTACACTAACCTTTACAATAATTGCTGAAATGACTACCAAATAAAATAATTTTTTGGACGCCCTGTATCTCCAGAAACTAAGGCGTTGCGGATTCATGTTCATAAGAACTTTTTATCTTAAAATTTGTCAAAGATTCACCCTTTAAAGTTAGTTCAAGTACTTAATTAACACCCTATATTATTATTTTATACAAAACGAAGATCTTTTTAGAAAAATCAATTACAGTTTGCTACTAAGTACAAAATGTAACAAAAATTAATCTCTCAATTAATAACTGGGAAGTTTCAAACATAAATTACCAAATAACAAAAGTAAAATTCATTGTTAATGTTTATTGAGGTACGTCTTGTTTATTAAAACCCAGTAACTATATATAAATTAACCCATTCAAAACGTTGAATGGTTAAATTTGTTCATTAAAATGGACGAGCCTAACAAATAATGAAGACATCAATTTAGGGAAGGATTCTACGCCAACATTAAAATACATAAGTAATACTTGAATGCGTCTCGACTGTAATTGTTTCTGAGTACAAAGGAATTGTTGATAACGCAGCATCAAAGGTTAGAAGGGTTTGTAATTTTGAAATCAGGCTACGTACAGCAGAAAATCTTTATTCTGATACAAAGAACAATCTTCAGGTAACGGTATCTTGCAAAATTAATTATACAATTAAAATAATATTTAATAAAGGTCTTTTGTAATTTTCGTTTGATTATTATGAGGTATGAATTTTAACTAAAAAATTGATGCATTTCAAATCATTTAGGCAGAAATAATAACACATGTTGAATAAGTAGATATTTTGAAATCTTTTTATTCACACTCGGCTAATAATTTTTTAAACAGCAAGTGGTAAAAATAGAACAACGCATACGTCGTGAAACTTTTATAAAACTTCTTTCCGAAGTCGCAAATCGGAGTTAAGTAAATGAAAACGGCCAGCGAAAATAAGTAAGTTAGAACATCTGGCGCTTTTAATATGCTGGGATTTCATTTTACAAAAAAAACCCATTAACTTATTATTTGAGTTTCCAATTTATGTATATGCGCGAGATAAATGATAGACCGACAAATGTGCCAGTAACATACATTTAATCTATAAAAAAATTATACTTATTTTACGTAATGCTTCTGACGCTACTTCACAAAACAGAAAGTATAGTTCGGTGTTTTTTCTTATCCATAATTGTTCTTTTTCTTATTGAAGAATAAAAAAATAGTTTAGGTGATTTTAAAATTGTATACTCAGTATACTATTGGCGCGGAGTAATAAACCTGTCAGAATTATCGAATCTCCCGTATTGCAGTGGCGTAGGTACCTGATACGTTTGGAAAATCATATTTTTAGTAGGTAAATATATTATAATAGTAAAATCTAACTTGATATGAATTATTATGTGGTTTCTTTTATTGTTTCAATCCTTACTTTGTGGAATCTATTTTTCATAGTAAATAATTTAATTCAGCAATATTCCACCGTTTAATAAGATATAAATAGATACAAAACTTTTGTAAAACACAGTATTTGAATATAAAATTAAACTCTAAAATCGATAAATGACAAATGTGTCGTTTCTCAATTTGTCTATTTTAAATTTTAATTTTATATAGGCACGTATACTGAGTTTTACAAAAGTTATGAATCTATTTGTATCTTATTAAACTCTCTCATGTCGTTAAGGAAGAAGACAAACGTTGGCAACTGGATAATTTAGTAGAGATAACATTGGAACCAATTATTATATCAGTAAACACACAAGACAGCGATTCTGATTCCGAAATGGAAATTTCAGACGAGGAAGAAAGTTAAATGACCAAGCGTAATGTGCCTGAAACAGTGTTCTACTCTCTAAACACCATTTATTGTAACCATGAGTGAGTATTGTCAGTTATTTTTAAATATACCTATTTTACCTACTAATGTCTTGTTATTTAAATAAATATTTTATGCCTGTTACTTTTATCTATTCATTTTGAAAAGTTTCCATGACAACCACATAATTTTATAATTGAGCCAAATTTACTTTTTGATGCCTAAAATCGGTCCCCGCAAATTAATTGTAATTGTAATAAATGTACTGACGATATCTGCATTACTATTTTATTTTATATTTATGTCATATATTATTTATATGTTATTTATTTTATTTGTATAGTAGATCACATTACAAATTTTACTTCTTACGTATTATATACCATTATTTTTGTATCTTGGTATAATACCCACATCTACGGCTATGATTCTCGTTTCGTCAGTACCTGGGCTGATGGCAACGTGTTTACACAGATTAAACTATTGTTCTCAGACCCTAGATGGGTCGATATACTGCAAGAGCGGCACAATGATCGTATTTTGGTTAGAATTTATTGGTTTTTACTTAACCGTAGAAGTACCGCTTTCACAAGAAAATAAAGAATTATTTCAAGCAATTATGATTTATTACTCCGTGCCAATAGTATACAGACTTTAGATCAATTGATTTAGTATAGATACAGGAATGAGGTATTCTTCTTGAGTGTTTTAATTGCGCAAATATTCGAATATCGAACTTAAAATGTCTAAGAACGAATAATAAAGTTTTTAAATAAGGTGTACCTATGACTTTGACATTATACAATTACAACTAATATTAAGTTCAGTTTACCAATTAATGACAACGCGGTATTAAATAATTAACACGTTAGCGACGGTATGCATCGTCGGGGATGCTACTCGACATTTCCCGTTCCAACGACCAGGTTTGCAGCCAACATTCACAAACTAACGAACGTGATAAAACTGTTATTTATTACGTGATTGACACATCACAAGTAGCATTGTGATTGGCGCAACACGGAGCATGTGCAAACGAATTATCTAAGGATGCATCCTTGGCGATGCAAGCCGTATACCAATTATAAAGATTGTCACTATACGGCATGCATCTCGAGCGGTCAGTAGTTGTTTTGTTTTCTTTTTGTGTGTGATAAAGTTGTTGAGTGCAGAATAAGTATTGTATTTTATATTAAACTCTTTTATTTGAGCATTCGAACATTCATAATGAGTAATAGAACCAACGAAATACTGTAATTAGCCAAAAAAATAAATGAACTTCCACAGCCTCCTCCGTCTCCTGAAGCACGCGTAGTTGTTGAAGAAATACCTAAACTTGTAGATTACGATGACTCGGAGGCAGGAACATCAATTAGTTCTATGCCGATAGACAGTATACAAGAACAGATCGTATATGGTTGTAATGATTATGTTTTACCGGTTGATTCAACGATTGTTCCGAAAAATGACTTGGTAACACCAGACAAAGACCCAGCTCAAACTAAATCGCGTTCTACTACACATTCAAAGAGAAACGTTGTTAGCAACAAAAGTTTACTTACATTTTTGTCCAGTGGTAGTGAAGAAAGCAACCCCTTTAGCAGCGATGATTCGGTCGCTGACAAGACGTATATACCTTCCTACGAAAACGAGTCAACAGAAGACATCGACGATGAGTCAGAAAATTTGAATAACCTATAGTTTGGAGACACCGTCACGCAAAAATGCAGCTTCATAATAAAACATGGACAGATTGCGAAAAGTGGACCCCTATAACAGATTCAGAACTAAATTTATATAATGAATCTTCAAAAATAAACACCAATACGTCTACGATGAAGGATCCTATAGACGCATATAAATTATTCATTACTAATGAGCTATTAGAAATGATTGCAGAAGAAACGAATAGATATGCAGACCAGACTAAAACCAAACCTGGTAAGTTGAAAACTATTCGAATAGACCACTGTAGATCTAAACTAAGTAAAATCGATGGAGCAACTGATGTGAGACCCTGGGAGCACACCTCTGTAGATGAACTCAAAAAATTATTTGCTGTTGTAATGACCATGCCATCTTTGTCACTGATATCAACAGATTGTCAACAGATGAAATGTTCCACAATAATTTTATATCATCCGCAATGACGAGAGACAGGTTTCTGTCTCTTCTGAGATATATACATTTCGCCGACAACATATACAAAGCAGATTGTACAAATTGGAACCGCTACTCAATAGGCTTTTGGATAGATTTAAAAATATTTTAACTCCAGACAGAAAACTGGTAATTGATGAAAGTATGGTGCCTTTCAGAGGCAGACTACTTTTTCGTCAATACATTCCAAGCAAGTCTCACAAATATGGTGTAAAACTGTATAAACTCTGAACTCTAAATGGCTACACACACAACTTGATTGTCTATTGCGGTAAAGGTACCCTACAAAATCAGAATTCTCACATGCGGAATCAATTGTCTTAAAATTCTTAGAGAGTACAGACTTCATGGAAGGCAGAGTTTTATATGCCGATAATTTTTATTCAAGTTTGCCTCTAGCAAAGTCTCTTTATGAAAAGAAAATATTGTATTGTGGTACCCTGCAAGCGAATCGCAAAGGTATTCCAAAATCTTCCGGAAAAAAATGAGCAAATCTCAAATATATGGAGAACAATTACACAATAATTTGAGGATTATAAAGTGGGTTGATAAAAGGCCAGTCCTTATAACAACAGATCCTACCCACACTGCATCTTTAGTTGAAACTGGCAAATTCAACAGAGTTGGTGCCCCTATCAAAAAACCTAAAGTTATTTTAGATTATAACGATGCCAAAAAAGGTGTGGAAGTTAGCGACCAGGTGACGTCCTATTTTACAGTCTTAAGAAAATCATTCAAGTAGTACCGGAAAGTGGCTTTTGAATTGCTTTTTGGAACAGCAGTGGTCAACGCTTGGATTAAATACAAAATGGCCACATCTTTAAAAATTGGAATGCTGGAATTCAGAAAATCACTAATAAAGTCACTCGTTACTCAAAATGTAGAGACGATGAGACTTCCTAAGCGCTCCATTGATAGATACATTAGATCTGACGGACCTGGCCGCAAACAGAGGAAAAGATTCTTGTTACAAAAACATAAGTAAAACCGAAGGTGCTAGAGTAGCGGTTCGTAAGGCACCATAAGGCATCGGATAATGTGATAGAAATAGAAATAGAAATGGAAATGGAAATGGGAATGCGAATCCGAATCCGAATCCGAATCCGAATGCGAATGCGAATGGAAATGGAAATAGAAATAGAAATAGAAGTAGAAGTAGAAGTAGAAGTAGAAACAGAAACAGAAACAGAAACAGAAATAGAAATACAAATACAAATACAAATACACTTTATTGCAATGAAAACCTGTATATACAGACTTGCTCGTCAATTAGAAAAAAAGGTATATAGTTAAAAACAAAAGTCACAATAGTATAAAAATATAGTTAAAAAAATCGGTATAGTTATAAATGCATTTCTGGACAAGATAATGTTTTATTTGCTTCTTAAAAGAAGTAAATCTAGTGACCTGTTTTATAGACTCTGGTAAAGAATTAAAAAACTTAACAATTGAATATGTTGGTGATTTTTTATATAAAGCAGATTTATGTTGATCAGTTTTGATAGTTTACTATGCCTAGTGTTATAGTCACTTTTATTATCATTAAATTTACTAAAATTCTTTTTTGTATATTTTAAGCAATGATAAATATATATAAATAGCAGGAACTGTTAACAAATCATATTTAATAAATTAAGGTTTGCATGATTCTCTACTATCTATATTAAATATGAGTCTTAATATTCGTTTTTGAGCCAATAAAATTCTACGAATATTAACAGCCTGACCCCAAATGATAATATTGTAAGCAATACTAGAATATGCTAATGAATAATACACATTTATTAAACCCTGAGTGTCAAGTAAATGTTTTAGTTTATTTAGTGCATAAAACGTACTATTCAGCTTTTTGCTAACGTAATGTATCTAAGCAGTCCAGTTTAATTTTTCGTCTAGTTTTATTCCTTAAAATTTATGTCACCTACCAACTGGATGTTTAAACTTTTAAATTAGCAATAAAAACGGCGTCTGCTAATTTTTTTTTAGAGAAATGTATAACGGCAGTTTTAGATAAATTTAATATTAAATTATTTTTTTGACACCATGATTTGAACTCACAAAACACAACACTGACTCGGTCACTCAACTTACTATTATTCTTTTCAGAAATGATCATAGAGGTGTCATCGGCAAACATAATGATATTGTTAGATGATACGTATCTAGGCAAATCATTTACAAACAGAATGAATAACAACGGGCCTAAAACGGAACCTTGAGTTACACCAAAATTAACATCATGCATTTCTGAGACTGACCCATTAATTTTTACTCTTAATCTTTTATTGTGTAAATATGATTTTACCCATTCCAGCAGTGAACCACGAATTCCAAGAAAATATAATTTTTCAGTGACAAAATTGGGACATACTATATCAAAAGCACAGGTCAAATCAAAGAATAAACCTTCCACCACTTCACCATTGTCCATCTTTTTGTGTAATTCCTGAACAATATGCACAGCTGCATCTTCCGTTGATAAATTTTCACGAAACCCAAATTGGTTGTCCGTTAATACATTATATTTATTTATAAATGCAACAATTCGTTTACTGACCAATTTCTCAATTAATTTAGAAAAGGAACTTAGCATACTAATTGGGAGAAAATTTTCCATCTCATTAATATTCCCTTTTTTGTAGAGGGGCAAAACAGAGGCAGTTTTAAGTCTGCCAGGAAAACATCGTTTCAGAATTAATGGATTGATGATAAATGATAATGGCTCAGAAATTTAATTGGCTACATGTTTTAAAATTCTAGAGGACACTTCATCAAATCCACTTGAATTGTTTTGTTTTAAGTTAAAAATTTGATTCACTATCTTGCGAAAGTAATATTGTCAAAAAATAATGAATTTTGTATACTGTTACCTATAGTACAATTATGAAGTGCTCGTAAGTTTTGTTACGGCTACCGAAGAAAAAAAACTTGCAAAACAATTTGCAACGGTTTGCGGATCGTCAACACTTATATTATTGATGTTAAGGAAATATTATACATCTCATTTTTTTACGTATGTAATTGATCATTCACAATTTTCCAAATTTTTTATTTTTGTTTTCTGCGCAATCGATTTGTTTGGCAAAATATAAGTTTATTGTTGAATTTCTTTTTTCTTTCTTTATAGAGCTTTGTAACATGTTCTTGTCTAATATTAGTAATTAGCCAACGTAAGTTTTTCTGTTCTACATATTCATCCATCAGATCCTTAGTAAACCAATTCTTTTTTTGTGATTTCTTTTTTAATCGCGTAAACAACAACAGGACAAGAAAAATCCAAATTTTCTAAAAATACTGAATAAAATTTATCAAACATTACTTCAACGTTGTTGTTATAACATTCCTTCAATCTAGTGATTTAATAAATTACGCAATTTTTCTAAGCAAGTAAAAGACAAAGTACGCTTTGATTTAGTTTCTTAAATTTTCTTAGCAGGCAATGGGATATTGAAGGAAAGAATTAAAAACAAGTGATCAGCAATGCTAGCATTAATAATCTTGATATTGCATTAATGAGCAGGTAGTGTGATTATTACTATACGTACAAATACGAGTACACTGCATAATTGACATATTTAATTTGAATGAATGAAATAAATCTGACAGGATAGATTTTGGCTGCTCTGAATAGAATAATTTATATTAAAATTACCACAGAGAATGATATTGTCACTATAGTCTGTATACTATTGGCGCGGAGTAATAAATCATAATTGCTTGAAATAATTCTTTATTTTCTTGTGAAAGCAGTACTTCTACGGTTAAGTAAAAACCAATAAATTCTAACCAAAATACGATCATTGTGCCGCTCTTGCAGCATATCGACCCATCAGGGTCTGAGAACAATAGTTTAATCTGTGTAAACACGTTGTCATCAGCCCAGGTACTGACGAAACGAGAATCATAGCCGTAGATGTGGGTATTATACCAAGATACAAAAATAATGGTATATAATACGTAAGAAGTAAATTTGTATTGTGATCTACTATACAAATAAAATAAATAACTAAGAAACTAAGAAAAATGCCAACAGTTAACTGTAACGGCATGTGTGTGTTAAAGTGCAAAGCGCTATCTAAGCAATAGCTTTAATGCTTGTAACACACGTTGCCGATAAAGCCAAGATAATAACAATAAATAACATATAACCACATAATAATTCATATCAAGGTAGATTTTACTATTATAATATATTTACCTACTAAAAATATGATTTTCCAAACGTATCAGGTACACTCATGAAATTTAAAACTTGGACACCACAATTTCTGTAAACAAAAGTTTGCACATTGTGAAGCGGGCTTAAGGGTATCATTTACAATTCTAACAGCAGGTAGTCTCAGCAGGGGTTATCTTATAGAAGGACTGTAGAATGAATCATTACACTAAGCACGTTTTAGAAAATAGGTAATTTACGTTGCTTACTTAATTTTTTCTTTAAAGAATATATTTGAAGGTATCGCTAATTAAACACCATAGCTCGATTAATTATCGAATCAAAATTTTGTTTAGGAAATGTTTACAAAATAAAATTAGAAATAATTTTGATTTAAAAACGTCTACAAGCAATAACTTTTAAATTAAATCAAAAACTAAACATGGTTATTTGGGTTGACTGATTATTACTTATTTTTAAATAAATCTAACCTACTAATTATTGTAAGTTATTAAAAAAATCATTAAACTCTCTATTCATAATATTTAGTCCTTACAAAATGTATATTTTATGACGTTTCATTTTTTTCTGTAGTTAATATAAAAAGTGAAAATAAAAACTAAGGCAATTCTTATTGTCAACGTATATATTTAGTTTTTGACAAGAATTTATTACATAATTATAATTAAGATACCAAGTTATAGTTTAAAATTAAATGAAAACTTTTTTTTAAATAAAGGTATTACTATATAAATAAATATAAGAAATCAATAATGGGTGTGACCTCCATTATTATTGATACATTCTTGGAGGCGTCTGCTCATTGACGCTATCAAGGTATCAATATAATTAATATTAATCGTTTCCCATGCGGTATCAATGGCTGCAATTAGTGCATTACGGTTTACTGGTATAAAATTTGGCCCTTGTTGTCTTCGGATAACAGCAAGTATTCGAGCCCAAACATTTTCGATAATGTTAAAATCTGGGCTTTTTGCTGGCCAGGGTAACAGCTCCAAGTTATTTGCTTGTATCCAGTTGCGCACAACCTGCGAAGTATAGGGTCATCATATCCCGATAGTTAATTATCGAATGTTCCAAGAAAATATGTGTAAATAGTAAATGGAATCTACTAACGTAACGTTAAGTCGTTAATTATAGTTACATAACTCTCCTTTCATAAGATATAGTTCATATTAATATGCTTATTGTAAAGCTTCGTACACACCTGAACAACAAACCGAGGAACAAACAGAACAACGAACCGAACGGCAATCGGAACATTAATTTGGACGGTGCTACGTACGAATTTTAGAACAGATTCGCAAGTCCTGATTGTTCCACGAACGGTTTGCGGCGTTCCCGCAACTTGTCGGTTTTTCTCCGACATCAAAGAAAATGCGCGCGAATGCGTTTGCAGGTTTGGACGAATCTAAACAAAACGGCGAACAAACTTATGCGGGAGAATTAAATTATTTATTTTTGTCCTCCCTTTTGTGGGTTTGTTGTGTTTTAGGTAATATTATGGAGTTGACAGAAGAAAAATGTTTTAAATTAATCAGTGTTTAAGAATGCAAGAAAAAAATGATGTCCCTATTAGCATCATTTGGGCGGGAAATTTCAAAATAAAAAAAAGCGAAGTAAATTATAATTTTTACTCTTCTTTGTGCGTAAAAATTTGGTTGGCACTATCTTCTTGTTTTCGCAATTTTCTCTTCTCAATAATAAATATATATGAACTGAAAACTACTGAAAATAATTATGGGAACAGCACAAACGTTCCGTTTGTTGTTCGGATTGTGGAAATCATAAAAGATCGTTTGTCGTTCTGTTTGACTTTCGGTTCGTTGTTATGTTTGTTGCTCGGTTTGTTGTTCAGGTGTGTACGAAGCTTTACAACTTAAGCAACAATTTTTGGCGAATAAAGATTAGTTTGTGATGTAATATTAGAAACACAAATTTATATCATATCAAATTTATGACAACTTAAAACCAAGAACGTGTATGTTATTGCTAAGAAATTATTAAGGAAAAAGCGCAATTGCAGTGTAAATATTTATAATTAGATATTTTCGAAAGTTTATAAGTCCTCTATTGTAATCTTAATACTTAAAAGAAAATCCTGTCCATTAGCATTATAAGGAAATGGCTTTTACTTTATGAATAAGTTTCAATAACAATAGAATATCCTTGCTTGTTTAATTTACTTCCTTTGAGTCATATTGCTCTAAGGGTTGTTACATTGGTCATTAGAAGTATGTAATAAATAAACAATTACCTACTGTTTGAGAAGGGGTAGTGTGAACCAATAAATAAAGTAAGAAATGTAAATTCCATTTTAGTTTAAAATTTCAAGTGTTGTGAAAATGCCACCTCATCTCGGTGCTGATTTGAAAGCGCGGATTGTTTCGGAATTAGCGGCGGGCCGTAGCGTGCGTGAAATTTCACGTATGTTAGATATACCAAAAGCACCGTAGGGCATTACCGAGTAAAATGGAATCTTGAACACACTTTGGAAAGAGCCATCGGAAGTGGTAGACCTAAAGTATCTACACGTGCTCAAGATCTCGAGTTGTTTCATTACGTAACAGAACAACCATTTGCTACATACTCCAGGGCTATAGCAGATACACATTTTCCCGGATGCCGTATAACTGCACAAAAAGATTAAAGGAGATGGGAATAAAGAAGTATAATGCTGCTGCGAAAGAATTTCTCAGTGACGAAAATATGAGACGTCGTCTGGAATTTGCAAGGCGATATGTGAACGAACCTTTGAATTTTGGAATCGAGTGATTTTTAGCGACGAAAAAACGTTCAATAGCCGCAACGATGGACCACTAAAAGTTTTTAGAATGGAAGGAACTCGTTACGAAAATAATCACATATGTCCTAAAAACGAAGTGGTTATTTTTCTGTGAATGTGTGGGGTTGGGTTAGCGCGCGGGGTCCAGGAGTTTGTTGGGCTATCGATGGACGTCTTGATTCTGCTGCGTATTTAGATATTTTGGAAACTATTATGAAACCTTCAGTCGAAGTGTTTTATCCAGACGAAGATTATATTTTCCAACAAGTAAGTATTCTTATTTCACTATACTTTCTCCAAAAATAGTTCGGGATCTGTTGAATTAACATTTTCATAATGTATTTTTGTTGTTAAAGGGCAACGCCCCTATTCATACTTCGCGATAACCCCTGCTAAGACTACCTGCTGTTAGAATTGTAAATGATACGCTTAAGCCCGCTTCACAATGTGCAAACTTTTGTTTACAGAAATTGTGGTGTCCAAGTTTTAAATTTCATGCGAGTGTACCTACGCCAATGCAATACGGGAGATTCGATAATTCTGACAGGTTTATTACTCCGCGCCAATAGTATACTGAGTATAGATTTACTAATTTTTGACAAAAACGCAGTCAGTTTTAAAAACAAAATATTCTCCATTAGGAGAACGGTAAACAGAAACTATACTAACTCTTAAGCTACTGAAAATCAATTGAATAGCAGAAACCTCAATATCAAGTTCACAACTAAAATTATTTGCATAATCAATGCTAACGCAATTTTTACTGTAGATTTAATGTCATTGCAAATAAAAATAGCACTACCTCCATGAATTTTATTCATTCTACAAAAACTTGAGAGCAATGAAAAATTATTTGGAGTTAGCGTACTTATTTCTTCACTTACAGCGCAGTGTTCAGATACACATAACACAGATATATTATGACACTTTAAAAATAATTCCAAAATGTTAGCTTTGTTTTTTAGGCATTGTACATTTACGTGAGCTAGAATGCACATTTTATTCTTAGTTGATGAGTTTGTGAGCGATGTGTTCTGTAGCTGTGTCATATTTTCGTGGTGTGCCTCGAAAAAATTTAAAGTGAAACCATTATACCAGAGGGCCAAAAACTAGAGTCACATACTTTCTTCACAAATTGACGCTCAACACTTACTTTAAATGGGTTAAAAGTAGTCCCAGATTTGTAGGTATTGATTTTAGTACAGGCAAACTGATCCGTGTTCAGTTTAGACTTTATAAATTCACTCAATTGATCAGCAGTACAGTCAAGAGTCACATTGGAAACGTGAAACCATTTTAAGTCTAATCAAGAAACCGATTAATTTTCATTGTTAATAGCCGTACCAGTGCAAATTAGTAATTTATTGTTATCTAGAGATGAAATAGATTTATTATCTTGGATATTTGTTGCTATATTTGACGAATCTGCAGTTGTAACTGCAGAATAAGGCATTATCTTGTTTTGACTTGGAACTTGATTAACAGACGGCGCAGGTTGTATCAATTTGTTAAGAATAACGTTGTCCTTCAATTGCCCAATTAAGTCCGCTTGTGTTGTAATTTGACATTCCAGACATGATATAATTTTTTCATATGAAGCACATTTATTAACATTAATTTGATTAAGAAATTTTAATTCAACACATTTTGCGTTACAACAATCAATAGCTGTGATGGTAATCCTGGATACTGCACAGAGTGTTTTAACGTTGCACATAAATCCAATTAAGTTATAAAATTGTTATTTTATTTTTGGAGTAAAAAATATTTCTGTTACTTTTTATTTTTGCTATATCCTATGCGAAGTGAAAAACTTACATTATTATACGAAAATTGATATTATACTGTTCTCCAAAGTATTTTTTTTAAATTGAAGTCAGATAGGAACAGTTTTGAGTTTTACAAATTTTCAGCTGCATCGATTCCTTATATTAGACTTTAATATTTTTAATTATGCAAATTAACTGCTCCTAGTTTGAAGTTAAGATAATTGACATATAAGAAGCGAATGCCAAACATTATTTTGGAAAAAAAAGTGAATCACTATATTAAAAAACATGTTTTTTCATTACAATTCGTCTTTGAAAGAAGATGTGACTTGCATCTTTGGGGATGCAAGTCGGCAGTGGCTAAATCTTTCCAAAAACGCTTCCATCGTAAACGTGTTAATATAATTTTAAACAAGCCGATTTTCTATCATTGTAGAATTTGTTAAAATTGACATTCATTTTTTTTAAACTGTAACTAAGTTTTTTATATTCTCATTCGATGCATAATTTAATTACCCATCTGCTGATATATTATGTTCATATATCTAAACTGAATAGTTCTCGTCTATCTGCGTTTTTTCTACTTTTCTTGGAGATGATTTGGAAATTAATAGTGTGCTTTGAAATCTGTTTTAACCAACTAATTGAAGGTATGTATCTACGACAGGCAGCAAAACCGATTGCAAAGCATACTATTAATTTACTACATCATCTCCAGAAAAGTAGAAAAAAAGCAGATAACACGAAAGAAAAGAACGTGGAAAAAAAGCAGGTAACACGAAAATCATTCAGTTTAGGTATAGGAACATGATAAAACAGTGGATGGTAATTAAATTATTATTAAAGAACTACTTGCTGAGGCAAACTCATATAGCAAGATTTAAGATAGGTTATTTCTTAAAAATTTTTTTATTCTAACTTAGTTGTTTGCTATAAAGTTTTTTTAAAAGAAGTGCATTCAACAATTAGATTTGTTAAATTGTTAGTTAAAATGTTAGTTAAAAATTTTGTCTGATACTAGATTTAAATGGTTCCTTTTTTAGTTTAAATTTATGTTCTCGAAGTCGTGAATCATAGTCGACTGTTAGATAATCCTTAGATGTATTGGGAAATAAGTCATGGGTTATTTTAAATAGTTATATCAAATCACCCCTATCTTGTAACTGCTCTAAAAAGGAATGTTTATTTTATTTAGACGTTCTGCATATGATAATTGAGCCAAGCCTCGTGGCCACCTTGTTACGGCATGTTGGACCCTATTTAACAAATGTTGATCTCTAAGGTAGTGAAGACGCCACACCGATGCGGCATATTCAAAGTGAGGTCTGATGTAAGTAATGAAATGTTTAGCACATAGTTCTGGAGATGGATTGACAAAAGTTTTTTTCATATTAAATAATAACCCAAAAGACTTTTGCGCAACTTTAACACAATAAGACCTCCACGACAATTTAGTATCAACTAAAACTCCTAAATCGAGCTGGGATGGAACCACGGAAATAGCTTCATTATTTATTGAATAAACATGTTTTGGATTTGAGCTGTCAAAGTGAATCACAGAACATTTTCCAAGACCCTTCCGGATAATTAGGAAAAAATGTACAACACAATTTCACAAAACACTAATTACATTACACTTAATTAATATTATTACATGTAAATACTAGAGTGGGTAAGGGTTGGCATGTTTAGGTTTTAGTGGTTTTCCTAAACCTTGAAGTAAATGCTTTGCCAAGACGAACCAATACACAATTGCACACGGTTTCGTCACGATACTGTACAGGTTTATACTGATCTTCTGGGGCACCATACATAACACTTACATCACAATACAATATTTAAAATGTACCATACGGTTAAATAAATAAATGGTATTTTCCAGGTATCACTCCAGTCTGCTATAAAATCAAGTGTAGGTTGTAGCATCTTGCTAAATTTACAGGAAGGGCCAAATACCGGGTGGGTTTTTGTACCAGGGAGGTCTACTATAACAAACCTTCTATCTACGATAAACGAATGGACCAAAATAATTGATTCGGGAGATACTGCTGAAGTAACTAGGAAATTCATTTGCATTTTTTATCAATGCATTGACTATCGTAATGATAGGTTTCTACATCAGTTTGGTTGTTTTGTGTGTCTCGACGATAGCATGTTAGACGAATAATGAGAACGAAGAAACCCATTCATCTGAAAACTTTAAAATTAGTGGATATTACAATAAGGAACACGCAATAACACAATAACAATTAATTGTAACGTATACGTCAATACAAAAATTTCATAGCCTTAGTGGATCAATTCAATTTTTTCTATAGTGAAACTCCTATGTTGCGTCTTGCCAGAGACACACGGTATATAACAGGGTACACCATCCGGGCCAGCAGATTTCACCGTTCACCATGCCACCTCTGATACGATTGCACTTACATCATAATGTGATTGAGAACGAAAAAACCCATTCATCTGAAAACTTGTAACTTTATACAAATGGACGTGGTCTACTTTGTGAAAATATTTACATAGCGGTGTCACTTCTTGTCATACCGGGAAAGGCAATGCCCCAATTTTTATTTTATTTTCAGTTTTCGCATAAAATTTTACGTCTTCTACTACGAGGTGTGGCCTACTTATATCTTACGACTATAAAGGAAAAAAATAATTTCAGGCGTTAGCAACGAAAATATGAATTTACTGAAAATTAATATTTCATGAAACATAAAAGGCAGATAAGCCAACGGTTAGACATGGTATTGGACTATGTTTTCAGTACTAGACATTTTTGAAATTTATTTCTAGGGGAGGTCAGGGAGTAACGGTAGTTAAGAAAATTTAAAATGTCAAGGTGTCAATTTTTTTTAAATTGCTAGTGAATTTTTTTTATACTCTCATTCAATGCAAAATTTGTTCTAAAGTCTTCATTTTCGGGTGGCACTCTGTCAGACCTGTATATTGATGAAAAGGCATTATTGTCTGAAGTTCAAAAACTATCAGTATATAGTGCACCGGGGCCAGATGGTTTAACTCCAGGATCATCAAAAAGATGCGCTGCATCTTTAGTCGGTCCATTAATAACAATTATGAATACTTCATTAAAAAAGGGTATACTACCGGCAAAATGGCTGGAGGCTACCGTTACTCCTATTTATAGAAAAGAAGATAAATGCAACGCTGAAAATTATAGACCAGTGAGTCTTACTTCCATAGGGTGCAAACTCATGGAAAAAATAATTGTAAAAAGTACACTTAATCACTTGATCAAATACAACATTTTTGTTTTGTACCAGGGAGTGTCTACTATAAAAACCTTCTATCTACGATAAACGGATGGACCAAAATAATTGATTCGGGCGATACACTAGATGCTATCTATCTAGATTTTAGTAAGGCGTTTGACAGAGTGCCTCACGGGTTACTACTTTTTAAATTGAAAAAGTTTGGCATTTCAGGTAATGTATTAACTTGGATAAATAAAGCATTTGTAGTAAAAGTAACCAAAAAAATTTCAGACAGGTTCCCTGTTAGCAGTGGGGTGCCGCAGGGTTCAGTTCTAGGACCAGTATTATTTCTGGCTTATACGGCAGATTTATTAAATAACATTCGTAGTCCGCACTCAGCTTATGCAGATGACTTGAAAATACCGGGTGGGTTTTTGAAAACGAAACAGATACGTTTTTGGGCCTTTAGCTATTTTTTTTTCAAAAGACCCTCGGACAGGTCAATTTTATTTTTGAAGGGGACAATTGACTAGACTAGTTTGACATTTGTCAATTCAACCTTAGGAGGGGCGTCATGCGCCTTAAAAATTTTAAATAGCACCAGCGGTCAAGTGACATATCATTTTAAAGCCCATCGAATTATCTTTCTAACGGCCATTCTACGGGGCCCCTTCTTCCAATCCACTGATTCGTATACCTATTATCAAGATACTGTCGAACAGGCAGGGCATAATGTGGAGGAGCTCCATCCTGCTAGAAAACCAATTGGTCTACGATAAAATGCTCAATAATGTCAGTCAACATAGGATCAATGCTATTTTCTAACAAATCCAAGTACATCTCCCCGGTCAGGTTACCTGGTAAGAAAAAAGGACCAACAATACGGTCACCAAAAATTCCGGCCCACACATTTAATTTTTCTTGATGTTGCGGATGACCGTCATTAACTGGAATTAGAATCACACCAATAACGACAGTTATGGCGATTGACAGTATCATTAATGAAAAAAGTGCACTCGTCCGAAAAGCAGATATTGAAAATAAAATCAGGATTGTTAATAGCTCGTTCACTCATCACTTCGCAAAATTGTAGGCGGCGGTCAAAGTCATCTTCATTCAGTTCTTGTACGAGATGAACTTTGTAAGGGTGGAATTTATGCTGTTTCAAAACATTTCGAATGATGCTTCGCCCAAAACCAGATTCAGCTGGCAATTTCCTCGTACTCTTTCGAGAATTCAAAGCAACATGTCCAAGAACCGCCACATCTACTGCTTCATTTCTATCGGACTGTCACTTCATATTACAAACAGATCCAGTCTCTTGATACTTTGCCACTAACTCCACGACGTACTTCCGATTAACATGTTTATCCAAGTGCTGTTGATTAAATTGCTCTGCTGTTCTATTAGCACACTGATTATTTCCATAGAAAAGTGAAATAATGGTCACCCTCTCGGCAATGGAGTAAACCATAATGTTGTTCAATTACACAAGCAACAATAAGCTGATAACGTAGTCAAAATAGAGATTTTTTTATGTTCGATTAACTACAAACACTAATTATGTCAGAATTTTTGTTACGGATTACAATGAGAAATGTCTAATCGATGACACTAGTAGCAAAAAATATCAATTATTAACAGGTAGCACGAACTTTATCAGAAATTGAAATGGACACAACAAATGCATTGAAACAAAACCTTAGAAACGTCATAATTTGAATACTAATCGTTCAAATTTAAAAAAATAATATGCCGTTAGAAAGATAATTCGATGGGCTTTAAAATGATATGTCACTTGACCCCTGGTGCTATTTAAAATTTTTATCGCACATGACGCCTCCGCCTAGGGGTTGAATTGACAAATGTCAAACTAGTCTAGTCAATTGTCTCCCTCAAAAATAAAATTGACCTGTCCGAGGGTTTTTTGAAAAAAAATTTAAAAATTTAAAAATTTTTTTTTTTTTTTTAAAAAAACATTCAATAAAATTAAAACATAAAACTGGTCCTAGAACTGAACCCTGCGGCACCCCACTGCTAACAGGGAACCTGTCTGAAAATTTTTGTTTACTTTTACTACAAATGATTTATTTATCCAAGTTAATACATAACCTAAAATACCAAACTTTTTCAATTTAAAAAGTAGTAATCCGTGAGGCACTCTGTCAAACGCCTTACTAAAATCTAGATAGATAGCATCTAGTGTATCTCCCGAATCAATTATTTTGGTCCATTCGTTTATCGTAGATAGAAGGTTCGTTATAGTAGACCTCCCTGGTACAAAACCGTGTTGGTGACGAGGCATAATGTTGTATTTGATCAAGTGATCAAGTGTACTTTTTACAATTATTTTTTCCATGAGTTTGCACCCTATGGAAGTAAGACTCACTGGTCTATAATTTTCAGCGTTGCATTTATCTTCTTTTTATAAAAAGGAGTAACGGTAGCCTCCGGCCATTTTGCCGGTAGTATACCCTTTTTAATGAAGTATTCATAATTGTTATTAATGGACCGACTAAAGATGCAGCGCATCTTTTGATGATCCTAGGAGTTAAACCATCTGGCCCCGGTGCACTGTATACTGATAGTTTTTGAACTTCAGACAATAATGTCTCTTCATCAATATACAGGAGTGACAGAGTGCCACCCGAAAATGGAGATTTTAGAACAAATTTTGCATTGAATGAGAGTATACAAAAATTCACTAGCAATTTAAAAAAATTGACTCCTTGACATTTTAAATTTTCTTAACTACCGTTACTCCCTGACCTCCCCTAGAAATAAATTTCAAAAATGTCTAGTACTGAAAACATAGTCCAATACCATGTCTAACCGTTGGCTTATCTGCCTTTTATGTTTCATGAAATATTAATTTTTCAGTAAATTCAAATTTTCGTTGCTAACGCCTGAAATTATTTTTTTCCTTAATAGTCGTAAGAGATAAGTAGGCCACACCTAGTAGTAGAAGACGTAAAATTTTATGCGAAAACTGAAAATAAAATAAAAATTGGGGCATTGCCTTTCCCGGTATGACCAGAAGTGATACCGCCATGTAAATATTTTCACAAAGTAGACCACGTCCATTTGTATAAAGTTACAAGTTTTCAGATGAATGGGTTTTTTCGTTCTCATTATTCGTCTAACATGCTACCGTCGAGACACACAAAACAACCAAACTGATATAGAAACCTATCATTACGATAGTCAATGCATTGATAAAAATGCAAATGAATTTCCTAGTTACTTCAGCAGTGTCCATACACGCGAATCACATTATGATGTAGGGGGAGAATGGTCGAATTCCGCGCAGCGGTTAATTCCGCGCATATGTCATAGACAATGAAAATGTGTGTAAACTGAGTTCTTATACCTAACATGCCATCTAGCGTTGTAAATATAAATTACTCTAACATATGATTAACGTGTACTGTAATCTGGTAAGTTGGTAATAGTGTTATTCGCAAGCACATGTTTTGTTACTACATAGTGAAATAACCTGTTATCGGTAAGATAATTACCTAATAAAATACAGTAATTTCCATTGTATGTATGTGATAGCGTGTGGTTTGATCTATCATTTCTTGTTTTTGAATGATTCAAAATTTCAAAATAAAATATAATTCTTAAAAACAATACGTAATCATGCGCGAGGTGTAATTCCGCGCAGATTAGGACGGGTAATTCCGCGCTGCGCGAAATTACCCCCCATAATATTTTCCACTATTTTTCTTGTAGAGATGCCTAAAGTGTACAAGCGAAAACTAATAAGCGGAGGTGGACTGTGGATCAACTAGAAGCGGCAAAAATTGGACGAGGACATCCCATCAGAAGCACAGCAAGAGTTTATGATATTCCTGAATCCACTTTGAGGGATAAATTAAAAGAAGGTGCAAGCCTTTTCCCAAATTTCGGACGCAAACCTACTTTTCCGCCTGCAGTAGAAAAGCAATTGGCAAACCATATTATCAAATTATCAAATATGTTTTATGGAATAACCCCAACAACCTTACGTGAAGTGGTCTTCAAATATGCATCTCAAAATAATATCACACATCGTTTCAACGAAGATAAGAAAGCTGCCGGAAAAGATTGGTTTCAATTGTTTATAAAACGAAACCCCGTAATATCTCTGAGAAAACCAGAAGGAACAAGTGTGAGCAGGATTGTTGCCTTTAATGAAGAAGAAGTTCAAAGATATTTTAAAAATTTGGGAGATGTTCTAGAAAAATACCGTTTTTCCGAAAATAACATTTATAATGTGGACGAGACCGGCATCAGCACAGTACAAAAACCTACCAAAATTTTGAGTCCTAAAGGACAAAAACAAGTGGGGTCGGTCATTTCATGGGAACGTGGCAAAAACGTCACTATAGTTTGTGCATTTAGCGCCTCAGGAACATATATTCCACCCATGTTTATATTTCCGAGACAAAGACATTCACCTCAGTTAGAAAAAGGTGGACCTGCAGGTGCCATATATTCATGTTCAAAAATGGGTGGATTAACGGCGATTTATTCTTAGATTGGATTAAGCATTTTCAGCAGCGCATCAAATCATCAAAAGAAGATCCCGTTTTATTAGTGCTTGACAATCATGTTTCCCATATTTCTCTCAATGTGTACAATTATTGCAAAGATCATGGTATAGTGATGGTGTCCATTCCCCGCACACATCACATAAACTACAACCATTAGATTTAACGTTTTATGGACCGTTAAAATTGGCATACAATAAACAATGCGATATGTATCTAAGATCCAATGTTCATAAAAAATCACCCATTACGAATTGGCTGAATTGTTTAATATGGCTTATATCCAAACTGCTACTATAGAAAAGGCTGTATCGGGATTTAAGACGGCTGGAATATGCCCCTATAATCCTGATAAGTTTAGTAAAGAAGATTTTGCTCCAGCTCAACATTTTAGGCCAATAGAAGATGCTGAGAATGTTCAACCAAATCAAGATCCGATAATTCAACAACACATTTCAGGAAAAGATATAGCTCATGGTTCAGCGGCGATAACGAATCCTTTCAGCTCTTCATCACACTCTCAACCTCAACCTAGTTGTTCAAAACCTTAGTACCTCCTAATTCATTCGAAAACCAATCACAAAAATACCTGATAAAATGATCACTTTTGAAGCTCTGTCAACAATCCCTCAGCCAGCGACTTCAAAAGCTTCCAAAAGTACCAGAAAGAAGCATTCTGAAATTATTACAATTCACCCACAAATTATATTTGTGATTTTTGTGTTTAATTAGTATGAATGAGAATTATAGTAGGTACCTATATTGTTTACAAATTAGGTACATACGTTTTATAATAACTTTTTCACATTATTTTTCCATTAACGGAATTGCCCCCTTCGGAGGGTAATTTCGCGCAAATGCACTTTTTTTTTAAATATTGAATTAAATCTACTTAAAACTTGAATTTATGCATTTTTTTGTATCTTATGTTAAGGAAACAAGGTGGAAAGTGGGTACCATGTATTTTAGCTTGTTAGATTAGCAAGTAACAGAAATATGATTTTTTCTCTTAAGTGCGCGGAATTCGACCATTCTCCCCTAAGTGCAATCGGCACGGTGAACGGTGAAATCTACTGGCCCGGATGGTGTACCCTGTTATATACCGTATATATATGGAGATACGCAATAATGATATGAATTTTGTTAAGAATATTTGCTTCACCGATAAATGTTTGTTTAATCTCAATGTAGTTTGCGGTATCAGCATGATGGGTGTACAGCACATAATTAGGGTTAATTCGAAATTTTTATATAACGGAATTGACACATTAATTACAGCTAAAAATGAAGCTGAAATAAAATTCTAACGGACAAAACTTAATAAAAAGTTTTTGTACTGTCCACCACCATTAATAAAGTTAATTAAAAAATTTTATATATCGGAATTGACTCATTAAATAAAGCAAAAAAAAGTTTTGTATAGTCCACCACCATTATTATGGTTAATCCAAAGTTTTTATATAACGGAATTGACACACTAAATAAAGCTAAAAACAAATTCAAAATCAAATTTAACGGACAACGCTTAATAACAAAGTTTTGAGTTGTCCGCCACCATTACTAGAGTTAATTAAGAGTTTGTATATAGTGGAATTGACCCAATAAATAAAGTTAAAAACAAATCTGAAATCAAATTTAACGGACAACACTTAATAAAAAAAATTTTACTGTTCACCACCGTTATTTCAGATAATTACCAATTATTAATTAGCAGAAAGTTTCCAAGGAATGAATTTAATTCAACCCAATAAACGATAATATACTATTATAATAAAATATACTTTGAAGTATTAGTACAAACGCGACGTTGCCACATTGATAGCCGTTGCTGAGAAAACCGTTGCTAACTTAACGAGGGTGATACCATCTGGGGTACCACAGTAATTTGGAACCACTTTTATTTTTTAATTTTTATTAATGACTTGCATTCATGTCTTAAATTTTCAAAAGGATTATTATTTGCTGTTGACCTAATAGTAGATTATTTTAGGAGGAGTTAAACAATATAATTGTTGGGCTTAAAAAATTAAGCCAAACCATTTTGTTTTTAACTTCAAGTAAAATATAATATTCAAGCTTTTATTGCTAGTTTACATGTGTTATTTTCGAAGTTCTCGAGTCTTATAGTGACGTTTTATTCTCGACGAATCAAGTTGGTACTTTACTGTTACATTCATAATAGGACATAACCGAGGTGCCAACCTTTAAATAGTTGTAAAAACAAAAGAACTGCTTTTAATGTTTAGACAGTAAAAAGCCTTTTTAGCTTCTGTCAGTAGTTCAATAAAATGCCGTTTAATGTCGCTTGAAGAAAATAGTAGATTATTTAACTAGGAGTTAAACAATATCATTGTTGAGCTTAAAAGAATGGGCTAGTCAGATCGTAATTGTCCCTAAGGACAACTTTACTTTGTATTTTTCTACCATCGACTAGAAACTGTTTGGACTTCATATGTGCTCCATTATCGCACAGTATACAGTGTCCGCCATAAAGTTGGAACCATATGGCAATTTTTTTTTATTATTGTAGTTAAAAAAACTTTGGGGGCAATCACTTCTGCTTATAAAATAACTTAAAATACGCCAAGTCAAAGTTGACAGGTAACATCTGTCAATTGTCAACTTCGTAATTTTGGAAAAAATGTCCTAAAAATGGGTCAATTTGTTAAAATTTCAAAAAATGTTACTAGGAAATTATGATTCTAATCACATTTTATGCACATGTGCCGATTTTGAGAGAGAAATTTTGATGTTCAATAAATTTTATATTTTCATATTTTTTTATTCACCCCTGTCTATTGTTTGTAATTTTGAAGTAGTCGTTATGTGTTAAGATATTCAAATTATAATTAAAACCATTTTTTGTACTATACAACTAAATATTAATAAAGAAAAAGTTGAAAAACAATTTCTGATTTTTTTGAAATTTGGAAAATAATTTTTTTCCAAAATTACGAGCTTGACAATTGACAGATGTTACCTGTCAACTTTGACTTGGCGCATTTTAAGTTATTTCAGAAGCAGAAGTGATTGCCCCCCAAAATTTTTTTTAACTACAATAATAAAAAAAATTGCCATATGGTTCCAACTTTATGGCGGACACTGTATACTCGGGTACACCATATAATAAAAAGATGTTATTTTCAACATATTCGGTCAAAGCTTTAGCGGTTACCGTTCGTAATGGAGCAAAAACTGGAAATTTACTAAAATAATCAGTTACTACTAATAAATAACAGTGTCCAGTAGAGCTACGTGGTAGTGGTCCCATAAAGTCAAGACTAATGACTTCCCATGGTTGAGTAGGAGTTGGACTTCGACCCATAAAGCCTGATGGTTTTGTTTGTGGAACCTTATAGCGAGCACATACTTGGCAGGAGTTTATGTATCTGCTGATGTCTACACGCATTTTCAGCCAGTAAAATTTGCTTTGTATGCGCCAATATGTCTTATTTATACCCAAGTGTCCAGCAGTAGGTACGTCATGGTAGATTTTCAAAATTTATTAACCGGTGTTCCTTTGGAACCACGACTCGCCATTGGTCTTGTTCAGAGCTAAGTTCAGGAACTTTGCATTGGACGTATTTATACAATATGTCCTCGTCAACTCGCCATGCTTGATATCTTTTGGGATTGAGATCCACCAACTTTTGCATTTTAACATACCATTTATCGTTGGTATCCCTAAAAGAAACGATGTCTAGCGGTAGTTGATTAATTGTCTCCACGTTTTCTGAAACAAATCTTGACAAGTAATCTGGAACGACGTTATCCATACCTTTCCGATGGATTATAGTGTAGTCATAAGGTTGCAATCTCACGGCCCAACGAGCTAAGCATCATTGCGGAACCTTTAGACGATCTAACCATAGCAAAGAATAGTGGTCTGTTATTATCGTAAAGGTACACCCTCCAAGTAATGGCGATGTTTTTCCACAGCGAATATCACAGAAAGGCACTCTCTTTCAGTAGTGGTATAGTTTCATTCGGTTTTTGTCAAAGATCTGGATAAATAACAAATGACCTTTTCACCGTCTTCAAAATGTTGGGTGAGTACTGCACCTATTCCGTAAGATGAAGAGTCTGTTTGTAGAATAAACTTCCTAGTAAAATCGGGACATGTCAATACTGTTGCGGTAACTAATCGTTCTTTAAGAGTCGTAAATGCATGTTCAGTTTCAGGAGTCCATATCCACTTGGTATTCTTAGATATTAGTTTTGTTGACGGTGCGCTTATCATAGCGAAGTCTGCAATAAACCGTCTATAATATGATGCCATTCCTAAGAAACTACGTATGTCCTTTACATTCTTAGGAGTGGGTACATCCAGGATTGATGCAACTTTACCGGGATCAGCTCTCAAACCTTGTTCGTCGACTACATATCCCAGATACTGCAAGGAAGAGTTAAGCCAGCATCCAAGAGTCGGTTTATAATTGTTTCTAATATCTTCAAATGAGATTCAAAATCTTGGGAAATAATGATGTATCATCTAGATAACTAAATACATTATTCGATAAATCATGTCAATAAAGCGTTGCGACGTCGCTGGAGCGTTTGTTAACCCAAAAGGCATTCGACAAAACTGAAATAATCCTCGTCCAGGAATAGTGAATGCTGTGTATTCTCTTGATGGTTTAGCGACAGGTATATGCCAATAAGCGTTTTTAATCTCTAAGCTACATAGATAACGACAGTCTCTAAGCTGGTCTAAAATTGAGTTAATATATGGTAGTGGATATGCGTCCTTTTTTGTTACTTTGTTGAGATTGCGATAATCGACTACAAATCGTCGCCTCCATCTTTCTTGGTTACTAGTAAGATAGGACTTGACCATGCGCTGGTAGATGGTTCTACAATTCCATTTGCCAACATTTTGTCCAGTTCTTCGTTTATGAGCTTTGCTTAGGTGGAGAGACTGGGTAATATCGCTGTTTCATAGGTCTTGAGTCAACAACGATATGGTGTTCGACGCGATTCGTAATTCCTATCTCTGTTGTGGACCTAGAAACAGTTTTTTGTGTTAAATTGTTTAGCTGTTGTTGCTCATTACTAAGATTTTGTTCACCGCATATTCCTGCAACATCTATGTTAGGGTTGTCGTTACTAAAATGCCAAGTTTCGCTTCGCAGATCTGGTATTATACCCATTTTCTGCCAGAAACCAATGCGTAATATTAAAATTTGGTCAATATCCGGTATAATGTTTACTTCGATAAGGCGTTCACGATCCTGTAAAGTTATAGGTACAAGTAATTTACCTATGCTTTGGCAATTTGTCCATTTGCAACAGTACAATTAGTACCGTTCGGATTTGTCAGGTGGAATCCCATCTGCTGTAACATTTGCCATCCTTTTCTACCTGCAATTGTACAAGAAGCACCTGAATCCAACAGTCCTAGAATATTTCTTCCCAATATTTCGACTTTAACATAAGGTCGTTGATCTCTGGTGACATGGCTCAAAACATAATCAAGAAGTAATTTGTAATTTTCGGTTGTAGGTGGTGTCTTGACCGGTGTTGTTGAATGAGAATTACCTACCCGATCAGTTAGTAATTCCCTCGATAGTTTTATTGATTTAAGCTGGTAGTAGCCGTTGTTGGTAGTGGTTTTTCGAGGCTCTAGAAGGTTTTTTGTTGGTGGCAGGCCATACTGTTGAGCGCAGTGATGGATTTCTTCAATTTTTCGACCAATTCTAACTAAGCAGTCAATGGAGTTGATTGGCTGGACGGCTAGGGATACTTGTAGTTGTCGCAACAAATTTCGTTGAATTGAAGTCAGTCGAACTTCTTCGGAAGGCTTGGTTTGGAATCTGCTGAATAGATTCTGCATTGCCGCAACGAACGTTACGATTGGCTCTTCAGCGCCTTGTCGTCGGTTTCTGATTTCCTCCCACAACCTATGCTCATAGTCATATGGCATAAAATCTCGTTTTAACTTAGTAACCAATTCGTCCCAATTTGTGATATCATCTCGATTTGATCTGTACCAGATCAAAGCATCTCCGGTCATTAACTCTATGGCGGATCTAAATACCTTACTTTTACTCACGTCTCTTGCTTGGCGTATTTCTTCGATCCTTTCTAGGAAGGACAACAAATTAGATAGTTTGCCGTCAAAATGGATGTTCCATCAATGAATTGGTGGCGTGAACGATTCGAGATGTTGACTTAATCTAGGATATAATAAATTATCAAAACAAGCATTATCATCATAAGTTGAAACTAATGGCATAGGTCGTGAAAATGTTGGAATATTTCTTGTTCTAAAGTGAGATTTTGTAAACGCTCAGCAACATTTGTCATCGTGGTCACATTAGAAGTGGGTCTTGTCTCATTAACTATGATATCTTGCATTGTAGACCTTCGTATATTCGGGGCAATAAAATGCCGTTTTAATGTCGCTTGAAGAAAATAGTAGATTATTTAACTAGGAGTTAAACAATATCATCGTTGAGCTTAAAAAAATGGGCTAGTCCTATCGTACTTGTCCCTAAGAAAGTCTAATAAATTCGCTTGTATGTGCATTTCAAGGTGACATTGAATCGTCATTTAAAATGGATCATAATCCATTGTCATTAACTGACGATGTCTTAAATGCAATGGCCGGAGGTAGTATTTACAAGTTTCTGTAGAGGAACGGTCTAGAAATTTATTAGTTACTAATACTCATAAGGATTTGTCTAAATTCACCAGGTTACTGTTTGGTAATATCTTGCAAAATCTCCTCAAAACTTGTATTGGTTGCAAAATCTGTATCAGATTTAAGTATCACGCACAAAATGACAAAGTTAAATATTGCTGGGCTCAAAAGCAAAAGTTAAATTTGCGTCAAGGTTTTTTCATAACAAACGTCAAGGGCCATTAGACTGTGCTAATTTTTTTCAAACAGGTATAATTCGTAATTACATTCATGTTTATCTCATTTTTATTATTATAGGTAAATGATTTGTTTGATATTTTCCACTTTAGTGTGCCAGTTAGTGATTCCAGAAGTTGGAATACAGCTTATGGTCTCTCCATTGTTAAACAAGACCAAATTATAGATATTATGTCTCAGAGAACACTCAATGTGAGAGTAATAGGCTGCCTTTTCAAACTGTTATGATAAAGTTTTAATACTCCCTAGTATTACTGTCTTGTACTTTATAGGTATACTCCTGTCAAACAACGCACTAAAACTATTACTGGAAGATTTACAGTAAGACATCACCAAATACATCTTGACGAAGCGCTTGAATCAAAATAATTTGGAAATTTTTTTTAGTGTTATTAGAACGAAACTTGGTCTGCATGGTCACTCAAATGCATTATAATTTAAATACCGATTGTGATACTATATTGTGGGCAAAATGAAGACGCGTATTCTAAATTTTCAGATGTAGAAGTAGATGATGCACCAATCTGCCAATGATTGGTTTAATAGACGGAAAAAAATGATGACATAGAATTTCAAGATCTGGAATATGACGGTTTGGAAAATATTGCCGGATTCATATATTGCAAACAGAAGAAGTCAAGCTTAGAACGATGTATGACAAGTTTATCTGGGATGATCATTTAAGCGAATTATGAGAATTAAAGCAGTTAATGGATATTCATTAACTGTTTTATAAAATTATATAAATTATTTAATGCTTAGCAGTGATAATGTTAAATGTCTAGAGTGTGAATACTCTAGACGGCGGGTCAAACCAGAGAAAGAATTTGGAATTGAGTCGGTTGTTACTAGAGTTTTTTACACATACCGTAATCGAGCTGTACTATTTACAATAAAGAATGAACGCGGCGTAGGTCGTGGAACATAGTAAGTCGCGTACTATGTGCTGCGTGAGTAATACCTGATATCGTGGTATCATATGTCGAGCTGAAAATCACTGGCCGGGTTGAATGTTAGCGACGCGCCGGATTGAATTGAACTGATGAACTCAAACTCAAACTGATACTTCAACTGATGCTGATGGAACTCTGACTGTGACTTATTGACTTTGTTATCGTACCTACTTCGTTTTATATGTGCAAAGTAGGTTTGTAAGCAAGGTCGTTAGAAATGCTTCCCGATTGTCAGCATTTCTTTAATCGTAATTGTTTGTTTGAATTCCCATTCCCACGTCGCAATACGCGGATGTAAGATTGATCGTGACAATTTGCGATGGGATTGAGACGGCAACCCCACAAGAGAAACCAAAAAGATTATTTTTAAATCACGAATGTTTTTTCGTATAAAAAAGTTAAAAAGAACTGCTGCTGTAAAATTTGGCAAACTACAATGACTAAAAATGACAAAAATTATTACGCAATCGTTTACTGTAAATAATAAAGAATCACTTTACAATATTCAATATTTTAAATATGGGGTGTATGAACATAAGTATTTTCATTAAGCTCCTTCTGAAATAAGCAACCCTCATTTGAGAATCTAATTTCAGATATAAATCGATTATAATTAATTATGAACATGAAAATCGTTGCAAGTTTCGTATATTTTTTTAACTCAATCGTGTATTTATGACTTTATATTTAAAGCCTTGATCATTATTTTCATTAATTGGCGTTAATTTGGCAATGAAAACACTTGAATTTACTCAATGGATGACGTCACTGCGTACAACGGACGAGTTTTGACCCTGCACAACTGTCTATTTGAGAAAACTATCTACAATAAATATTTAGTCTAGGTTGAAAATCACTGGGAGTAGGTACAGTATTTCAACGAATTGTGCAGCTGCTTTATAAGCAAGTGATAGTCGCTGTCGCCACCTCATGGAGAGTTGCCATGTACAAAGATATAAACAAATTTAATAATTTGTAGAAATTTGTGGTACGTAAGATGCAGTTTTAACACAATATATCAATTTCCTGCCAAACGAATAAAACAGTAGCCAGTGATAATTGCAGAATTACAAACGGCATAAATATAATAATAATAAACAATAACTAACTTCTCCTTTTATTTAAATTTAGATCTTATACAACAAGAAGAGGCCTCAGTAGGAGCAAGAATGAAAACAACAGATCCTTTTTTTGCAATAAGAAGGCCTTTTTTTGTTATAGAAGACTTTTATAATCTAAATAAACAATAATGTTCGATCATGTATACGTGTCTAATACCATGCCCAACACAACGCCCATACATACGGAGAGGTGTTGCAACACCTGGTTAAATAGGTAACAAAAAGATTTAAAAAATTTATTTTAGAATCCTTAACTTCAAGCGTAGATGTTTACGTAAAATGCAATTTTTAAATTGTTACGATACTTAGTAATAGGTAAACATTTTTCACAACAACGATATAACTCTCAATAATCATTACCTGCAATACAAAAAGTGATTAAAAAATAATGTAACTTAGTAATTACATAAAAATGGCAAAGTAATGCAAGTTTGCAACATAATTAATAATTCTGTAAGCGACATAAAATCAATGCAGTCTGGTTTATACTACGTTAGCTAATATTACATTTCTCATAAATCATCGTAGAATATCAATTTAATATAAAAGAAATTAGTTTAAAACTTAGTAACTGTTAAAAAATATGAGGCTTAATGACAAAAACTGAGAAAGCTGGCGATCAAAACTTTAATGAAAAATAATTTAACAACCAAGTTGTTTAACGTATGTAATATTTGTTCAAAATTGTACCGGCGAACACTTCAATCTGTCGCAGTGTGATTAATGAATAATTCTGTCAAAGCCTCTTCCTAAGATAAACTTCTATACGACGTTTCTAACAAATACTATATTCGATGTCAATATTTGGTTCAAAAGGAGTGATAGGAAATACTTATTATAAACGTATTTTGTTTTTAAAATTTCCTTTACAAGTTAAATTGAATATGTAGTTTCAACAATAATTCAATCGGTTTCGTCAACATGTTTGTGTCATTACTAATAAACAACCACTGTATAATATTTGGGTACATCAATCAATCAACCATATAAATCAATTTAATGGCAAACCAATTTTTTATGTAGCTTGGAAAATAAGATTAAATCAGGTACTGAAAATCGTAAAAAAAACTTATAATACTGGATTTAAAAATTTCAATAATATCAAATTAAAATGTTAGCCATTTCCTTCCTGGACCCCTTCCGTTTCTCCTAGTTCAGAAAACCAGTATTGGTGAATGCAAGTGAATGGAAGTAGAGTTTGAATTTCACTGAAGATATTATACAATGTTGCCGCTTCTTGAACGTTGATTTTAACCAATCAAAATAGACGTAAGTACCACCTATCATTTTAATGTTTCTTGTTACACTTGTGACAGTATTTGCGGATTTTCCCGATTTTCTACTTCCCTACCGACTAAAATTTTCCTTTCGTGTAGGCAACCAAGAATATGCGTTTGGTTTTGGATAACTAATTTATAGTTGACACCTTTTGTTAGTAAACGATAGCTTAAACAGCGTGTTGTGGAACGCGACTATTGTTTTTTTTTGTCAAAAGTGGTGTTTTTTCGAACATGTTCCTTTTTTCTATTTCTACTTTTGGCGCTAATGGATGTTAAAACTTTAAAATAAAGTTCATAGGTATTTTAAGGCATTGTTAAAATTACCAAAAACACCCACGAACAATGTCCCATTAAACCAGGGGAAAGGTCTACAACGTCTCAAACTGTCGTAAGTGTCTACATTTTGATTCAAATATCTCGTAAGTACCCCACTGTCCCCTCTGCGACTGGAGAAGCTGCCAGAAGGGTTTTCACTACTGTGTTCTAAGTTAAACGGGTTTTCAATTTGCAGTACGTGGTGGCTTATAACCAACCTGATCTATTACATTCTCCAAATCTTTAATCAGTACACTCATGAAATTTAAAACTTGGACACCACAATTTCTGTAAACAAAAGTTTGCACATTGTGAAGCGGGCTTAAGGGTATCATTTACAATTCTAACAGCAGGTAGTCTCAGCAGGGGTTATCTTATAGAAGGACTGTAGAATGAATCATTACACTAAGCACGTTTTAGAAAATAGGTAATTTACGTTGCTTACTTAATTTTTTCTTTAAAGAATATATTTGAAGGTATCGCTAATTAAACACCATAGCTCGATTAATTATCGAATCAAAATTTTGTTTAGGAAATGTTTACAAAATAAAATTAGAAATAATTTTGATTTAAAAACGTCTACAAGCAATAACTTTTAAATTAAATCAAAAACTAAACATGGTTATTTGGGTTGACTGATTATTACTTATTTTTAAATAAATCTAACCTACTAATTATTGTAAGTTATTAAAAAAAATCATTAAACTCTCATTCATAATATTTAGTCCTTACAAAATGTATATTTTATGACGTTTCATTTTTTTCTGTAGTTAATATAAAAAGTGAAAATAAAAACTAAGGCAATTCTTATTGTCAACGTATATATTTAGTTTTTTGACAAGAATTTATTACATAACGCTATCAAGGTATCAATATAATTAATATTAATCGTTTCCCATGCGGTATCAATGGCTGCAATTAGTGCATTACGGTTTACTGGTATAAAATTTGGCCCTTGTTGTCTTCGGATAACAGCAAGTATTCGAGCCCAAACATTTTCGATAATGTTAAAATCTGGGCTTTTTGCTGGCCAGGGTAACAGCTCCAAGTTATTTTCTCGTATCCAATTGCGCACAACCCGCGAAGTATGAATAGGGGCGTTGTCCTTTAACAACAAAAATACATTATAAAAATGTTAATTCAACAGATCCCGAACTATTTTTGGAGAAAGTATAGTGAAATAAGAATACTTACTTGTTGGAAAATATAATCTTCGTCTGGATAAAACACTTCGACTGAAGGTTTCATAATAGTTTCCAAAATATCTAAATACGCAGCAGAATCAAGACGTCCATCGATAGCCCAACAAACTCCTGGACCCCGCGCGCTAACCCAACCCACACATTCACAGAAAAATAACCACTTCGTTTTTAGGACATATGTGATTATTTTCGTAACGAGTTCCTTCCATTCTAAAAACTTTTAGTGGTCCATCGTTGCGGCTATTGAACGTTTTTTCGTCGCTAAAAATCACTCGATTCCAAAATTCCAAAGGTTCGTTCACATATCGCCTTGCAAATTCCAGACGACGTCTCATATTTTCGTCACTGAGAACTTCTTTCGCAGCAGCATTATACTTCTTTATTCCCATCTCCTTTAATCTTTTTGTGCAGTTATACGGCATCCGGGAAAATGTGTATCTGCTATAGCCCTGGAGTATGTAGCAAATGGTTGTTCTGTTACGTAATGAAACAACTCGAGATCTTGAGCACGTGTAGATACTTTAGGTCTACCACTTCCGATGGCTCTTTCCAAAGTGTGTTCAAGATTCCATTTTACTCGGTAATGCCCTACGGTGCTTTTGGTATATCTAACATACGTGAAATTTCACGCACGCTACGGCCCGCCGCTAATTCCGAAACAATCCGCGCTTTCAAATCAGCACCGAGATGAGGTGGCATTTTCACAACACTTGAAATTTTAAACTAAAATGGAATTTACATTTCTTACTTTATTTATTGGTTCACACTACCCTTTCTCAAACAGTAGGTAATTGTTTATTTATTACATACTTCTAATGACCAATGTAACAACCCTTAGAGCAATATGACTCAAAGGAAGTAAATTAAACAAGCAAGGATATTCTATTGTTATTGAAACTTATTCATAAAGTAAAGCCATTTCCTTATAATGCTAATGGACAGGATTTTCTTTTAAGTATTAAGATTACAATAGAGGACTTATAAACTTTCGAAAATATCTAATTATAAATATTTACACTGCAATTGCGCTTTTTCCTTAATAATTTCTTAGCAATAACATACACGTTCTTGGTTTTAAGTTGTCATAAATTTGATATGATATAAATTTGTGTTTCTAATATTACATCACAAACTAATCTTTATTCGCCAAAAATTGTTGCTTAAGTTGTAAAGCTTCGTACACACCTGAACAACAAACCGAGCAACAAACATAACAACGAACCGAAAGTCAAACAGAACGACAAACGATCTTTTATGATTTCCACAATCCGAACAACAAACGGAACGTTTGTGCTGTTCCATATTTATTTTCAGTAGTTTTCAGTTCATATATATTTATTATTGAGAAGAAAATTGCGGAAAACAAGAAGATAGTGCCAACCAAATTTTTACGCACAAAGAAGAGTAAAAATTATAATTTACTTCGCTTTTTTTATTTTGGAAATTTCCCGCCCAAATGATGCTAATAGGGACATCATTTTTTTCTTGCATTCTTAAACACTGATTAATTTAAAACATTTTTCTTCTGTCAACTCCATAATATTACCTAAAACACAACAAACCCACAAAAGGGAGGACAAAAAATAAATAATTTAATTCTCCCGCATAAGTTTGTTCGCCGTTTTGTTTAGATTCGTCCAAACCTGCAAACGCATTCGCGCGCATTTTCTTTGATGTCGGAGAAAAAACCGACAAGTTGCGGGAACGCCGCAAACCGTTCGTGGAACAATCAGGACGAATCTGTTCTAAAATTCGTACGTAGCACCGTCCAAATTAATGTTCCGATTGCCGTTCGGTTCGTT